>LQNS02278188.1:865014-919438 GCA_001587735.2 Parhyale hawaiensis | reverse complement strand
CGTGTTTTATTTAGCATGTTTTCGATTTTACTCACGTATAGTATTGAATAAACTTAGTGGCGAACAAAGGTGTATTTTTAGAACTTTGGAGAAGAAGACAAAGTGTTTCGTTAAACTCAGTGCTGATTTGAAATATCTTTATTTCAGTGTAAAACGTCCTTATGTATGTATGTATGTATGTATGTATGACAGATGAATAAAACGTGGTTAGTATTCACCCTGTTACTATTTATATGATAAAATAAAGATTTGTAGTTCCAAACACTTTTTGTTCGATTTTGTTGGAATCATGAACTCACAAAGGGCTACAAAATGAAGAAAATTGAGATCCGGCAGTCATTAACTATCTTCATTTGAATGGCATCTCTCCATTTGACATCTAGTGCGTCTGCTACATGTCGCTATGCATTTATGCAATTCACCTGGAGATATGTCCTTCTAAATAAATGGGTTTATTTGACAATGATGAACATTGACAGATTAAAAATCATTTTGACGTAAATATAGGATGCAGTTACCTACAATGATGCATTTATATACCCAGCAGGAAAGTAATTATAACCTCTGATAAAACAAATTTCAGGTGATAGGTAACATATTTGATGACTACCTAATACATAATTTTCTTTGCTTTTTTAGGAATTCGTCAGTTCTATCATTTTATCAAACTGACAAAATAAAAAAAAAAAGTGATACCTAGAACCTACCGCCTACGTACTTACGCATCAGGAATAGGAGCAGAAAACGGAGGCATGTTCATTTCGTTGTATCACATATCCCTGTGTAGGTCATATTACTCTTCATTGATATCGTGCAGAGAGTAATAACAGGTAAAGGGCACGTCATTGAAAATGAAGAAATTTCACCAGGTCTACGTTTCAGATGCCAATATCGCCAATAGTATGTGGCAGATGCAGTGCTATAAACTCGAACACGATGGGGGAAATTCAACGCCGTCATTTTTGATTGCCATCTAGGCTAAGTTTCTGGCATGGGTCACATTTAGATCAACCCACCAAACGCCCTACAACAAATTATGAACATTGCTCAACTCTTTCGACAACTTTTGAGTGGACTGTTACAAATTTTCAACTACAGTCTGCTGCATTAATGCTCAAGACTGTAGTTGAAAATTGACAAAACATTTGCTTGATTGGAAATTTCATTTATACGTTTGGAACAGCGGTATCATAGTTACATCTTCCTATGATAACCTCTCTAAATTTCACAAGATTTCAAGAACTAAATTTAACAACTTTGACCCTCCCACCTGATGAGCTGGAGAACAGCGAAACGCGCGTCGTGGGTATCAAAATTTCTTCAATTGCTTCTAATCGATATATATATATACTTAAATCGTCAACGAAAACATTATCACCTCTCTCACTTCAGTCGCGGGTGATAGTAAATATGTGCAGAAGGAAAAGATACATTCACGAGAGTAGTTGCGGCTGAAAATTTCAAAATTATTTTGGCGAAGTTCAGGACTTTTTCGTAAATTATAACTCAGTGTTTAAATGAATTTGTATTTCTTGTTGGCAAACATATCCCTTGCATCACCTGGAGCTTGTTTATATATTAATTTGCATACATTTTGCACCAGTTTCACCTATCAGCCACAGGATCGATTTTGACATTTTAGCAAGCTATTAATTATTGTAAAATCTACTGCTGAACTTGACTTTTCTTTGTCAGGCTCATCGATGGTGCCTGAAATTTGCCAACTATATCACGTCTGTCTCTAAAAGTGCCGCCAGTTCTCGCTAGAATTGGGTCAGTTTTTGCTCGGTAATATACACATCAGATAAGTTAGTGCAACCAGGAATAAGTATTTTTTATGATCGGTTGAAAATATACTCGTGCAAGGGCAGAGTGGCTGTAGCGGAAGCTTTGCCGCTAGTGCATATGCTTGAGCAGCATACTTTATATTTACCTTGCCGATTCTTCGGACGAGGTCCAGGTGGCGTTATGCGCGCCACCCATCTACCAGGCAAGAGAATATTTGCGGTGCTTGGCTATCATTCAAAGTTTACTCCGATAGTGCTGACTATAACTAAGAATACTGATGGTTGGGAGGGAGGGTCGCAATTTTCTCATAAACCCTCCGTCTCTGATCCCAGAGCTCTGACAATCTGGGGCTGACTGCAGCCGTTAATACCTTTGGAACCAGTGGGTATTTATCTGAATCACGCATCAGTGCATGCGGAATGCCTAGTTGGGGTATGCGATCAAGGTTACCTTACCTTCAAAGCGCCTACGATTCTGAGCTGGCCACAGGTTCAGCTGGGAATTGAACAGGTTCAGTGCCACTAGCTTAAACAGAATAATGTGGAATAAAAAGGTAACAACGCTGGAATACTATTCCTATTTTTTGCTAATTCTTCCGTTGGTTTACTTATAAAAAGTTTGGGTTTCAACTAGAGAAATTAATAGTCAATGAAAACTTCGCCATTTTATGCCTGGATAACCATGTTTGAAGTCATCAAAATTAGGGTCAGATCCTTATTATAAAACATTTGATGGCACACATCAGAGGCTCAGTGCAAGTGCTAAGTTATATGATATATAAGTCATTAGAAGTTAAATTAGATCTAGTTTGGCCCACAATGTAAACACGTCAACCTGAGTATCACCTGAGTCTACGGTTACCTGGTTTTGGGGAGTTGGGGGTAGTCTCCATTGCTGCTGGTGTAGTGTCAGCAGAAATAGAAAAATCTGTTGTAGACTCCGTAGTAGATCTTGTAACTTCATCTATGGTAGATTCTACGATTGTAGTGGCGGTAGTATCTTCGGTAGTAGATTCTGTAAGTTCATTGGTAGTAGATTCGGTAGGTGTATCTCTTGATGAATTAACAGTAGTTGCAGTAGTAGATACGGTAGATAAAACAGTAGTAGCTTCTGTAGAAGATTCTGAGGATGCATTGGAGGTAGATTCAGTAGAGACCTCAGAGGTAGATACGCTAGATGGTTCGGTAGTAGACACAAAAGTAGATGAAGGGCTAGCTGTGGTTAATTCTGTAGATTCACTTGTGGTTTCCGTCGTTGTTGTCGTGCTTGTCGGTTCGCTCCCATCTTAAAAAAGATCATTATTATTTTAAACACTGCATTTTACTGTATTAATATCACATACTCGCATTACTGCCCATATTAACATCATTATCTCGTTATAAGGATCATACATTTGATAATGTAATGAGTATACAATGGTTCCACTTGCTGTTAGTTTCAACATTGGCAGGAATATTATATCATTAGATTTTTGGGGCAGCTGTAATATGAGGAGTTCCTGTCATACAATATGTATGCCTTTAAGTTTAAAAAATTTAGATAGGTAGCTGTTCTAGCTGAACGGAACTTTTTGTTTTCTAGGCTCAGCATATCCTCAACTGATCTGAAGGCAGCATATCTATACATACAGTGGCGTGAAAAAATTAGGGAATAGTGAAAAGAGTTGAAGGAAATAATTTAATATGAAGAAAGTAAAACACGCACACAGCTGTGGATTATAACATAACTCATTCGATTATTCAGCTTTTTTAATTAAAAATTTGACAGCACCTCACTCACTTACTTAAAGCAAATAAGGGAATTTTGCCTCTGTGCAAATCTTAACGAACACCTCAAAGAAATGTCCAAATAGTCGCAAGAAAACAAAAGAGCTAATATTTAGTGAGCATTTCCTTATTATCTATAACTGTTATGCACCTTAAACTACATGATCTAATCAGTTATTTTTTATTGCAATAAGAGGGAGATAACGCCCACACTCCCGTACTTTCCGTCACAATTCTTTTGCATTTTGGGGTTTCCTACTGTGAGCTCTGTTCCCCATTATTCAAAAAATGTTCTCAACTGGATTCAAACCTGGACTCTGGGACGGCCAGTCCATAACTGATAGGTTTTGCCGTTCAAAGAAAGCCTTAGCCTTGCTTGAGGTGTGGCAAGGACCATTATATCATTAGAAACTTGTGGCACGTAGGTATGGTAGCAAATGCTGCTGTAAAAACTGCTTATAAACTTTTGCATTGACTCTGTCATGTAAGCAAACTAGTGGTCCAGGCGCATCAGTTGAAAACACTCCCCATAGCATCACACTTCCACCACCAAAATTCACTGTCTTCTTGGCACACTTCACGGATAGTCTTTCTCCTACTTTGCGCCTTACATATGATTTCCCGTCAGGTCCGATGACGCTGAACTTCAATTCGTCTCTAAAATGTACCCTAAACCGCTGTTCATCAGTCCAGACGACTTGTTCCTGAGTACATTGGAGCCTACGTTTCTCTTTTTTTTATAGAAATCAGGGTCTTGGAGACAGGGACGCGTGCTTCGAGCCTATACGCGAAACAGTGCTCCGAGACACAGTTCAACCTGACATTACCTTACTCTCAGGTGAAGTTTCTACAGAAGACTTGAAACGGTCCCTCATATCCATTCTGACAATCAGCTGTTTACTTTTGGAGTTTACTTTTACTTTTTTACTTTGGCGACCGCCTGGTTTTCTTTCCAAATTTCATGTGTCCAAATTGCTTATATTTAGCAATAATAAGCTGAACATTAGTGCGAGACCTTCCTATTATCACCGAAATCTCCGACAAGGATTTTCCATTATTATGCTAGGACAGAGCATGATTTTCTTTTTTTCAGAAGACATCTTGCGTCGTAGCACGGGCGTCACGATTGTTTGCTTACGGTCTCTCTGGTTCTAATAATGCAGCTACAGTCTTATTTTTCCAAATAATGTGATATTTAGTCTTTTAAATCGCAACAATATACATAACTGGAGGATTTTTTTTTTTCAGGTGTTGCTAAACGTTTACCCAGGGGCAAAGTTCCCTTATTTGCTATAATGTTGATTTATTCTTCAGTGTGTGTGAAATGTTCTCAAATTTTGAAGTAAGAACGTTACATAATTGAATGAGTTAGGTTGTAACGCACAGCTGTGTGTGTGTTCACCCTTTTTCATATTAAACGATTTTCATTAACTCTTTTCGCTGCTCCTTAACTTCTGCACGCCACTCTACTCTGAGGTAGGTCACACATTTACATGACAATGGCCATTTTCATACCCAAACAATTGGAATAAAAGCTAGATGTTATCAAATATTTGCTATATCTATTACTGTAGATTAGAGACAGGGCTACAGTCGCTAGTAAGTACGTAAAGTGTGCATTTTATCATAGGATTAATGGATCAGAAAACCTTAGATGGTAGTTAAACTTAAATTTTGGTCAGGTTGACCAGCATAAATATACCAGTATTCAAGATATTGGTCAGATATTACAGGTAGTGAACACTATGAGCCGGACTTGTTTGGTACAGGATTCGATATATACTGAGCATTTTTATTTCAGGCATTGTTCTTAATTTCAGGACTAAAATATTGAGGACTACATGTCTAGACCTTATGGTTCTCAATTGGAAAGGATCCCTAAATGTCATGACTTTTCTATCCGTTTCTTGTTATTGTATCTCATCAAACAGAATGCATTATCAGTACTTCACATTCACTGCATTAATTATTATTTTTCATTTTCTATTTTCACCGTCATCTCTCACCTGTACAAGTGGCGATATTAGACAACTGGTCGAGCAGGTTGCCCGCAGGTTCACCGTTTATCGAGTAGCCTCCAGACTCACAGGTAATGGTCAGCGCGTTGGCCTCGTTTCCGTTCAGCACGTAGTTTTCATTGTCGGGACACTCACAACTGAACGTCCTAATCATTACCTATAAAATAGAAAAACAACACACAATCGGCTCCGTTTCTGTATTTTCTATATGACTGATACCGTAGATGTGATTGCCGAAGCACCCGTGAATGTAAGAGCTGTCTTCTTACTGATAGAAAGCGCAACATTAAATCAGGATATACAGCACGGCTCAGAACGGGCTAGCCGAGTTTACAGCTCTTGCAAAATCACTGCTCAATTGCCAACAGAACTCGTACGTTAGTCATAATTATGTCCTTCTAGCACAAAATATAAAGGAATGTCTTATGGACAGAAATAGAATTATTTTGACTGACTCACTAGTTGTCCATCCTACTGCACCTTTTCATAGCCATCATGCATCTGCTATGTTTCTATACTTAATCCAACATCTTAACAGCTTTACAATATGGCAACTCTTCGTTTGATATTAGGATATTGGCAGTACGTCAGACTTACACTGGCTTGTACTGTCCGCCACACAGATGACTTCTGGGCGTGCTTGGCCGGCAGTCTGACGCTGGTGTTAAAAATAACGACCCAAATCAGGAATGGAATTGAACTGGGAGCAGGAGGGGGCTGAGCCTTTCGTCTCTTACGTCATAGCTCTGATAATCTATAGCTGACTGCAGCTGTGTACGCCTTTGGCACTAGCAGGCATCTTGTTAGATGGCTGCAGCACAAACCAGTACATGTAGATTTCCCAGCGTTTACTAGCGTTAATCGTAGAAACCTACATCCTTTGCCATACCAAAGTTTTAAAAAAAATTAGACAGAGTAAAAATTAAGCTGCTCCAACAAACTTTGTTTCCTATTGCGAATAGAGGTAGAATAACAATGTCGAACTCGGTAAATCCATGTTTCAGATGAAAGTTCCGCATCAAATACAACTCACGTCGCTGTGCTCATCTTCACACTCTGCTTTAAAAATCCTTTTAAGTTCCTGTTCGACGTCATGCATCTGTCAGCGAACATCCTGCGAGAAAGATATACCATTAGTCCCTCGCAGTGACTACCAGGCTTAACTGTATTAGTGTATGGTATTTGGAGGGCTAATTACTCTGTGTAGTTGCCGTAGCATGCACCACTTCTGTTAGAGTTGTTACCGTATATTTGATAATCGTTCAACCCTGACACGGTCTTCTTTAAAGTGTTTTAAACGTGTTCTCCATATACCGTATGTTTTTCCTGATGCTTCAAAATTGCCAAAGCGATATCAGTGTTTCAAGTGAGTATTACCTACAGTAATCACTCTGCTCAAATGATTAGTTTTTAACTCTAAGACACACACTCTTTTACCTTTTTTCAAAAATTATCCGCCTGTATTTGATATGCATAAAAAAATTGTCTACAGAAATTTTGGATCTGCTGAAGACAGTGTACTTGTGGCGGTATCGAGACAGAACATTAACCTAAATGCTTGAAAGCTTAAAAAAACGATAATTTGTCAAACACGTATACTCTCCTCATCTAGTAAAACGTTTGGCGATAGACAAATTGATAGTTAAAAGGCGAGAGAGTGAGTATTTTACACCTTGCTAAGTATTTGCCTCGCTGAAGACTAGTAGGTGCAAGAGGTGAAGACGTCTCTAAAATGTTCGGTTCTAGATGTGAGGATGAAACTTAGGGTGAACATAAGTTCCTAATCTGGCTGACTCGTGAGAGACCATCAATCACATAAACAGTGTAAATCGCTTGGTATCAGGTCAAGATTTTGTTAATTTCTGAAGTAGTATAAATGTCACCAATTGAAAGGTGGTGCCCTGAAAACACACAACTACGTACCTACATAAACTAACCAAATTTGAGTTGAATTCATTCGATATTTTGAAAGTTATGAGTTGTTCTCTATTTTGAACCAGTTCCTAGTCACTAAATCTGCACATTTGCGGTAATAAAACTGCGTATCAATACAGGCGTGAACAAAAAGCGGACCGACGTGTTATGAGGTAAAGGCGACTTTCGAGGTAAGTATTACAGAAAAGTTTCATTCGAGGGATAACTAGCTGAATACTTCGTGCAACGATAAATTCAAGGAAATACGTAATAACAAACTTTTAAATTTCTTAAGTCTACAATATAATAAAGACCGATGTGTACGAATTTATATTTGTTTATTTATTAGTTGATAATTCATCAGTCCATTTTCTGTCACGCTGCAAGAAAACACAGAGGCGAAAATTAGGCTACGTTGCTGACGATGGCAAATGCATATGGCAACCTTACAGTTGATTGCACTTCTTACTTTGACGAAGTTAAAATCAGAGGCCCTGATGAAAGCTGAAGCTTCCCTTACCAATCCTATGCATCCTGATTCTAAGTTTTTCGTCACAGAGGATTTTATTACATTAATCGTTTTTCAACTCTATTCCAATCGCCGATGGAACAGCTTTCACTAAGCAAAAAAAAATTGACCTATGTGATATCCTGGTGTATATTCCTGATGCCGAATCGAAAATAATATTTTCCGTTATGCTTGACTGCCTGGAAAGAGCAGTTAATTTTCACTATGTTAGGAAAAGAAGAGTAAGGTTTCGCTGCCTAGCAGTTGTGATGCCGTGAACACTCATTTCTCTGTTTCTTGAAGTTACCAGTTGTACGAACGAAAATATGACCAGTGAAGAAAAGCCACCACAAATTTTCCGCAAACATTTTGAAAAGCACTGACGCGCTATTTTAATTGATAAACTACATACAATGTCACCTAGCGTTTGCTCACAACAATGTTTTATTAAACAAAAGGCTCTTGAACGAAAACCCTACATTTCCCTGATTTAACTGTAAAAATCAATATTGAACGTGCTATTATAGCACAACAAGAATAACAATCAACTTGCTTACAAAATCGGCCGAGCAGCATGTATGCGACAGTTACCCTAAAATAGAGAGCGTGTAATGAGGGAACTGTTCGAGTTTTGAGGTAATCTGGTTGTTTGAGTTTTTGAGGGAACGAGCTTTGAGGGAGTGGAGTTGAGATGTCCGCCTGTATTATAATTGTATTTAATTCAATCAATGGAACCCTCAGCCAACACAAACTAACATAATGAATGAATTTGTTAGCTATGCGTTAGATACGCAAGTTATTTGTCGAAATAACTTCCATTCTTTCATATTACATAAAAAGGTCTTTGTCCCTTTTTATGGGAAGTCAGTCAATCAACTTGAATATTGAACAGTACCAGCAACATTGGTAATTTTCAGCCAGTGGTTTTCTTTCAATGTAAACTACGCTCCTCTCACATAAACCCCTTTTTCAATCAAACTGGTAAGACTGTTCAATGGGATTAAGTTCAGGCGAGCAAGGTGACCATATCATATAAGACACTCTCCTCTGATACTCAGTTTCAAGGAATGAATTGGTAGCATGGTAGGGGATGTAGCACTGTGGTGCATGAAAAAATTGTCTGACGATGACGTGACAATGGTAGATGATCAAGACATGATGGCAAATGCTCGTTTAAAAAACGCTATGTAAGCTTGGCTCGTAAGTTTGACATCCTCTGACATTCTGAAATGTCCAGTAAACTCATCACCTATCGCACTGGCCTCAGACGAAACGCTTCCATCTCCACATGCAATTAATGCAGAATAGAGGTATGCTGCTCTGTAGGCCTTTCAAAGTATATCCTTCAGTAGGTGGGAGAAATTTAGGAGAACGCAAGAAAGCTCTTGAAATCCATTTTAGTATCCGTTGACTCTCAATCTTCGGCTGGAAACGCCAGGTGGAATTAAACGTAATATTCAGATGTGTCTATACTTCAGTAAAGCTCCGCAGGGTGGCGATCTTTCGTTGGGATAATACGCAGGTTTCAGTGACTGCTTAATACGGCTGCCAGACAAGAATGAACGTTCTTGGTATTCAAGTCGGCACTTTTATCAACTCTCGGCAGAAGTCAGGAAGCTGTGCTTCCGGCGCACGACATGTGCTGACGGCACGGGCTCAAAGAGGATTCCACACTTTGGCCTATCCATCCACGCCGTCAAGGGTAGCTCTAGCCTCACCCGCGACGAGAACATTTTGGAGATTTCCATGCATTTTCGTGCCGTAGTAATGCATCTTTCCTTGTGGGTTTTGTTTAACAGAGCCCCGATGATAGGCTTGATGTTTTTCGTCAATTCATTCAAGACACTGTGTAAGGTTTATCCGGGTAAAACTTGAGGAGAAATGCCAGCTTGGTCAGGAGCGGCAGCGCTGGTGCTGTTTGCTTGCATGTTGGCAAGTCTGTATAGTTTTCGAAAGGGTTCTTCTTCCTCTTCTTACCTTCCTTGGCTTACAGTTGGAGTTCTGAACGTATGAAAGAAAAGTTCTTTGATCTCTCTTTAGCTTCTTAGTCAATAACTTTCCGCAAGGCCATTAACATTCCACTCCTTTTTAGGAGTCGTCAGGCGTCGTTTCTGGGCATTTTCGGAGACCGGTAATAAAGCTATTGGCAGTTAAAACTGGTCACAATACAAAAAATTATTACTTTTAGAATATTGCATGACTTCAAATGAAGTTTAGTTACTTTACGTACCTAGCTGTGGTTTTTCAAGGCACTAACTTCCACGTTTGAGCCACTTATATTACTTCAAAAATTAATAAAACCCTGACCTGTAATAAAGCAATTCTGTACATTAGATTAGATAATTGGCAGAAAACAGAACAAGAGGTTCATTCTCAAAATGGAGCTGAGGTTCATTCTCAAAATGGAGCTGAGATTCACGCTCCGGCCCTCTCTAACCTATTGCCATTGGCCATCTACAGGCAATTGCGAACGCCTACAAGGAGAAATAAGTTCATATTGTTAAACAAATTGAAGGCAGTGATGAGAAAATGCAAATTATATTATGCCAGCTAGGCCCGTGAAACTTCAGGGTTTGGCATCGCCCCAGCAACTGACTGCTGAGCAAGACTGAGACCCGATGGATGGGTTCTGTATATAAGGACGTTCGCTTAGCATGTGTATAAAAGATTTCAAGACTTGACTTGTCCGAAACTGTAGACAGGTGTGTTGGCTTCAACAAGTTCAATCAAGCTTAAGGTAATGATTCTAAATCGTTACCCTTGAGAGATTTCCAAAACACAGTCATGCTCCGAAAAGAGGAGTTTCCAGCGACTTGGATTGCCTGTAATACCTGGAACATCAATCTATTGGGCGAAAAGATTGCTCTGGTTTGAGGTTTTGAAAGAGTGGGATTGGCTTAGGATCCTCAGACCGACTCTGACGAGCCACTCAAACGAGCCCAACAACAACTATTTAACTCTCGCTAGTAAGTCATGAACCCCATCTAGCAAAACCCCCAGACTTTCACTGCAATAAACGTACCTTGAACACAAGTTTACAGTTCGGTTCGAACTGGTCCATGTGAAGAGTTGTTGTTCATAATAATTGTATATAATTAAAGGCCCGTCGTCAGTAGTACCTGATTTTTGAACTCCGCATCATATGTAGATGCTTTAGATTCCTTAGGACGGGGTATTACCCACGCTACAAGCGATGTGGTGCACTTTTTGCAGGAGACATATTGTCTGTGACTGACTGCAATGCACGGTGTGTCACGCTATAGCTGGGTTGCGTCGGTGGGGCAGTAGTATGCTGTACCCGACGTCACGAATGTTCGTCTAACAAATCTGTTGTGTCACACGTCGTTTGTTGCAGTGGTTTGGCGGAGGCCTCAGGAGTGACACGCACGTACGGCAGATGTGTAGGAATAAACTTATCATATAGGAGTGATATACTGATCAGACTCTCTTATAAATACAAGATGAGAAATTTTGCAAAAAACATGGACCGCACAAGTTTTGCAATGCATGAAGTTTCTTAACTGATATATAAGTTAAAGAAACGTACCTTGACATGGTGTAAACGTTGCTAGAATATCCTCTAGAGATTCATAGGGGTCATAGAGTTCGTCGTTTACCCAGTGGAAACCAGCGAAGCACTCGATGGTCATGTGATCCTTCGAATGTCCTCCATCGTCAGTGACCTTATCTCCTTGCAGGCAATTGGCGGTAAAGAAGGCTTTCCCCATGTCGTTATGAGTGTACGATATCTGACAAAATTAAATAGAGATTTTTATAAAACATAGAAGTGTTGCAGGCCGTCAACAGCGTCACGTACAGAAATATATAAATATTTGTGTGTGCCAGCGCAAACCTATGTTAAATACGTTAACACAAAAATGTGCGTGTAATCAGCGACCAAGTCTTTGAAAAATATCGGCAAAAAAATTACTTCGGCATCTTTTCATCGTTCACGTTCGGTGCCTATTGCTTATTGTGAGCTTACAGGTAGGACCAACTTTCCAGAAGCTGCATAAAGATTGTCTGAGCCTTGCCACCAATAATCTCCTCCGTGTGTCTCAGGTGCAGCCTATATCTGCTACATAATATGAGTCCAACTTCGGTCCCCCGACTGAAATTTAGCTTCGAAATTTTCAGTTGTGGAATCCAATTCGTGCAAGCTGAATCTACAGTAAACTTTTAAATCCTATCAACACCGGCCACCCTAATGCAGTTTGGGGACCTGATGTTTCATTGGTAAATCTTAGCAGTCGCGTTTTTGCGTCAATCTTCTCGGGGCCCTGAGCTTTACCTGAAATATTATAAGGTGTTGCGCTTTACTTGGAAAATTTTTGGGTCTGAAATCTAAAGTTGGGAAAGCTCGGGTTGCAGATGTGTCGCTGAGTGATGTGCTCAATCAGGTATTAAACTTATGCGATGTGGCCCCGGTATAAGTTGCGGAGCATCCATGTCACACTTACGTCACTTTCATCCACGTGAGGAAAAATTCGCTTCAGCTCATTTTCTTCATCATTTTCCAAGGAACACTCTGTTGGCAAGGAAATAGACATAATAGCAACTTATGATATTTTCAGGCTGTAGCCGCAGATACTGACGGCAATGCTTAGTCAGGTAAAGTAGGCAATACACGCAGCTAGGGAGGGGGGGGCATTTCATTGTATTGTAACTATGGGAATTGATAAAATGCCTATATATGAGAAGGTATTTAAGTATTAATTATTTAATTAGGTTTCTGAATTGATAAGCTACCAACCAATATTAACCCTTTGCCTCCTGACGGCATCATCAGATGCCACTCTCTATTTTTCCCTTTAGAAAAGCTATCCATCATGTAAATTACCCAAGACACTGACGGCATCTGTAGTAGCCGATGCAAAAAACTACTGTTTTTTGCAAGTAAAACTAATTTTTTTCTCAAATACCTGTTTAACTAACCTATTTTTCATAAACTTAACAAAAAAAAAGTGAAAAAAAAATCTTATCTGAATTTCAGGAGGCAAAGGGTTAAGTAAGTATTTAGTTATTAAGACTCGATATTTATGTGAGTGTCTGAAGTGATAAGCTTCCTATTCTTTTGTAGCTTCACGTTACAGAAAATATTGTCCATGAGTACTACCCAGTTGGAAATAACAGTTGTGATTATAGTAGAATATAGTACTGTATGAGAGATTAGGGTCGATTATGGATGATGAAACATTAGCGTAGATATGTCGACCAAAACATAGCGTTGATTTTAGTATATTTAGGTTGCTAATGTGGAGGCAATATTGGTTGTTTAAGGTTTGCCAGGAAACGAAGGTCGTTGATAGGACATGGACGTTTGCAGACTGTATGGTAGATGGTAGTACATGGATGTTTGCAGACTATATATGGTAGATGGTAGTACATGGATGCTTGCAGACTATATATGGTAGACGGTAGTACATGGATGTTTACAGACTATATATGGCAGATGGTTGTACATGGATGTTTGGAGAATATATATGGTAGATGGTAATACATGGATATTTGCAGACTATATATGGCAGATGGTAGTGCATGGATGTTTGAAGACTATATATGGCAGATGATAGTACATGGATGTTTGAAGATTATATATGGTAGAGCATAGACGAATGCAGCTCGAACTGTGCCGTGTAAATTAAGAATATGAAACAAATAAGCTTTTCATAGTAACTTCCAATTTGGTAATCTTTTACTTTGCCCAATGTTTTGTTTTCAGCATTTGTAGCTACATAAGCTAACAATTTTTGGAATAATATTATTGTGCAACGTACTTCTGTTTACTTCATTTATGCATACACTGTTATTCAACTACCTTTATATCGTATCATTTAAAGATCCCGTGACTGGTGGTCAAATGATTTTTAAAGAAAACGTACTGTGATGATGTTCTTTATAATTATGTTGCGGTTACCTAGAAAGGAACATTATAATAATAAAATGATATTTAAGACAGTCAAGTCTATTTCACTGCTTCGTTACGAACAATCACATTTGTAATTTACCTACTTGTGAATAAAACACTCTTAGCCCTTCCAGTGAAGGATTACAATAATGAAATTTGCCATAAAAATTAAAAGATCATTTCAATAATAAACGCACTATTCTTGGTTTATAATCCCGTTCAAGCAAATTTATACAATAAGTATTGCAATTCAAAAATCTTTCACTGACATTTGTTTTAAGAAGATGTGAAGATCAGGATATATTACTAAGAACAACTACGATCAGCTAATGAATCATTAGCTGATGAAAGTTGTGCTTAGTGGTATATCTTAATACGATTAAGGGTGAGTTTCTTTCATAACCATGGTAGATTATCAACGGATTTTCGTACGTACGATCATGAGTAGAATTCCTCCCATTATTTGGGGAAGAGTATGCATGGATGTCCATGGTTTATAATATGGCTGAAATTTCCAACATAATCTACCAAAATAATATTGTGTGACTGCAAAAATTTTGTAAATTTTCAGTTTTTTTCTTTCCTGTTGATGAATTGCAAAAAATTGCAGGGAATGTATGGACGCTAACCGCCTTGACGTTATTTTTATGAATTGTTTCCTCATTTTATTGACGCTTTGTCACTTTGGCCCAGTTACCCATCTTTTTTGTTCCTTTGTTGTATTACTTGTTGGAAAGTATTGCAATCTTTGATCAAATATTGCCACCTATAAATATACATATATGTTCATTCCGTTAAATATCTCTAAAGTTTCATAAAGAAATTATTCCAGCTTTTTCTAAAAGGATGTCAAGTTTTATGACATATTTAGCCTGACGTGCCCTGACCCCGGGTATGGCTCAAATCCATCGACTGGCTTGTGACTTCTTCTGAACTGTATATAGGTATGGCCCTATTCCGGCTTAGAGTCAAAGAAGTTGGATATAAATGTGCGTCAATTTTAGATTAGATTAGATAGGCGGCAGTTGACGAACCAACAGGCCCATTCTCAAAGAGACACCGAAACTTGCCCGGCCCTATATGAGCTATTGCTTTTATGTTAGTAGGATAAAAAGAGTGGGGAAATGAGAAGGAGAAAAAATGAGGAAGGAGAAGAGTCTGCGCAGACTGGTTCAAGCTCTTGCTCTAGCATCGTTCTGAAGCTTAGAGCCTTTGACCATCATTCTACGCTGTAGACCTAACAATGGAAGTTTTTTGTATAAGCAACTAATCATCAGCAAACGATGCAGGTATCAAGTACATAGTACGTCAATAGTTGAAAAATTTGATCTTGGTAGTATCATTCGCTGAACACAGTCGATTTTGGTCTCGAATGGTGTTTCTTACAGTTCACTATGGTAGATCATGGTTGTGCAGCTAAAACCTTAATAGTTGTAATTGGGTATGTATGGTTATGAATAATAGTTGATAATATGGTCGAGGGTTACGAGATATTTCTACCATAATGCACACCGTAAATGGTTGAACATAGAGGATATTTCGATAATAAACAACCAATGATCTCGACCATTATCATCCTTGTTGCATACCATAGTTTCTGACTGGGTAATATTGCATCATCTCATATATCCGAATAAGAAATTAATTGCAGAAATACTCCTTAAATGAAACAGTGAACGAGCATCAAGTAATTATTATCAAACTTTCGAAGATAAAATTTTTACCTTACCTTAATAACGCGTTTGGCCAGAGATATATACAGTATATATAAATACAGCCGGACTCCTAAAACAAAGACTGGTATTTTGTTTCGCTTTCCCTTCTATTCTCAAAGCAGTTTCGTTGGCTAAAACTACAGGAAATCGTGATGTTCTACAGTTGAATATATTGTTAATTGAATTTATAAACATCTTTTTGCGGATCAGTCCTGCAATAGGGTGTCCGCTATTGCTACATTTCACTTACAACAGATAGCGCTACATAGCTGCTGTTTACATTTTTGAGGAATTTCGCAGTATAGGGGTTCCGCTTTCAGGAATTATTCTCCTAATTTTGAGTCTCTGTTTGACAAGCTCTACTGTACTACAGCAGCCTGTACCCCACAGAGAAGTCTCTATAAAGGAAAATTTGTATTTAGCATTCACGATGCAAATCTAAACAGGAGCCTAATTAGCTATGTTGTTAGAAAGATAACTATAAACTCGCCGTTACACAGATTGCTCTTTGTGTAGATGTCAAAAGTAACAGCACAAATTTTTGAATAATACTTAGTCATCAATGCTTAGTTTATACTATCATCGGTAATCAATCCGCATTAGATAATTAGATAAGGATGCAGCGCACCTCCCAAAGTTAATCAAATACTTCCTGTTAGTCACAAAAATCAGTCCAGCTTAATCTTGGACAAGAAGCAAGCTTCGGAATATATATGTTGATTACTTTGGAAACTATATGCTTACAGTTGTGAGAACCGAGAATTTCATTGCGTGTTTAATCGGCAGGGAAGAAATTCAACAATAGAGAAAGTAAAATAAAATTCCTAGTATCTATGATAAGACATGGTGTTTGGTTGCTTTCGTTAGTGCTTGTTTACTTGCTAGCACCGTTTCACTATTGCTATTATGTACACGAACATTAACCACGGAATACTTGACTGTCAACTCTCCCCAGATGGGCCTAATGGTAGATTGATAGAACCTGGATAAAATTTTTTACTGTCAACATAAGGACCTGAAATATAAATGAACTGTTCCCTCCGGCACTAAAGCAACTCCAAATTTTTGATCGAAGAATAAGCTCGAACGCGGAATAAATTGCTGAAACCTGATAATACGCAAATATACACCGGTGTTTACTGTAGAGCTGACATCTGATGATTATGACTATTACCTGCACAAGGGTAGTAGTAGTTCTCCAAGTAGGATGCCAGCGACTGGTCATCGGCAAATGGCATCTCATCCATCTCGTAGCTACCATCCACGTAGCACCGAATTCTGAGTTCGTTTGAAGCGAAGATTGTATTGCCTTCGATAAAGGCGAAATGTTCGTCACTTCCGCATTTATACTTGATAGAAGTCATGCCATTTTCCCACTGTATAACAACGAATTTCGGTTACATCTTAATGTAAACAAATATGGTGCTACTTTGCTAGGTGAACTAAGGCTTGGACAAGGTTGGTCCAAACCAGACTAAGTTAGGTTACGTTAAGTTTAATTCGGTGAGGTCATGTTGTGCTGAGCCAGGTACCTTCCCTATCTTGAGCATCATGAGGGTCTTCGGTGACGTCAGGTTAGGTCATATTAGGTTACGTCAGGCAGGGTAAGATTAGTTTATGGCGCGTTCGATTGTATGGTGAAATTGCGCTTTCTAATTTTGACTTTTCGGAATTTCAGACTCAGGCTTTGGTTTGCCCAGTTGGTATCGTGTTGCATGTGCCAAAAGGTGCGCCATTGCGGTGAAACTGCTGGAAACTCTATTTTACAGAGCAGCATTGATTTTATGAAAGTCCAGAGATAACCTATTAAGAGTCAGTGCTTGAAATTCAATTGAACGGGTTGAAGCAGCCTACCTGCCTCAAGTTTCAGACCAGTCAAGTCTTGAAGGGTTGCCATGTCTAAAACTTGAGATAGAAGCTTTAGCTTGATCGCTTCGAATCGTGTTGTAAGTGTTAGAAGCAAATAGATTACAACGAGCCGCTCTGCTGAAAGCTCTATTGTAGGGATCAAGACTGAGTTTTTGGAAGCTTCAGGGGTAACCGAATGAGAGTCAATGCTTGGAACTCAATTCAGAGGGTAAAAGCCAGTACACCTGCCTGAAGTATCAGAAAATTCAAGCTGCGAAGACTTATATTGGCGCTCAATCGAACATGCTCCTGGTTTAAGTTAAGTAGTCTAAATCGAAGCTGATCTCTGGAAATATTATTGACTTCATTGACTCTGTAGCAGAGAAAAAAACTCCGCCGGTGGAAAAAAGAATTGTCGGCTTTATCTAACTATAGATTTGAACATTAGAACAAGTGAGTTAGGACTATCGAATTCTATGTATAATAACTAGAACACCTCGGTGGCGTAAGACAATCACCCGCGGTAGGGGGCAAATTCAACCAAGTCATTTTTGATGGCCAGCTAATCCTAATTTCTCATATGGATGCTGTGTCCAACAAGGCTAACTCCACGCTGACCGCCCCAGATCTCTAAATAATAACATCGGAAAAATGGGATGCCTCGTGACGTGAGACGATCTGCGGCGGTGGAGGCAAATTCGCGCCGGCGGAGGAAATTCAACCCCGTTGTTTTTTTATGGTCAGCTAGGTTTAGTTTTTTGGCATGATTCATATCTAGGTCAACCTACCAAATGCCCTACAAAAAATTATGATCATTGCTCAACTCCTTCGAACACTTATTGGGTGGACAGACAAATACACTAATATATATGAAGAGATTTAAACTAGAATCTCAAAATAATAACTAAAAACGTCGACTAACAAATAAAATTTAACGTTTCGGGAATTTTTCCCATCTTCGGAATTGTAACTAAAAACCATAAAGGATGCCTAAAAGATTCTTATTTTAGATGAAATAAGTTTCGACATGTGTTAACAGGGTGGGACGTCAAAGGCAAATGACCATAGTGCGCTATGGGGGTCTTTATGCAAGCGTCGGACTGTAAAGGAAGCGGAGGAAAACGGGCAAGTACAGTCGGAGGAAAAAGTGTCAGTCATGGGTTGTGACGAATGGTACGGCTGTAGTCATAATATTGAGGCTAGGTTTTGTTTTATGGATATATAGTGATTCTAGAGAGGAGAGAAAAGAACATGTACAGTCGTGGGAAAAATGTCAGTTATGGGCTATTATCTAAATAAATATTATATGTACATATTACTGCACGTTGCAGACACACAGAAGTGCCGAGGGCGACAGTTTACAACCTGTCGAAGATAAAAGGTTGGCACATCTGCAGGGTAGTCTTCGTAGTAAAGACAAATCCCACAACTGGCGAAAACACAGCACACAATAGCTGAAAGTTAACTTGAAGCGTTGGTAAGCCTCTGAAGATGGTGGAAAATTTTTCATGGTGCAACATACATATGAAACATTTGCAGTTTTCCGCCGCCTGCTGCATGAATTTAAATAATTTGCCATGGCTTCTGATATTTTATTTTCTTGAAATGGCATTAATGTAGATTTAGATTAGAAGCAGTTAAAGAAATTTAGTTACCCACGACGCGCATTTCGCTGTTCTCCGGCTCATCAGGTGGGAGGGTCAAAGTTGATCAATTTAGTTCCTGAAGTTTTACAAAATTTTGAGAGGTTACTATAGGAAGGTGTAACTATGATACTGGACATTCCAAAAGTATAAATGACATTTTCAATCAAGCAAATGCTTGATTGAATTTTCAACTACAGTCCGCTGCGTTGACTCCAATTGCTGAAGCGTTGGTAGACCTCTGATGATGGTAGTTAAAAATTTACGAAAGCTTTGCTTGAGTGAGAATTTCATTTATACTTTTGGAACATTCAGTATCATAGTTACACCTTTCTATGGTGAACTCTCTAAATTTCGCAAGATTTCAAGAACTACATTGACTTTCAGCTATTTTGTGGTGTGTTTTCGCCAGTTGTGGGATTTGTATTTACTGCGAAGACTATCTTCGACAGGTTGTAAACTGCCGCCCTCGGTACATCTGCGTGTCTGCAACGTGCAGTAATTGGAGTCAGCGCAGCGGACTGTAGTTGAATATATACATAAACTGAAATCTTCAAGGAAAACATTATCACCTCTCACACTTCGTTAGCGGAATCCTACTCGCACAATAAAACTTGCAGCCCACAGCCTGCCATATTTTTCTTTCGTGATATGCTCTTAATACACATTTCTTCAAGTTTGCTGTGCATTGACAAATTCATCATGCAATTAAAACTTCATCGAATTCAACAATACATAATGCTAAAGTATTTATGGGCACCGTTTTTACTTAACTCATAATTTTAGTGTACTCTTTATTAGATGAACTAACTTTTAATTCAGCAAATCATTTAAACCTTCAGTGCTATTCAACTCTTCTACGATTAACTTGATGAAATTATGCCCGAATAGTTTGTTATTATTTGAACTGGACTTCGGTACTAAAAACTTAACATCATCTAACTTAAATTGTCCTTCAATCGCGTAGATTTAGTTTGACTTTGAAATTTAATTCAAATTCTTTTTGTCTAACTTAGGCTATTTCGGAGTAAATTTAACGATCAACGCATAAAGTAAGTCTGTAGTCTCCATATGAATAGCGGTATTAATAAGGAAAAATGGACGAGGAAGTAACTGAGTTGCATCAAATACCATAGCATGGAATTTCAGAGGGTAGAGACAAATATATAAAATAACGGTTTCAACATTCATTTGTGGTTTCAATCCAAAATTATGACTCTTACCACATGATCTCCATTATCTGTGCCGAAGATATCATTAATCGCGTCTTCCACAGAGCTGTCAGGCGAACATGCTAGAAAATAAAAAACGAATATTATTTTGGTTGCGAACATGCTAGAAATTAAAAAACTAATATTATTTTGGTTGCTCTAAAGAGAAAATATCTTAAAACGTCCAGTGGCAAAAACGTTTTGGTATATTGACATTGCTTTTTCAAGAGATGATGATACCTGGGTGCTTCTCTTTCGATAAAGCCAATATTGCATGTTGGTTGTGTGGCATGGGACGCCATCCTCTTGAAACCACACCTTGCGGTTTCTTCTTTTAGTCATCACAGGAGTGAAGTCTATTCCGAGACCCCAACAACAATATAACAGCTGAAGGATGAGATAATGTGACATACTGGTGAGATCAAGAAGCAGCTATGCGGAGGCGTAATCGACAATTTTGACCATAAGAGTAGGCGTGCCTCCAAAATCTTGGCAGATATTTTGGCGATATTTTTTCATATGTAATTACCTACCATGACTCAAATAATATCATCTAATCGTGGAGCAGATTTTCATTGTCAAATCAATTTTCGCCAATAACACTGTTTCATTTACTGCTAACATTGCCCCATATTAATGGATCTAAGTTACACTATCACAAAATTTGCCTTATATATTGCCGGCAGAGCAATCTACAGTTATACGGTACGCTAGGAGAACGACTAACCTTGGCAAGGCTGCAAGTATTGCTTAAATTCACTGAACGGCGGTAGAGGACCTTCGTTGTCTCCAATCTCCAGCTTCCATTCTCTGTTGCTAGTGCAGTGAAGCTCCAGCTCGTCATTGGGAAGATTTTTGTAGAAAAAATTTTCATCCGAGGAACAGTCAAGTTCCAACTTCTCATCTTTTTCTACCTGGTGCATTCAAGATAAATTATTTCTTTTTTCAATTTTAAAACTAATATGACAACTACCGTGACTCTGACTCAGTGGCCTAAATATAATATGAACAGGTTACTGCACTTGAGAGTGTATCGTTCAGTTACTTTCGTAAGTCATCAATAATGTGTTTTACAGACATTACTTAAAGTGGCGATTCAAGTATTATTGTTGTAGCTTGTTAGCAATGACTTACTCATTGGTGTTGCTTTCTGATGCTTATAATGATGTTAAAGAGACTGCTGGTGTGCTGTTGGAGACACTGATGTTTCTTAGACAGTCAAGTGACCATTTAGAAAATGACAATTTATAGGGTACTGCCATTTGGTACAATCCGAAGTATGCGTAGGTATAGTCGCTGGCCAAGGATAAAATATGGGATTTCTCCTATAAACGAAAATACAGCAGTTTCCAAGTAATATTTGTGGCGTTTCCTCAACTAAAGTTACGATATTTTTACAGTGTAGACCGGACTATATCTCTACTTTCATAACAATATGATGTATTAGACGATTGGATTTAGAGAGCAGACAGTAGATAGACCAATAGGCCCATTCCCGGGGAGTAACCGGAACTTACGTACGCTTCGGCCCTCTACGAGCTTTTGCCCTTTTGCTTGTGTCATTTCGACATCTGAGAAAGGAAAGGAAAAAAGAAAAGAAAAAAACAGGGAAGGAGATGATCGCACAAGCACAATTTATTGCTGCAGATCTGAGAAGCTCGGAGACGTTACGTTAGTTAGGGCGTGAAAGATAATGAACTAAGCTGACCTATGAAGCTTTGGCAGTTGAGAGTTTGTGACTCCTGGAGGAGGTGTTCGTAGCTGCAGAGGATGTCGCTCACAATGTTTGTCAAGACGACTTTTAACCGCATCGACCGTCTCTACACGACAACTTCGGAGGAAAATTTATTCCAGTCATTCACCATACAATATCGGAAAAACTGCGGGCCTAGAGTAGTTCTTCGAGCGATTTTTTCGCAGGTGATTATTGACGTCTTTCTGAAAAAGTCTTTTTGTACAGACATCATTGAAGCCATTCAAAAATTTGAATGTTTCTAATAGTTAATTATTCCTGAGTCGTCTTTGCTCAAGAGATACGAATCTTGCTTCTTTTAGGCGACATACGCATGGCTTATTTTGCAGCTGAAGTAACAATTTCATTGCTCTGCGTTGAATTCTTCCCATTTTATCGATATCGTTGCAGTGATGTGGTGACCAGAATTATTGCACAGCGAATTCCATATGCTGGCGCTCTAGTGCTTAATGCAAATGAATGACTGTGGTTAGATATGTACTCTACATTCCTTGCATTGAATCAAGTACTGAGCTTGCCATATTGACACCCTTGACATCTTGCTGACTTCGTTGCAGTTTGTTTGTAAAATTTATTCCCTGGTTACATTGTTAGGTGACAGCTGCCAATTTTATCCTGTTCATTTCCAATCGGGTTGAGGGGTTGTCCGGCACTTCGTGCATTACTGAGCATTTGTCGACATTAAAGCTCATTTGCTATGTAGCGGTCCATTCCAAGAGGTGGCCAAGGTCTTGTTGGAGCTAAAAAATTAAGAATTACTATATAAAGTATAAATTTCTGGTGTGGTAAGTTTTGCCGTCTGCAGTTGCCTTGAAATGCCAACTTGATGATGATATAGCAACGACTTATAATCTTACAGTGTTGTCAACGTTGTTGGTCGTAAGATTAACCAGCAAAAAATTCATTCATTGATAATTCTCTCATATACATTTTTCTTTACTGCGCAGCTTTTTTCTTTATATAGGAGCATAAAAGTTAGGTCAACGATAGAAGATACTGTATATATTGAAAAAATTCCGGCGATACAAAAAAAGGTTACTGAAGATGCATCGGAGCGTTGAAGACGACTCAAACCTTTGGCAGAACAGAAGTATCACCTTAGGAAAGCAAGTTTAAATTTGGCTCTAAGGAAACCCGTGCAAACTGTCAACAGTAGATAGGTTATGGAAGATTGAGGTCCAGGACACTTTTAGAGCAGCAAATACTGAGATCGCATCAAACGCGTGACCTCATTCTAATGCCTGCCTAATTGATTTCCAGCTTGTCTATGTAATTAGCTTCCGCCAAAGTTAGGTTTTACGAGTACTTTTCAATCTCAAAATTCCAGCTTTTCATATTAATTATCAGTTTTCATTCAGGGATAAACCTGCTGTGAAACTACTGGTGAGAAACTCTGAAAAAAGCATGAAGACATAAAACACATTGCGACATCCATGCAATGTAGTTATATTACATGGTCTTGTTAAAAGTGCTTTTGCGTCGAGTAAAGGGAAATCTAACCTGCAAAAGCTTGTGCTACCTTACCACTACCAAAGGGGATTTCCTTTCCATGAAAAAGACAATAGTGCAAGGAACGCATGAAACAAAATGAACCAACTTGACATGAACAGGGATAATATTGTAGAATAAGTGAATTCCATAGTTCATTCATCTTCATTGAAATCACTCGATTTCGTCATGACATTGATAACTTATTGTACGAATGAGATAAGCCAACCAACAAGTCTATAGTACTACTGAAAAACGAGTATGCATCAGGTACGTAATGAAAGCATAATTATATTGTTTCAGTATTTCTATAGCAGTGTTATGGAAGAGTAGCTACTTACACATTTTCCCACATCTTCATTAGGAAACGTTTGCTCCAGGAACGCCTGCAGTCCCGGAGTGTTGTCCATTGTACAATCTAAGAAAAGACATGGAATTATGAGAAGATACTCTACGCAGAGTTTGAGATCACTCACTAGCGAGAACTCTATCGACGATAGTAATTATATTTTGACTAGAGTACCCGCGCTGTCAAGAATGACGGTAAGGAAATTGTGAAGACCAGTCTTCATTATCACTAGCGAACGAAGTGAGACGTGATAATGTTTTCGTTGAAGATTTTCAAGTATATATATAGTTGAATATACAGGGCAATGCAAAATTCATGGTTCAAACTTCGGCTACTAGTAGAAAATATCAATACAAACACTTTTTCATCATATAAAAAATCCTAAAACGTTTATTTTTTGAGAGATTGGCCTTAGAAACTATATGGAATTCAAGATCATAATACAGTGTGGCGTATACGGAACCAGAATAGTTATCATCCGTATTACTTCCAGATAGATTTTGCCAGAGCGTCTCACTGGGAATGTTTACAGAGTCTTTCTTGAAGAAGTCCTTCCGGATTTATTGGGCGAAATGTCATTGTGTATATTCATGAAAGACTGGTTTTAACACGATGGAGCTCCGGCACATTATGCTCTGAATGCGTGACATTTTCTCAACCTTCGATTTCCAAATCAATGGAATCGTGGTATTGGTGATGTGTCCTGGTCACCAAGATCACCTGATCTGTCTCCGCTAGAGTTTTTTCTTGTGGGGGCATATGAAAAGTCTTATCTATGACACACCCGTCGAGTCGGAAGAAGACCTTGTCGCCCGAATTTCAGTTGCTGCTTTACATATCGCTGAGATCCGTGGAATCTTTGGCAAGGTACGCAAATCAAACCGACGAATCTGTCGTGCTTGTATCAATGTTCATAGCACACATTTTGAACAATCATTGTAATGAGATCCGTGCTTATAAAAACGATCTCTTGCTATTGAGTATTAGAACTACCCTCGTGTGTATTATAATGAGCAGAGTGCATGTAGGTAACTAATAACCAGCGTTCAGTATTTACATAATTAGCTCACAAACTCAGCAGTTTTAGATTTTTTCTTTATGAAAAGGTATTTATGTTGATATGTTCTACTAGTAGCCGAAGTTTGTACCAAAAATTTTGCAACACCCTGTATATGTCTATACATGTCTGTAAATCCAAAAAGAGGCAGAAGGAGTTGCACAGTGTTCATAATTTTTTGCAATTAGTCTGGTGGGTTCATCCAGACGTGACCAAGGCCAAAATCCAAGAAATAGCTGCCCATCAAAAATGACGGCAATGAATTTTGTTGTCTGTCCGCCCAAAAAGAGGCAGAAGGAGTTGCGTCATAATAATAATTTATTTTCAGGCAGTCAGATGGGTAACCTGCGATGTGAAAAATAGCAAAAATTTTGAGTTAACTGGCCATCAAAAATGACGGTGTGTATTTGTAACTCCACCAAAAATGAGGTAGGAGTTGAGTAATATTCATTATTTTTGTAGGGAGTCAAATGCGTTGACTGAGAAGTGAAAAATGCCAAAACTCTAGAGTAAGCTGGCCATAAAATATGACGACGTTCAATTGATCCCTACCGCGGGTGATGGTCTAACGCCATGGGGCGTTCCACACTTGTTTAACATACTTTCGTTACTAATATACTCTGGATGATACACTACAACGATCAACTAAAATTATCATAGGGGATAAGTGCTCTCTCCTTCAATTCATTCAAGCAGCACAATCGGCCCCTACCCTAGAGTACACGCAGAAAAAATCTTACATCAGCATGCAGCAAAGCATTCCTGAATTAATTTAAATTCCCGTTGCGTATCCTAGATACCCAAGAAAAAGCCTTAAGTACATCTAAGTTTTTCTTTTGACGTAAAAACTGCTCCGTCAAAGACGACATCAAGCTAGAAGAAGTAATTGTGTCTATTGCTCGTTTAAACTTCAGCGCTTCGTGTTCGCTTCGTTGATCATCTACCGAATTTATACTCGTAAGTCGTGAACTGAGAGCAAACAGCAAAAATAAGCTGCAAATATCTTTATTGTTTTGCTTTCAAGAAGTGTTTCAAGCAAGAAACGCATTACGATAAAGGGATAAGGATCCCAGTTTCGCTATCTTCTACAACCTGGTCACCAATCTCCATGAAAATGCAACCTAAAAATTTGTAACATGGCCTGTTTTTTGCCAATCTATGTACTTCTCAAGAGCGTGACCCAAAACACACAAATCAGCACCGTATAATGGTTCACTTTTTTATACATAAATATATTTATGCCTTTCCTTTCACACTCTGTTGGCATAAGATAAGAAAAACTCCGAGTGCGAAACGGTATCTAAGATACAGGGCTCGCCATCGGCAACTCCAGCTGAGGATCCTGAGATCGCCTGCACGACCGTGTTTGGATATCGTCAAATAAGGCGAGATGGGAGATGACCCTTAACTGCCCATATAATACATAGCCAGTTTTTCATCCAGAATGCTGAATTTTCGTTTAAGAAGCCCGCTGAGAAGCATAGAGCACAAAAGATAAGGGGAGGTTTTGTGAAGTAGCTATTAATTTTCTGCCGTCACATATGGTGACTGCTCGGGCCACTAGTATGTAAATATATGAAGGCAGCAAATTAGTTTTTCAGGAAAACCATCGTTGTCTCCTGCACTTTTTAATTTTCAGGGGCTTCTTAAATGAAAATTCAGCATACTGCCTGAAAAATTTTATAAATATATTGCAGTGCAGTCAAGTGGCAATTCCAGTAGCACTTTTGAACATGTACATAGAAATACGGTCATGCAGGCGAGCTCGGGTTCCTGTACTGGAATTTCCGAGAGTGACTCCCGTATCGTAGATACCGTCTTCAGCACTTGAATTTTTTCCTACGTTATTCCCATAGAGCGTGACAGGGAAAACGTAAATACATCTATAAATAAATAAATTAAAACGGCATGAATTATAGCATTGTACCGATGCAACACAATGGGCGCCATTTCAATAGTGACTTCAAAACGCTACTAGCTTTCTTCTTTCTTGAAGAGATAATAATAATGCTTTTGACTCACTCATTTGTATCGAATTTTGAATTTGCTTCGTGAACCAACTTCACGTAAAGCCGACGCCTTCCTGTTTCTTGTGTGGGTGCTGGAGACTGGCAAAACGAAAACACGGCATGAGTCGAGACATTTACTTGAAAAACATAAGGCTAGCGTCTGTCGAAAGCAGTAGACTCATTTACGAGCCGACAGTCCAGTCGACAGTAGAGTGTGGTGCAGTCTCTAAGGTACGGCTTCAATTAAAATTCTTCCTTTTTTGTGAATAAAATGGTGCTGGATTTGGAGAAAGAGAGTTAGCCAATATTAGAATAAATCGTTGTGTGCAGAATCACGATGCCTAAATTAAAAATACGTACCGCACGAATCGCACCAGCCCCGCTTCCACAGAATCATCAGCAGGAGTAAGCGAAGCGTCAGCATTTTTTGGGGGAGTTTTCCGTTGATCTTCAATACCAACTTTTCCTACTGACCTTCACTAAAAATGGACTCCTTCTTCGGGCAGTAGTGTAATTGCAGCGTCAGCTTCTTTCTCAGTTTACATTTACTATGTTTACTTTTTTAGTAGATAAGAGAAAAAAAAGGCTTAGACGTACAGCGCTGTCGCTAATTTTAACTACATGATAATTCACCTGGAAAATAGAGAAGCAAAACACCGTTGCTGACAGTCGAATGTTACATTTAAAAAAACGGATGATGAGAAACTAGTTTTAGCCTGGACAAGCGTCATATCCTCGCAAAGGAATTTTGATGTAAAAATGGTACCCTAGGGCGATGACAAATCCAAAATCTCAAGAACCATCTCATGCATGATTCTTGCTTCCTCAAGTATAACATGAAGTAAAATTATATATTAAATGTACTATTTAATAGAAAACGAAGCCGCTCCGACCATACTTATGCATACCTCCGACAGGCAATGCAACATTCACGAAAATTTTAAAGTAATCTTGAAACTAGGATTTCCTCTTTGCCATTTCCAAAATTTGGTCATGTGTGCCTTTTAGCAGTTATAACAACTGGCAAAATTTCCTTGAACATCTGTCCGTAACTCTTTGAGTTCTGTTCCAACCGCCACTTCGACAAGCATTACTTGAAAGGGAGCCATGGAAGATGGAGATGCATATTAAAAAAATTGGAAATTCTTTATATTTGTGCAATTAGGATCATTTTCTCAATTTCTCATATTTTTATCACATCAATATCATAAACATAAAATGAGCTCAGTTTTTTAATGTATTTCACCTACTACATGGCTCCTTTTTTTCTGTTTACTAGTGTATTTCATTGACAACTAGATAAATCTGAGAGCACATATCTCCGCCAAGCAATGCAATACTCCCAAAAACTTCAAATTTGTCTTCAAACTAGGACTTCCTCTTCGACATTTCCAAACTTCGATCATTTGTGCCTCTTGATAGTAATAACTGCTTGCAAAATTTTCTGTCTGTAACTTTTGGAGTTATACTATGTTCCGACGAACATTTTGTCAAGCACTAGTCAGACACACCAAATTAAAAGCTAATCAACACCAAAATTTCGTGATTTGTTTCCTTTAGCTTAATTAACAATTTATGCAATTTCATGACGCTCCTCGCGTAACCTTTCTAGTTATATTACTGACAAACATATTCGCAAAATCAAGCATAGAGATATAACCAGAAGAACAAACAGAACAACACAAAAATTTGATCATATGCACCTAGTATTAACTTCAAATATTACTGAAATTTAATTCAGACCCATCCATAAGATTTCGAGTTATGCTAGCAAAATAATGAGAAGCAGATAAACAAAGAAAATGATTGTACAGATCTTCCGTCCATAGAGCATTCAATACATTGAGTGGACAGTGGCCCCTAAGCCAGATTTCAGTCCCGCAATAATTATTGGGCCTGACTACACGGTGCCGCAGACGCATTTTTTATATGTTCTCAGATTACTTTTTCTTACTTAGTTTAGGCTATTTGGCTTAATTCTTTTGCATTCAGTAATGATTGGCGAACCTGCTCATACTTCTAATACTTCTATACGCAACAAATTTAGAAGTATATTAAGGCTTGCAGTGTAATTAAGTAGAGCAACTGTATATGACATCCATTGATATTTGCAGTAAACTTATTTCGCAATAATTAGTGAAATAAACAGTCTTATTTTGTAGAACAGAAGCTTCTCAAATTCGTTGTATATGCGATTTGTAATAAAATGTCAAATAAATATCTGATGGAAATGTTCATGGAATATGTTTGGTATACGGGCTAAGTGATATGATCAGAACAGACAGCAGAGCTGAAAGGTGAGTCGGAGCAGCTGGCAGCCATAAAGTGATGGAGCCAGGCCAGCATGTGAAGTGATGACGCTCTAGCCGCAGAGAAGTGATCTAGCATTGGAAGCAGTGAAGTGATATAGCACTGGTGGCCGTGAAGTGATCTGGCCGCCATGAAATGGGGTAGTATTGAAAGCAGTGAAGTGATTCAGCATTGACAGCCGTGAAATGATATTGCATTGGCAACGGTGAAGTGATGTAGCTTTGACAGCTGTTAAATGATACTGTGTATCATTGGCCGTCTTGAAGTGATGTAATGTAGGTCACTCTGAAGTGATTTAACTCCCATAACCATGATGTGTTTTCAACTTAGGCGACCAAAAAGTCATGCAACATAGGAAACCATGAAGTGATATAACGTAGGGAACCACAAAGAGGTGTAATATACCTTTATAGGCAGTTATGCGAAATGATATTGACAATCACGATGCGCAGCTGTAGATGGTTCCAGTGATGAAGGGTTGTACCAGCCATAAATTGTTACATATGTTTTAATTTCATCTATTGGCTGTCTTTGTATCTCTATCTCAAAGCTAAACATGTACTTTTAGTTCATTGGTAGGTGCCGAGGTAGTATTACTGTTGTTTTAATTAAGTTTTTTCAACATTACTGCGTTTTCTTAACCTCGTTTTTTGCCGCTATTGGGATGAGGTCTACCGAAAGCTCTACATGCAACAATTTCTGAGGTTATTGTTTCAAATCCATCATTGAAAAAACCTCGATTAAATGTGATATTGAAGTACATTACGTATAGTATCTATGAGCCAATTTTTCCATGAAATTTCAATATTCCTAGAAATTATTACGAATTATTAATTTTTATTAGTGTCCGAAGGTAGGATGTATAATTGTATTTAGCTTCCTGAAGATAAGATAGTGAACTTAGGTTCCCTGCTCTGCAGCGCGTTCCTTAGGGTACGATGAAGAAATTAGTCTTTGTTTGAGGTCTCTGTGATTATTATAACTGTTTTTATTACACACTTACGTAAATCGGCCACCTGGCCCAATTGCGAGAGGCCCGATTGCAGTGTCCAGTCAATGTATGTGAGATCTATGCTCCGTCCAAAATTTTCTGAGTTATCATGGCGACAGATAAACAGACAAATTCCAAAAAAGCATAACCTCATTGACGGAGATCATAAAAAATATTCGTCATTCCGAATACCTGTATGGAGAAAGGCATGCTGTGCATGAGATTTATGGATGTTGTTTCATCTACCGAACAAGGTGGGGATTTTCCTCAAATTTAACCAACTATTCCATAAATTACAGTACCTTTAGAGACAAGTACGACTATTTTTTTTAAAGCCAGGGTGTGCTTCTTTCACTGAAAATTTTGCGAGTATTTTCAATAGCCATTTCTTGCTTTCAGCGAATTTTTAACGGTCTGATGAAATTTCTATCAAAATAACCTCTCGTAGAAGGAAAGTTTCAGCGCTGCAATATTGAATAACCTCACAGTAGGTACGGTACCTGAGAAACAAACTGAGACATAGTGAATGTAAACTGTAGGACCAATTTGAGATACTATAGTCCAGCCATCAGAACAGTATGTGCATTATTATCACCCGCAAACGAAGTGAGAAAGCTTCACCATCGCCCTGAGAATATACTCGCTCGGGGCGATAAAAAGACTTGTGCGTGAAATTGGTAGGATGCTGTTTTTTGCAGCATTCACTTGATGACGGTAGGCTTCATGTAATGAGTACTGAGTAGAGAAATTTTTCCAGCTATTCTAGCGTAATTAAAACGGCATAATATTTAAAAATTGCAATATACTCGATCATGACTTACTTTTTTTCGATTTCACTCTACTCTTCTTGTTTAGGAAGAGTCTTATCTCATATATATAGTATAATCATTGCCATTTTAATATTACGCGCAGAAGTGTAGATCAATGCACCAGCCAACTATAGGAACACATCGCCTTCTCCTATTAAGTCTCTCTAGGAACTGATGGTCAAATGGAAATACCTAAGCTCTCGGTACCAAGGAAACTCACTCAGTAACCATAACAGCCTCGTGCTTTATTTTACAGCCCTGTTGTTACAGTTCAGTTGCCTAGGGCAACAGGCAGGTCACAGGTCTAATCGCAATCCGAACTTCTCCGCTAATAGCAGCTGCTCAGGTGTAATTTGCCAATAAATTGCTCCCAGATCGTTACCCTGTGGAACGTGCATGTTGAAGCTTCTGGTGCATTTGCATTCCAACTTTTGCAGTAATGCCTATAACTTCTAGGAACTCTTCCCTTCAGTTGTCATGACTCAGGAATACTTTGCAAGCTTTCCTGTCCAAACTTTATCATAGTGTGTGCCACGTAATATCGACCTCTAAGTGTAGTTGGAACCCGTGTTTCGCTATTTAAACACTGCGGTGGAAAAAAACTGAAAAAATTACTGTTCAAAATCACCTAACACTGCACTACAACTGTCAAGTACTGCATGCCGATCTGGAATGCAGCTGACCTGTAAACCACCAACTCAGTGTGTACCAGATCTACACTAGCGGGCAAAATAAGAGAACGATTTTCATTTTTTGAAAATAAAGGTTAACCGTGTAGAGTAAGTTAATGAATCTTCTGATGGGGCCCTAAGGAATGTATTTAACATATTTCTACGAAGTATCAGGACAAGCATAACTATATTTAATACATTTCTTGAAACCAGCGGTGACTGTCATCTCTGACCATTTCGTTGAAACGTTGGCCAAGCTGAAGACCTGGAATGCCCGTACAAAGTCATAGAATTTGGAAATGGTTTGAAACACAACGGCAGGCCACGCATAAGTTTGAAGACCACACAATGTGTGACAAAGTTCGGCTGAACGGCACTGTCTCACGCACTGTATAATCCAGACTCGGCACTGTATAGTCCAGACTCGGCACTGTCAGTCTTCCACTTGCTCTGCGACCTCGGCAAGAGCTGGCTTTAATTAACGACAGATGCGAATAGTGCACGAGCTGCGGGTATGTGCTACTGGAAGAACTTAAATAATATTTAAATTTAAAAGCCATCTCGTCTATAATATCGCTTTCAAAAAGAACAAATGTGTCTATGTATCGTTCATGAATTTCTATCCAATATTTTTATTCAAACAGTTCACTTTAGGTGTACACATAAAACGTACCTTTATCTTTTTTGTCTTTGTAGCTTTTCAACTTTTTTAGTTACAAAATAGGAGGCATTAGTTTTGAAGCGACCCTCGTAGAATAATTGGCAACCTAGAACGCCTGTCAGCTTGATGTAACTCTCATCCTAGAGTAGGCTATAACTGTGACCTTAATGTAACAGTCAGTCTAGAATAACTGTTAGCTTAGTCATTCGCAAACTATATGAATACCTAGCTTATAACCTAGAGTTACTACCAGCATAAAGACACTGCCAGCAAACAGAAATTTGCAAAAGTTTAGCTACTAACCTTTAATCCGGCAGCCAGTGCGCTGAATCTGGATTTTTTTTATCCATACGATGCTTTTTTCGTGGATTCTTGACCCAAAAACCCTATATTTCAAGAATTCAAAATGCCCATGGCACCCATGGGCATTTTGATATATAAACACAAATCCAAAATGGCCGCCAATATTCTATAAGAAGCCACATCTCTCGTCCTAGAAGTGATAATTGAGTGCTATAAAATTCCAAATTGGGAATTTTCAACTCAAGGAATTCACTGAAACTGAAACTTAAGGCTTCCCTGTATCATATTCTGTTCATGTCAAGCAACAGATTACTACAATGAACTGTCTGAACATCACGTGCATAATAACAATGCAGATGATGAAGCACAACACTATAAGTGACATTCCCTGATTCAATTTGAAATGCTTTATCATATTTTTATATCTGATAGGTTTATTGAGAATGATGTTGCGTTGCATGTAACATTTATTTTCAATAAAGATTGATTGATTATTATTGCGCTCTTCTGCTCATCTTAAGTGTATAGTTGATAAAATTTGCTTCTAAAACATTTTTACTTTGTTTCCCTTATTTTACAGTGACATTATTTTTATGCAGGAAAACTCATGCACTACGATATTGTGATAGTTTGGAATTATGCAAATGAGGCTTTGCCCTTTTGTCCTGGAAGTAGCTGCAATGGATTCCTTCAATTGCAAAACATCAATTTGGAATTTTATAGCACTCAATTATCACTTCTAGAAAGAGATATATGACTTCTTAAAGAAAATCGGCTGCCATATTGGATTTATGCAAATGAGGATTTGCCGTACTGTACTACAAATTGTTTCAGTGGATTCCTTAGTGAAAAATCCCAATTTGGAATTTTATAGCACTCAATTATCACTTCTAAAAGAGATGTGGCTTCCTATAAAATATTGGCGGCCATTTTGGATTTATATCACTAGCTATATCAAAATGCCCAAGGGTGCCTGGCCGGCATCATTTGAATTATTCAAATATAGGGTCTGAAGGTCAAGAATCCACGGAAAAACATCGTATGGAAAAAATCCAGGTTCACCCTAAAAAACTCATTTGGCTGCAGGGCTACCTGCAAGAACTCTGCTTAAAATAACTGCCAGCCTCAAGTAACTGTCGGCACAGTGACATTACCAGCATATAAGAACTGGCAACGTAGAGTACCTGCCTGCCTAGGGTAAGCAGCAGTCAAGAACACCTGTCAAGCTAAGCAAACTTCCGAGATTATAGCGAAGTCCAGGCCTGGAGTAAATCCAAAATTGAAAAACTCCCCACCCGAAGATAACATTGCACTGTCTACCCTTGCATGTTCCTGGCATCTTACTTGGTCAGAATACCTGTCATGTTCCCTGTACCTTAAATGGTCTGAAGCCTAAACCTGTTCCCCGCACCTTACATAGTCAGAACCCTAGACATGTTCCCAGCACCTTACATGGTCAGAACCCCAGACCTATTCTCCGCACCTTACATGGTCAGAACACCAGACCTGTTCCCCGCACCTTGCATGGTCAGAACCCTAGACATGTTCCCCGCTTCTTACGTGGTCTGAAGACCAGACATGTTCCCCGCACCTTACATAGTCAGAACCCCAGACATGTTCCCCGTACCTTACATGGTCAGGACCACGGACATGTTCCACGTTCCTTACATAGTCAGAACACCAGACCTGTTCCTCGTACCTTACATGGTCAGAACCCCAGACCTATTCTTCGTACCTTACATGGTCAGAACCCTATAGACATGATCTCCGCACCTTGCATGGTAAGGACCACGGACATGTTCCCCGTACCTTACATGGTTAGAACACCAGACCTTTTCCCCTTACCTTACATGGTCAGGATCACGGACATGTTCCCCGTACTTTACATGGTCAGAACACCAGACCTGTTGACCGTACCTTACATGGTCAGGACCACGGACATGTTCCCCGTACCTTACATGGTCAGAACACCAGACATGTTCCCCGTACCTTACATGGTCAGGACCACGGACATGTTCCCCGTACCTTACATGGTCAGAACACCAGACATGATCTCCGCACTTTGCATGGTCAGGACCCCGGGCATGTTCCCGCACCTTACATGGTCAGAACCCCAGACCTATTCTTCGTACCTTACATGGTCAGAACCCTAGACATGATCTCCGCACCTTTCATGGTCAGAACCCCGGACATGTTCCCCTGTCGTGGAATGTCCTGAAGAATATATATATATATATATTGATAATGAATGTAGCTAATGCTTTCCTCAAGACATAACAAAGTCAATCCAATCCGATTAGCTGCAATTTCTCGAACTTGGATTAACTTGGCTTGTAAGTATGTAGCAGCCTAAGGTCTAGTGCAATGTACTCATCACACCAAGTTCAGCAGCTACATGAGTACAAGTTTATCTAAATGTACTGTGTATGATTGCTCCTCTTTCATGAGCATGACATAATATCCAAGGTTCTTTTCGGTCCGGTTTTTCTGGGGCTGAACTCCAACGATTTTCAGCGTTTTTGCCTTAAGTTAAAATAAAGATTTAATGCCACACTTATTTAATTCTTAGTCTTACGACTTAAATAACCTTTTTGGTTTATTAGAAAAGTGAGCAATGAGAAATTTACAGAGTTTTGTCACGTCCTTCGTGACACTGCTACACTGGTTGTAGATATACGCTGGATGTCGATGTAGATTCTGACGGCCCGGGACTGCTCTTGAAGGGGGAATAAGACTCAGGCAAGTAGCAGACTGTGTACTGTGGATTCGGTAGAGACACAGATATTATAACTCCAGCGAGTCTCTGAGCTGACCGTGCTGGTAGCCGGTCGGTTTTATAGGCAGGTGGCACAGGGAGTGCCGCTGCATCTTGAGCGGCTTGGTGCACACAAAGGATGCAATTACTTACTACGCCATTACAAAAGTTTAGCGTAGTTTCCCATCATTTCTATTTATTTGATGTATCCCTTGTTAAACAGTATTGCAAGCTGTGATCAAATATTACCGTCTGTTTTTATGTTTCTTCAGTTTATATCTGTAAAGTTTCATAAACAAATTATTCCCATTAGCTCTACGGAAAGCAATGCCAAGTTTCATGATAAATCTGGCCATACGTCCATGACAAGGGTACGGCCAAACTTCATCCATCAACTGGCAACTTCCTCTGAACTGTGTCGTATAGCTGCATACCAGCTTATAGTTAGAAGAAGTTGTATATAAGCGTGTGTTAACTGCACAGACTGGTTCAAGCTCCTGCTCTATAGCATCGTCCTGAAGTTTAGAGCCTTTCAACGTTCTGAGCTGCTGGCCTAACTCGCAAGTATAAATTACTTTTTTTACAAAAGCAACTAATCATTAGCAAACTAAGCAGGCATCCAGTGCATAATATGTCAACAGTTAGAAAAGTTGAACTTGGTAGAATATAGGTGTATCATTCGTTGAACACAGTCGATTTTGGTCGTGAATGGTGTTTCTTACGATTGACTATGGTAGATCATGGTTGTGCAGCTAAAATCTTTATGGTTGTAATCCGGTATTTATGGTTGGGAATTATGGTTGGCAATATGGTCGAAGGTTGTGACTCATCTCTACCATAATGCACAGCATAAATGGTTGAATATGGAGGATATATCAATAATAAACGACAAAGATCTCGACCATAATCATAGTTGTTCTACTATAATCACAACCATTATTTCCGACAGGACAGTAGCCTAAAGTGGCAGAGACAGCTACTATAGCTTGAATCCACGTTGCTGTCTAAAACCACGGGGGCCATTTAGTACTTTTACTCAGGGCAAAACAACCATCAAACATATATGGGAAATGAAACGGTTTAATACAAATGATTCCGGTTTATTTTATGTGAGCAATTTATGCGGCACGTCGTTTTCAATACAAGATTATGCATCGAGAGATGCAAGGGGCTTACGTTAAGCTAAGGCTCAAACAGGTATATTTTGTATTATATTTTCGCCTCTTTCCGTAATTGAACAGATAGAAGAATCTATTTAAAAATGTACGAGCACGCTTGCTTTCGTGATCACACTCATGGAACTGATATACAGTAGCAAGGGTTCCTGCATTATCCCAACTAATCCATTACATGCAGTCCATTAACCATCTAGCAATGAAAAACAACAGCTTTAGGTAATAACGCGTAAAAATATAACATAATTTGAAAAAAGTGACATCCGCCGGAAACCTCGTGTCGTCTTTCATCCTGTAGGACAGATTACTACCATGAGATACAGTCAACATGCTAGAATAAGAAACACACGTAGCAGATCCAACCAGCAGAATAGTAGGTGGGGAAGATCGAGAGAAACATTGAGTAAGAAATATTAAAGTGGAGATTACGCTAAGAGAACACAAGGAGTATCATGTACGGAATATAACGAGAAATAAATAGTAAATAATGAGGCTCGGGAAGGATATTAGGAGAGGAAAAGCAAAATGGATAGGATCTGCTAAATATCAAGAGGGAAATTAGGCAAGGAATATCAAGAAGGAAATCAACTCGCAGAGAGAAGCGCCCGCAGGAACTCAGGAGAAGCAGCCTGCTTGAATAGATCAGCTATTAACAACAATGCTTTTAGAACAGAATCATAAACAGTGGTGTGAGCTTGTATCTATCATGTCCTGCAGGACATATACTCCATGGAATATTTAATATAATTCATGTAGTGGAAAGTTCAATTGCTTCGTATCTTTGCCACGAATAGTTTTGAGGTTGCATTGAGTTTTCTGGTGGCCACCTCTGTTTCGATGGCTATACTGTTATCAACTTTGATAGAACAAAGCATATGATATATGATAACGAACGGGTTAATTTTACTTCATTCCGTGAGAAACCTCCTTTCGGTAATAACAGGACTCATCTGACAAGTACAGCGATCTTGCTTTTCTCTCCGAATAATTTTATAGGATTTATTTGTGAGTTATTGCCCTTGCGTGAATGCTCTTCTCTAGATTGGGAAAAAGTGACTGGAAGCGTTATAGAGGTGAGTCACCCATGAGCTTACATCTCACTCTATTTTACCGTTTTATTCAACAGATTTCTATCACCTATCTTTGCTAGGTCATTTTCCAAAAGCATCTTAACTCAGTGAATATCAATGTACAGATTTGTGTAACTGACCTATGCTCGGTCAGCTCTCCTTAAAAATACATAATGATCAGGTTCATTGTACAGAATTATAAGATTTACAGAACTAGGGGCATTTTTTCTCAGTATCTTACCTTGTGCACATTTGCATAACTTACCCAGCCAGTGTAATTTTCATAAAATATTTAACCGAGTTTAAGTTCTTTGAACATTTTTATGCAACTTACCCAAATTAAGGTCTTCTTCCCTGTCAAAATTCTAGGCCACAGCTAAGCTCACACAACAGCTTAAGAAATAGTTTAACATTTGAGCGACTCTTTCAGTCGAAGCAACTGAGAATGAATGGGTGTCAAAAATTAGTCAGTCGAAGCTGATGAAACAAAGAGCCAGTAAAATGGCCCAGAGTGCGCTCAGCAGGTGTGTTGGTCTGCTAGTACGGTAGCTTTTCGACTTTCCATCTACTTATACTTCTGGTAACCAGAGGGACAAGCCTAGAATACTTAAGCTGTCGATTGCAAGTTACTGCCGATTCTCTTTGCCCAAAATTAATGTAAATTTCTTGTTAGGTAATGGGTGAACATTTGATGTGTCCCATTCCCTAGTTGTCTCTAAACCGTCACTCGCCAGTCCTCCTTGCAATCAATATGATATGAGTAAGTAAACAAAAGAATTGTTAGAGATTACCTGAAAATAGTGTGGTAGTCGACCCATCTGCTTCAGCAGTCATCGTAAGGTCGGAGGAAGCGTCCGCCGTAGCCCCGGTAACATGTGCGGTCAAGTCAGTGGACGGCTCTGTTGTTGATGGGACAGTTGTTTTGGTCATGGATTCGGTAGATGATTCAAGTTTAGAGCTGGTAGACTCTGTAGCTATGGAGTCGGAGGTTGACTCGGTGGTAATTTCAGTAGTTGAAGCGCTAGTTGATTCGGAAACAGATTGGGTCGCAGAGTCGGAATTAGACTCGGAAGTAGACTCAGCAGTAGAGATAGTAGTTGGCTCAGTAGAAGACTGTGTAGTGAATGTAGCCTCAGAAGCGGATGTTTCAGAAGAGTTTGCAGTGGCAGCAGCTAGAGCTGATGTTGTTGCTAGGACGCTCTCTAATTCTTTTTTTTTTTTGTAAAATAAAAACTCAATTACAATCTAAACACACAGTTTTTTTTTCATGAAAAAAATTCCTATTTTTTATTCACTGTGATGAACTTTAGTCCCGTGCAACCTGGTACGCAGAAAGCTAAACCCATCAGGTAAACATAAGAGTAGTAAAGTTTTTGGCCCTGCGAAAGTTAGTGATCTATTGAGGATTACATTAAACTTCCTTGAAAACTCTACTGACGGTAAAATCGTCGGACTTTTTCTAGATAACAATCACAAGAAATTAGCTGAACATGTCTTGTGCTCATAATATATCTTCTTAGCAGATTGTCATTCAGCATTGAGCGTCTGCAACAGTCATTCTCAAGCTTCGATGACGACGTTGTTCGTGAAGTCAACGGGACTGTATACTACTACCGAGAAATCCACGTGCCATGGTTTTATGTTTCAGCTAAGTGCTCGCTAGAATCCAAGAGCCATGTGCAACTGCAGTCGACCACGTATCGATGCTTTAACGTTATAGACGGAAGGCCTTTGCGATAATCTCCCTGGCCGTCAAAATTTCTTGTTTAGGCCGGAGACTCCCAGTTGAGTGACAGCTAGAAACGCTGATGATGCAAGATGAGCAAATCAAGAATTCACTAGCATTTTGGAGAGGTGAACGCACGAGCTTTAGTATACAACCGTAGTATTTTACAACTCCACACATCCAGCCAAAACAGGATCTGCATTTCCTTGCGGAGCAGGGAGAATTTACTGAAAACTAATGATAACAAAATCAAGACTGTCTCCCTATACCCTTATGTCCCACTTAACCTGTAGGTACTGTTACTTACAACCTTAAGTGTATTGTGCTTGTGCCCACCTTCACAAGGCGTGATAGTGTCCAGAGTCGTAGCCAAGTTATCCACAGGGACTCCGTTCACAGAGAACTCGCCAGCATTGCACATGATACTGAGGGCGCTGTTCTTGACACCTCCCATGTCATAGACTTGGTTGTCAGGGCACTCGCTGCGTGACCACCAGGTGTTGCCCTGAGAGGAAGGTAGTTAGTTTGCATCAAAATCGCCGAATGCGTTTAGGAACGTTATGGATCCGAATTTCAAATATTTTTTTATTTGTCAATTGACAACTTTGCCCGTTAGCATCACTGTCTGCGCCTTTTTTCCAATTGATGGTAAATAGGGAATATTTTAATGTATTAAAACTGCATCAATAACTCCTGCAGTAAACCGAAGTCAAAACTTAGACTATTCTCTAGGAATGGTTTTCTATGCCATAAGTAAAAGAAAGTCAGCTTAACAGTACACTCCAACTGAAAAATCCAATAGTATTGGTTCCTGCTGCAGATATACTAACTCCTGTATATCAACTGGCCCCAGAGGACTATACAGCTGCAGTTTATCATAGATCGTCGAGAGCTATGGAGTCAACGACGGGCTATTTTTTTAACGACTTGCTGCCCCTCGACCATCCCCCATTTCGGGTTATGGTCACTACCCTCGCAACGGCATCCGGCCACTAGACTAGAGGCTCACCGGCCACATTAAGAGTAACGAAAACACGCTAGTCTGACAGGAAGACACGAACCAGCGCCCTGCTGTGGGTGCAACGCAGTGCATAGTCTAATCTAGTACCCTTAGCTAGTCAAACTCATCCAAACATTTAATTATTTTTTGCATACATTCTCACTGTGAGCAAAGAAGAGTGCATAATAAACTTACGTTGAAGGTCAAATGCGGGTAAGATGATGGAAAGATATTGTTCAGAGCATCCTCCTCGTCACTCGTAAATGAACAATCTGCAGTGAACAGCTGTATTAGTCAAAATTATTGACTCAACTAATGGGAGGTCAATCTGCTTACCTACCTCATTAATTGAATAATAAAATTGGTGCCGCCATGGCTATTAAAAATAAATCATTTACGGTAAACCTGACTTTATATACTTCTCAAGTTATTACAGTTTTTCAGGATTTTTTTGAGTGTTTTGTCTCAGTTCACTATATAATAATATGCAGTTGGTGGTTGGTTGCTTGCTAGCTTGCTCCGGTCTTGTTCCGAGCTGGCTTGCTTGCTCTTTGGTTGGTCCATCCCTCCGCCACGCTTTTAAGGATTTAGACAGGCGAAAATTCATCTATTGGAAAACAAGTTAAGATGCCATGAAATTTCAGCCCTTGGAATTAAGATGACAAACATGCCTTCTGAAATATATGCTCAGAGGTAGAAATACTGCAGTTTCTCAATCTCATATCGCTTCGAAAAGTAGCTCGATACTGTTTAATATGACTATGATTCTTCATATGAGCATGGTACATGAAAGGTAGTATCTTTGATAGGTTTTCAATCCTCTCGGGTATATATTGCATATTTTTTAGCTTACAATCTCCATAGCAGTTAGAAAGGCTCAGTGTTTGTTGGAATTTTCGTTCCTTTCGTGTATAATCCATTCTCCTTATGATTTCTTTAGCTATTGTGGCAATTGAAGCTTCACGCCGAACAACAACCAAATTATATTCAATTTACATTGCACTCAAATTTCGGCCCTTGGAGGTTCAACTATCGACCGACATCCAGGTTGCAGTGAGCCCTGAGCATTTCCGGTAACTTTATTTGACTGAACTACATTTTCTTGTTGCTGCTTAACTTTTGACCAATGCCAAACTGATGTTCGAGCCTTATCTTGCAGGAGGGATATTTTGCTTTCACGAACTGATGAAGGTACCTACTTCATGCGTTTCTTTAATGGAACATCAGGCCTGCAGGTAAGAGACCTGTTTTACAAGAAAACCTATACAGGAAGCAGGAACAATAAAAATCCTAATTACAAAATCATTGCCGTCATTTTTCACGGCTGGGCCCTCTAGTTTGTTATTAAGTTACAGATATTGCGTATTTGCCTATGAACATTGCTTACTTATATTACACTGGCTATTATTACACTACATAGATCAGTGAAGCAGCATTAGTTTTATTCTACTTCTGTCCAACTTATGCTCTATGTAAATCCGTATCAACAGTAGCACAAACTAGGACGCCTAGTGGCATTAAACCATCACCTGCGGTAAAGTGCAGAATCAGAAGTTAAAATTCAACGCCATAATTTTTTTATGGCCAGGTAACTGTAAGATTTTGGCATTTTTCTCACCTCAGTGAACCGACCTCAGTGACCGAAAGGTTTATTATGACGACTCAATTCCTTCTGCCTCTTTTTGGGTGGACAGACAACAAAATTAAACGCCTTCTTATTTGAAGGCTAGCTAACTCTAGTGTTTTGGCATTGTTCACATCTAGGTCAACCCACCTAACTCCCTGCAAAAAAACATATGAGCATTGCTCACCTCTCTCTGTCTTTTTTTGGGTGGACAGACAAATATAGACACAAATATACTTATATCATCAACGAAAACCTTATCACTGCATTTTGCTTCGCTCGTGAATTATACCAATTGAATAGCAAATATAGTAGCTAAATTAACAACAATGTCTTGTGATCTCTCGCGTACTGTTCGAGTTCAATGCCCTGAGATCAAAACTTCTCTTGTGCACTTATGCTGTAACGCATAGGGTAAATAAAACTAATCAGCATCACCAGGAAGCAAAGAGCGTAACGGGGAAACTCAATGGGACTAAAAAAACTTAGCCGTGACCTCATGATGGTGAATGACATCACTTCAACGAGTTGAAGTATTTTAGTATTTCACCTCAGAAACTACAGGAAGAGTTATTGCTCATACTCTCTGTACTTGACGACAGCCATTTTACCGTGTTTTGTGCATGGGTGCAGCTCAAGAAGCTGGCAAGTCAAGAGCAAGAGAGTTCGTGAATCAAGTCGAAAAATACGGTGATATGTTCAAAAATATTCTGAGAAGAGCATTGTGAACTGAATAAAAAAAGTAAATAAGGCTTCACTTCAAAGAAAAAGATAATCAGTGCTCTATACCGGCCAAGATCTTGTCACTGGGCTGTTAAAGTTTTCAGTTTGATCGTGCTTGCGTGCATTCATGATCGTCTCTTCGGCTGAGATTACTCCTCCCTCTTTTCTTCGTTTTTCCTCAGTATATCCTACTGACGTAATGGCAATAGCTCATAGAGGGCCGGGGCGCAAGTTTCGGTGTCTCTTTGGGAATGCTCCTAATGGCGTATCTACCGCCGCTTTTCTGATCTAATGCACTGCAATTTTCTACTGGTAATTGTGTATTGTACAATCAGCATATGTTCTCGTCATTACCTCCGCCAAGGAGGTTATGTTTTCGTCGTGTTTGCCTGTCTGTCTGTTTTCCGTTTGTCTGTCTGTCACCAAGATAACTCAAAAAGTTATGAACCGATTTCGATGAAATTTACAGGGATTGTTAGGTATGTTAGGAGAAACAGATGATTAACTTTTGGTAAAGATATGTCTATCCGTTTGTTTGTTTGTTTTCCTCATTTTTCTAGATGCCATAACTCAAAAAGTTGTGGATGGATTTTGATGAAATTAACATGGGTTGTTTGGTATATAACAAAAAGTATATGATCAAATTTTTGGAATGATCCGTTTGTTCGTTCGTTCGTTCGTTCGTTTGTCACTGTTTATAATTTTATGCTTGTTAACACAATAACTTAAAAAACAATTAATGGATCTTTATGAAATTTATAAGGGTTGTTAGTAATGTTAAAAGACATAAATGATCAAATTTTGGTGCAGATCGTTTTGTTCGTTTGTATGTTTGACCTATATTTGTCATAACGTTTGTTAACACTATGACTCAAAAAGTCATGAAAAATGGATCTTCAAGAAAATTGAACAAGCTGTTATTAATATAAAAAGGCACAAATGATTAGATTTTTGAGTTAATACAAAGAAAATTATGGTTTCAGAACCTATTTGAATTTTTTGCTACCGTTGCCTCACTTGGCGGAACTATGCCCTCTCAGAGTGCTCTAGTTTATTTGTGTATCTGAATGATGAAATTTGCGATAGACGACGATTTTTTTTACATAATTAATAAAAAAAAACTCATAGACTTCTCAGTAGTACTCGATGAGACGTCATTGATGACGTCATCTTTTGATGCTACTTTAACGTGGGTCTTCCCGTTAAACTCTTTGCTTCCTGGGCATCATGGGAAGCGAGAACCTATTGAGGTATTAGCCTTCGTAAACTCTCTGATGCCGTTCTCTGCCTTCCATGGGCATTAGGCACTTCATTTAAATACGTATCGATAAATGAATCAGAAACCATTTTAATGTAGTTGAAAAGTAGAAGTAAGGACTCTGGTTCTGTAAGAGACACTTAATGCCTCCCTAAAAAGCAGGAATGTCTAAAGCCCCGTTTTATCCTACTAGTGACCACAAATAGAAAATAAAATAACATACAGTCTTCGACTCGCTAGTCTAAGTTCACACACTGGTGCACTCCACAAAATTCTGCAGAGTCGTAGTAAAGTCGTCGACAGGGTTGTCGTTGATCCAATGATTTGTGTCATCGCACGTGAGGGTGATGGTTCCTTCTGTGCTGTTGTCCATGGTGTACCTGGCCCCGTGTGTTTCACAGTTGCACTGCCATGTCCATTTGTTGTCCTGTTTGGAGTATGTAAAATTTCAGATTAAAAATAACTAGAGCATCTTGAGAAAGTATACCTCCGGCAAGCAATGTACATCAACGAAAAAGTCTATGGGGCATGAAACCAGATTTTTTATCATCATCATAAAAATTTAATTATTTGTGCCTCTTGACCTTATAACTTCTCGCTCGGGTCACCACAGACAGGCAGCGCAACCCAAGAGAAGCATAGGTAACACGGAAAAGCCCAAAACACACCCAGAAATTCAAGAAGAAAGTCATTAATAGATAACTTAGTACCAGTAGGCCGAAAATACCGAAAGCTGATTGCGGTAATGAATTCCAGACCGATACGGACCAGGGCAGACAACGCCAACGGAGTTGAAGAGTTTGGCACCAACAGTTTTCAGAGTGAAGGAGTACGCATAAGCCCCAGCGCGGGTATTTCCCTCAAAGACCTCGAAGGCAGGGACAGAAGAATACAACTAAAGTCGCTCATTTGTTGAACACCTCATTAAACACGAAGTCCTGTTACGCCTCCCGCGTGGGACAGATTCACCAGATTACTCTCAGCTCATAGCATGCTGGCTGAGCTAACAAATTGGTCCAGCCAACGCAAGTGACTATCAACGACCGTAGACCAGACTTGTGAGCGACACTCCGATGCAGGCAGCTATAAAACATAAGAGCATATAAGGTTTACATTATGCAGGAGCCCGATCTTAATCCAAGTACGTTACGCGAGTCGTCTAATAAGCGTTTCTCATCAAAGGCAAGACACAGAAAATCTGCAAGGAGTTAGACTCTTGAAGCAAAATGCCTGCTATATTCAGAGGTGGATACTGAAGTAAAGTGTCCGAGACCGACTGAAACTCATAGATTGTGTCATGTCAGTATTTAGATTCGTACTCCCGGCAGAGCACTATGCACTAATGCGTGACAGGTCCCAATTTAGAGGCTGGTCAAACATTACGCGTGCTGGAAGTTGGTATCATTGCCATCAAAGTGAAACCGTCAACATTATTGATCATCGCTTTCTATAGCGAAGAAAGCACGTTACTATTGTATAGAACCCAAACAGCAGCGGGCCAAGTACGCTAGTCTGAGCGACGCTAAACTCCACCGAGACTAAGGCGCTCAAAGAACCGTTTACAGACACTCTGCATTTAATAATGAGCAAAATCACGAAAGATAGACAGAACCTCACATGCCACACCAAACTACTCCAATTTATAAAGTATACTCATGTGGCTCACGCTGCAAAATGCCGCAATAAAGTTCAAATGTACAAATCGCGTTTTAGAACTACGAACGACAACAATGCGTCAAGACTACCGAAAGCAGTTCTACACGGAAACTGACTAGCAGGCAATAGTCTGTCCCTACAGCAAAATGACACAGCTTACAAGCCACCAATTTCTCGAACATCTTTTCTTCGACAGAATTTTTGTCATCGTGATATGTCGGCATTTATTGGCGACATTGGGCGTTGGGGAATATGGGTAATATTCCCAGTACGCCAACAACGAGGAAAATTACCTAACCATATCAAACGCCTGAAGGCTACTCTAACCTTGGGGGCAAGAACTCGTGCATTTTACTAGTAAAATAAAGGAAACAAGCCGAACTGGTTCATACCACCATGGGGATCAAGGTCCTCAAGAACCACTTGACAGTGCCAAATCTGAATGGCAAAGAGGTTAAAAGGCTTCAGCGTGACATTCATAAGCAATAGCAACACATCTCTGCTGTGCTTCCCATCCAAGTGAGTTAATAGGAACTCCGCCTTAGCCGAAGAATCAGCAGCGACGCAATCATGGGGGTCAACAAGCGGCGGTAACGAAGGTTCCACACTGAAGACTGAACCCTTCAGCTCACTCCAACAAAGATGTGGATGGTCAACACTCAGCAGAGATTCCCTGTAGCGCTGCTTCTGTATGACGCTAATGGGCCTTCTCAAATACACGCTTAACCTCAGTGCTAAGCTCTACTTTATAAACAGTTCCTGTAATTCTCTTACAGATCGGGTCGTAATTTTTCGAAGCATGTCCTGACAAACACTATTACTGATATATAGTCAAACACAGCAATGAAAAACGATCCATCACTAAAATTTTGTCATTTATGCCTTTTAACACTGCAAACAATTCCTGCAAATTTCACGAATGTCCGTTTATAACACTTTCAAATGACAACAGATCATCACAAAACTTTTCGTTAGCTGTTTTTCGTAATATTCTCAACGATACGTACGAGTTTCACGTAGTTTCAGCAGTAACATTATGAGTTAAGTTACCAAGAAAAGAAACAGGCAGGCAAATATAAAAACAAAACAAAAAAGTTCCCCTGATCATCAAGAAAACTTATCTCGATTATAGTGTTATATTTATGTAGAGATTGATCGGGTGGACGTGGCTTTAGTAACATTTAAATACTGTTGCACTTCCAACGATATCCCGTCTGCTCCTGGTTTCCGTAAGATCTTGATCGGTTCAAAGATGAAAAAAAGCAAATGAAGTATAATTGACTGCTGATACTTCAGCTTCCTGGAGATTTGCCTTCCAGCCATGAAATATTCAGCATCGTAGGTTACGCAGATGCTCTTCGTCAAAGAAAAATTTGCTGAACGATCGGAAAGCTAAAAATAAAGTGCATGAAGTGTAAGTCAGTGCTGCTTATTGTTTCTTTTGAGTGACCATCCATCCACAGAGCTATTTTCCCGTTTGGCCGAATGGCAGTGTAAAAAACTAACATTTTATTATTGGCTAACTGAAACTACAGTAAATGAAACCTAATTCAGTAGGCATGGATATGTGGTACCCAAAGAGGCATAATAGGAGGAGGGAACACAGCCACATTTCGCGGAGCTGGCCAGGGATTGTTTTTTTTTTTCTGAGATGGCTGCCCTGTTCCACAAATTACAGACTCTCAGCCAGCCCTTCCCTCCAATTACAAACTCCAAGCCACTTCTGTAGCCTATCAGCGGCCAGCCAGGATTCGGCCCTGCCAGAACGTTCAGTTTCCAAACTCCGAAGCCGTTGCTACCTGTTTTTATTCAACTCCTTGAATGTATTTTTGGAAATAGAATCAATGCTTTGTCTTTATGACTTGCAGGAGCACTCAAAAATCGTAAGAAAACGAATGGTACGGTGTGATATTATACGTACGTTAGATGGCGTGGCCTTCTCACTCAATAAATTTGTCATAATGTAATAACCCTCTGGAATTTTAAATGCTCTAAAAACTTTAATACTGACTGATAAATTTAGGATATTGGTGTTTGAGCAAAATTATGAACTACTTTATGGTACAAAACGTGGGCAGCTGTTTGAATGTTAGTTAAAAAATAAATGTAACGGAGCGAAACGTACAATGCATCTTCTGAAATTTTCTTTGTGGTGTTATAAAGCAAATGAAAATGTTGGGTGTGAATCAAACTGAAGTAGTGAGAGAGTAAGTGATTGATTAAAGAAATAGAGCTGTTAGCCAGATAAATTAAGGAGGTAGTAAGTCCGTTGCTCCTATTTAACTAACGATGGGCTAACGTGGGCAACATGCCCAAAGAGGCTTTCATAATTACCAAGAGTTAGTGCGTTCGTCGCCAATTGTCATGAGATGCAACGGTCCCGGAACCCGCTGCACTCCAATGTGTGAAAGGGTGTGGCTGAGTGACATTGTTGAGGTAGTTATGAGTGTACATATTTTCGCGCATAAAAAGTACTTATACGTCATTCACAATATTTGTGGTACTTAGGAAATAGCTTCTTTGGAGTTTTATATCACGAATAATTATAAAGTATTGTTTTCATCTACGTTTGCAACCATTCAAAGGCTCTTGCAATTGCTTTTATAGTGGTTATGAATGTCTTAATGGATGCATGTGGTTTGGGGCAAAGCGCCTGTTTTCAAAGTTTCATCTATTTTACCTCTGCCATGTATTCGATGTCACTTGTTAATGTGGGCGTCCGAATCAAGAAATAAAGAGCTTCAAGATACCTATCTTATTAGATAAGAATGAGGCCTCTATTGACTAACTATAACCCTCTGTGCGTTCCTGAAAAAGAAAGTGGGCACGCTGTCCCACGTCACCCTACTCATTATATATTGTTATAGTTATTTTGCATTTACCGTCTACTTTATTTTATTTGACTACTAAAATTATAATTACATGTATAAGGCAGAATTATACGTCATTATTGCCCTCAGACGGTAGCTATTGCAGATTTATTGTTAATTTTTTTCAGTATGCTTGAGACAAAGCCGTTCCACAGTGTGCACTTTGCCTCAAGCATGGGACGAGGCGCCAGTATTCAAAATTTGAACTATTTTGCTCCTGCCACGCATTCGATGTCACTTGTTACTTTGGGCGTAAGCATCAAAAAAGAGCTTCAAGATACTTATCATATTATATAAGAATGAGGCCTCTATCAATTAACTATGACCCTCTAAACGCTTTAGAAAAAGTACATGGGCACACGGCTCCACGTTGCCCTATACGTTTCCGCTCGATCAACAGACGATGGCTTGAAGCTACTCTTCATATGTCATAGATATTCTCAATTACAGTAGACTGGTAAATTTAAAAAAAAATATAAACCGTATAGTATACATTAGGTTATGGGGTGTGCAATTATTTTGGTCTAAGTATAGAAGCCAGTTTCATTTAATATTGTTTAAGATGTAAACCACGTCTAACATAGATGGTGAACCGCTCCTAGATATATGTATGTAAGCTCATTCAACAGCCATCTGTGTTGCTCGTCTTCTTCTTGTACTTCCTCTATAATTGGCCCAGCGCTGCAGCGTTTACCTTACCTGCTGCCATTGATATTTCTGTCTCCAATCTTTCTGTTGTAGGTCAGTGGACGGATTTTTATAGCGGCCTGCTAGCAATATTTGACGTAGCTCAAGATATTTGTAAGTGAGTGACGGTATTGGTTTAATTTTGTGAGCCTACCCAATTGTGTTAGGTATAGCTATTATTGTTGCAGCAACATTGGGTTGGAACTCATTAGCCATCTCTAGAAAGTATTTGAATTGTTGAGGGAAGTTTGTGTTTAGTGCAGTAGCCTTGGAGAAGTGGATCATACCTACAGAACCAATTTTAATTTGCAGTGAATATGTAACCTACTTAGGAGTACTTTTTTTATGATTAGACTGTGATTTTAAACATTTAGTCCATTTTTGCAGGCAATATTTAATACAATCGTAATTGTAATATGCGACTCATCTTAGATTATTATCTTTACATTATTGTCGTCTAGCCTCACAAGCGAGAATATCGCTTTTAGCAGGCTCGTTCTCGTTTTAATTGTAAATTTTTAATCTGTTGCATCGAAAATGTAAAGAGAACAAATAAAGGAGTAAAGAAGGAGTAAAGTTCAATGTTACCTGACCGGTAACAGTGGAGTTTGTTTTACTCAGTTCATCAAAGGAATTTCCATTCGCATCACTACATAGTTAACCGCAATTTTATCACTGCTAACGTTTGACAGGACATGAGGACATGAGAGATGAGAGATGAACTCACGCTGTAGTAAGCATTTTGACATCCGTTGGAGAAGATTCTATTCAGTTCGTTCTCTGTATCGTTTCCACCAAGGCAATCTGTAGGGATTAGAAGAAAAGCTCTTATTATCAACACTACTTTTACACAGTGTGATATCCTTGGTCATTGCATGTATTTTTAATACAAGGCAACATATAATTGAACCGCTGAGGTCTTATAAAGTTCCATGTGGAGCCAACTAAAAAGTGGATAACTATAATATGGACAAGGACTGTAGTTCATACGAAATTTACTCTTTTTCTGTATCAACGGCGTTATCGGACTTGCAATGTTAGTGATCCAGTTATTACTAGAGCTCGAATTTCTAGTTCCAAAAAGTGGTCAATATAGCGCTAAAAATCTAGTCAAATTAGCACTTTAAAAGGTCAGTATTGCAAGTGTCATAGCAAAATAGTTTTTATTTCTACCAACATAGTTCTTATTAGCAGCAAAATAGCACGTAAGACTCTACTAGTTTTGGCTAAAATTCAGCAGTTTTCTTTCAGTTGTAGCTTTAACAAATTGAAAGGAAGTTATTCTTTTAATAGGAAACCGTTTTTTTTTTTCACTCAACCTAAGCGAATATTGCATGAACAGGTACTTATACAGCTGGGAGCTCCCTGTGCAGTGCTCAGGTTAGTAGTGTCTTTAAAAATGAAGGGTAATTCATTACCCTTACGCCCAGTCAAGTTTATGCATATGATATAATAAATTATGTTTCTTTACAGATTCCCACGTCATGATTGCATAAATCACAATCATTTTTGGGAGAAAATGTTTACTTTTTGAGATATTTGACTTTGAAGTTTCCAATTCCCTATCTAATACTGAAGTAAAAAAATTTCAAGGTACCAACATTTTTTCCAACAGGGGCATCAGCAATATTATTAATTAAAAAAGTTTTTTTTTGTTGTTGGTAACTAACCTAACAAAGCATTAGTTACATCCAAAAAACCTATTTTTAATAATCAGTATTGATGTTGCCACTTTTGGAAAGAAAAGTTGGGTACCTTGGAATGTTCTTTTTTTAGTATTAGATAGGGGAAAATAGAACTTCAAAGTCAAATATCCCAAAAAGTAAGCATTTACCTACAAATATGGTTGTGATTTTTGGATTCAGGACGTTTCAATCTATAAAGAAACACTTGAATGAACTTGACTGAGCATATGGGTATAATAGCCGAATAAAATACAATAAATTTATTTATTTGTCATACTATTATTAGTGCGTTCTAATTGAGAGGAATTTAACAGAAATATGTCAGATTCTTTGTTAACTCAAGTATGCCTTTTGTTGCTGTCGAAATCTGCCCTCCAGTCGTATCAGTACACTCGTCCACTGCCAGCACTTGTATAACAGGTGATGTCGTGAACAGACACAGCAAACTTAATTTTACATTAATCATTTATTCAACGTTTCCCAATTATTAAATAATTTTATGTTCAATGGTGCAAATACGTACTATTTGTGCAGGTTTATAATAATTTATTGCATGATGACTACTTTTTGGCTTTGTGTCTGGTCAAATACCGTTTATAGTGGAGTAGCATATTTTGCATTAAATGCAAATTTTTATAAATATTCATAGCCGTAACAGTAATAATGGAATAAATGCTAGAAATCCGGGCTCTAGTTATTACATTCGTATAGCTTGCTCCACCATTTCCATTTAAATAATATTTTCAATTACGCTAGGAGTGCACTGGTGTTGCAAATATAAAATCGGACTTTGGTTATAATCATGGTGCAGAATAGCGCTCCATTCCGCTTCCATATGATGCGAATCAAGGAGCATTCAATAATATTATTCTCTGTCAAGTTGTTTTCATTTCTTCTACATTCGCATCCGTAACGTCCTAAAATATTTAACGAAATATATATTTTTGCATCAAAGTATGATATGAAGCCTATTGCTCTAAATCTACAATGTTTTCGTGTAGATGTTGAAAAGTGTCACACCATAATGTCGGAGAACATTCAGTTGTTAATGCAGCTCCAAACACCTGTTAAATCCCATAACTGAAAGTACATTTCAAACAAAATATCATTTCAGCTGGGCCGGCGATAGTCGTCCCAAAGCAACCTCCTAATTATCAGAAAGTTTTCTATTCCCGTATTAGTATTGTAGCTAGAGTACTCTAAGACTGCATACCTCCGCCGAGCAAGGCAACGGTTATGAAAAACTAAAATTGGTCCTGAGACCATCATTTTCTTTGTATCAACTCCAAAATCTAATCATTTGTGCCCTTTAATCGTGTTAACAGCTTCAGCAAATTTTTTGAAGATCCGTTCTTAAGGGGAGAGTACTCCCAAAAAAACCTTGGAATTTTCAAAAATCTTATTCCCGCTAAACAGTAGCTATATATCAGACGGAAGCGAAGACAAAATTTTTAGGTCGCCAGTATGACCCTAAGTGGGTGAAATAGGGCGCTGGGAGCGGGGGGGGGTTGATGTATTTTATAACACCTAATTGTTAACTTCAAAAACTTTTTCATTATTTATCCGATCTTCATGAAACTTGGCAGAAAGATGTAAAATCGAAAATAAATGGGGGTTGGGCTGATGTACTTTTTCCCATTTCCGCCAAAGAAAACGAGTTATTCAAAGAAATCGGTTTTCTTTGAATAACTCGTTTTCTACATAGTAAGCTCTGAAACATCACTGAATTTAATTTATGCTGCGTATCCAGAATACACAGTGAGATTGTTCCAGCAGAATTAAACTTCCGCTCACAGGAAGTTGGAATAAACAATTACTATGTCTACTACACCGGAAAAAATCGGTTGCTCTACGTTTCGCTCATTTTCTACTAACTGTGTACATCGTAAACCAAAAGAAAATATAATTTCGATGTAGAGATAAAGTAATGAATATCAGACTCCACGGGAACGGCAAGAAAAGCTGGAAGAGCAAGAATTGCATCCAATGTTAATAACGAAAAGTACCGTATTCCAACTTTAGCCTTCTTCTGCAACATCGTCTAATAATTATCGCCTACAGAATTCCATAAGAGGGGAAAAGGATCGCTAAAATTTCTAGCGTGGCAAGAAATGCATCAGATAGTAAAGAGATAAGGATTTTCACGTTAACCTTCTGCAACCTCGTCATTGATCTTCATGGAAAAGAAATTTGATAACGAAATCTGAATTTCTCCCTATCTATTCTTAACAGCGTGACACGGAATAAATAAATAAATAAATAAGCACACGACGGTCATTCTTAGTGTTGAACAATTAGTGTAATCTTGGAATTACTGCAGTTTCTTTGCTGTTCAATTACGTTAACGTGGTATTTAACTGCCGGTATCACTATAGTGACGCATGTATAGGAACTTACCTTGGCAAGGCTGCAAATTATCCATTGTAAGACTCTCCACGGGTATGCCTTGATATCCAACTTTTGCCGTCCACTTTTTTTTGTAGGTACAATAGAGGGTTAGTTGATCATAAGTTTCATTTTGGTAGAAGTATTTCTTGCCCCAAGAGCATGTCAAGGTCATCGTCCACCCTACCCATTTCTGCAGTGTACATGTGATATGTCAGGAATAAAATAATAACACTTCATTAAATTGTAAATCGATCTGCACACTTTCAATGCCTGCAATTTAATTCCCTATCAAATGCACGGTAATAATGATCCAAATCTGTCAGTTCCTAAAACAATGGGTTACAGTATCTATACAATTTTCAATTAAAAGTAACTGAAGAAATTACAGGCGTCTTGAAGGTTCTTCAATTCTGAGAAGCTTCTTTATCTCTAACACAATTTGCAACAAGAAACCATGGAGTATTTACCTATAGAGTATACATGATAATGATCTGGAATTTCTGTAATGCTAGAAAGCAAATCTTATGTATGCATTAATTGGATTCTTTCCGTTTCGCTTTATCCTTAGAAAATCCTCGAACAACATAACCGATTTCTATAGTTTATTGTGACGATATAACGGGGCAGGTACTAGCCCCTGACGCTTTTGCTTTTTGACCGCTGTCCGCCGGCGCACCTGAAGTGTGAACACCAGAATCTGGCAACAGTCTTTTTAGTACTTTTTCCATGCCGGCTGGTGGTGGGCAGGAGTTGCTGCCACTAGCCATAGTTTTTTTTTTTTTTTTGGTATATCAACTTATTGAACGTACCGTTGACTTCTATAGTTGTGCCCTTTTTATTTCTTATTCCGGTATGCTTTTTCCCTGCCATGAAGTAATACACCGATAATGCTCACAGCTGGCTTCGACATTAGGGACGCCGATGGCATCTGGGTAAGTTTGTCTGAGTGTTTGGTGCCATGGGTAACTGATTTTCTCTACGCCTGTATGTTGATTTCTTTCGGCCCTATACTTGTTCTTCAACTGTCCTGGTTTCCTTACACCGGTGCTGCACTCTGCAAGTCCCATTTTTTGGATTAGGCTAGTAA
>LQNS02278188.1:835996-855443 GCA_001587735.2 Parhyale hawaiensis | reverse complement strand
AGGACATTCGAAGGATCACATGACCATCGAGTGCTTCGCTGGTTTCCACTGGGTAAACGACGAACTCTATGACCCCTATGAATCTCTAGAGGATATTCTAGCAACGTTTACACCATGTCAAGGTACGTTTCTTTAACTTATATATCAGTAAAGAAACTTCATGCATTGCAAAACTTGTGCGGTCCATGCTTTTGCATAAATTTCTCATCTTGTATTTATAGGCGAGTCTGATCAGTATATCACTCCTATATGATAAGTTTATTCCTACGCATCTACCGTACGTGTGTGTCACTCCTGAGGCCTCCGCCGAACCACTGCAACAAACGACGTGTGACGCAACAGATTTGTTAGACGAACATTCGTGACGTCGGGTACAGCATACTGCTGCCCCCACCGACGCAACCCAGCTATAGCGTGACACACAGTGCATTGCAGTCGGTCACAGACAATATTTCTCCCGCAAAAATTGCACTGCATCGCTTGTTGCGTGGGTAATTCCCAGGCCTAAGGAATTTGAAGTATTTACATATGATGCGGGGTTAAAAAATCAGGTCCTAGTGACGACGGGCCTTTAATTATATATAATTATTATGAACAACAACTCTTCACATGGACCAGTTCGAACCGTACTGTGAACTTGTGTTCAAGGTACGTTTATTGTAGTGAAAGTCTGGGTGTTTTGCTAGATGGGGTTCATGACTTACTAGCGAGAGTTAAATAGTTGTTGGGCTCGTTTGAGTGGCTCGTCAAAGTCGGTCTGAGGATTCTAAGCCAATCCCACTCTTTTGAAACCTCAAGCCAGAGCAATCTTTTCGCCCAATAGATTGATATTCCAGGTATTAGAGGCAATCCAAGTGCGCTGGAAACTCCTCTTTTCGGAGCATGACTGTGTTTTGGAAATCTCTCAAGGGTAACGATTTAAGTTCATTAGCTTAAGCTGGCTTGAACTTGTTGAAGCCAGCACACATGTCTGCAGTCTCGGATGAGTCAAGCCTCGAAATCTTTTATTCACATGCCAAGCGAACGTCCTTCAATATATATATAGATCCCATCCATCGGGTCTCAGTCTTACACAGCAGTCAGTGTGCTATGGCGATGCCAAACCCAGAAGTTTCACGGGCCTAGCTGGCATTATATAATTTGCATTTTCTCATCACTGCCTTCAATTTGTTTAGCAGTATGAATTTATTTCTCCTTGTAGGCGTTCGCAATTGGCTGTTGATGGCCAATGGCAATAGCTTAGAGAGAGAGCCGGGCGTGAATCTCAGCTCCATTTTGAGAATGAACCTCTTGTTCTGTTTTCTGCCAATTATCTAATTTAATGTACAGAATCGCATTATTACAGGTCAATTTTTTATTATTTTTTGAAGTAATATAAGTGTAACATACTTGGAAGTTAGTGCCTTGAAAAACCACAACTAGGTACGTAAAGTAACCAAACTTCATTTGAAGTCATGCAATATTCTAAAAGTAATAATTTTTTGTATTGGGACCAGTTTTAACTGTTAATAGCTTTATTACCGGTCTCCGAAAATGCCCAGAAACGACGCCTGACGACTCCTGAAAAGGAGTGGAATGTTGCTGGCTTTGCAGAAAGTTATTGACCAAGAAGCTAAAGAGAGATCAAAGAACTTTTCCTTCATACGTTCAGAACTCCTACTGTAAGCCAAGGAAGGTAAGAAGAAGAAGAAGAACCCTTTCGAAACTATACAGACTTGCCAACATGCAAGCAAACAGCACCAGCGCTGCCGCTCCTGACCAAGCTGGCATTGCTCCTCAAGTTCTACCCAGATACACCTTATACACTGTCTTGAATGAATTGACGAAAAACATAAAGCCTATCATCGGGGCTCTGTTAAACAAAACCCACAAGGAAAGATGCCTTACTCCGGCACGAAAATGCACGAAAATCTCGAAAATGTTCTCGACGCGGGTGAGGCTAGAGCTACCCTTGACGGCGTGGATGGATGGGCAAAAGTTGGGAGTCCTCTTAGAGCTCCTATTCTGCATCAATTGCAGGTGGAGGTGGAAGCGTTACGTCTGGAGCCGGTGCCATAGGTGATGAGTTTATCGGACGTTTCAGAATGGTATAGGAGGTCAAACTTACGAGTCAAGCTTACATAGCGTTTTTAAACGAGCATTTGCCATCATGTCTTGATCATCTACCATTGCCATGTCATTGTCAGATAATTTTTTCATGCACGACAGCGCTCCATCCCCTGCCGCGATGGTACCAATGCATTCCTTGAAACTGAGTATCTGAGGACAGTTTCTTTTATGGCATGGTCACCTTGCTCGCCTGACCGTGATCCCATAGAACAGCTTTGCCAATTTGATTGAAAAAGGGGTTTATGCCAGAAGAGTGTAGTTTACATTGAAAGAAAACCTCTGGCGGAAAATTACCAATGTTGCTGGTACTGTTCAATATTGAAGTTGACAGACTGATTTCCCATAAAAATAGACAAAGACATTTATACGTAATATCAAAGAATGGAAGTTATTTCTACAAATAACTTGTGTCTCTAACGCATAGCTAACAAATTCATTCACTATGTTAGTTTGTGTTGCCTGAGGGTTCCATTGCTATAATTAAATACAATTATAATACAGGCGGACGTCTCAACTACACCCCTTCAAAGCTCGTTCCCTCAAAAACTCAAATAATCAGACTATATCAAAATTCGAACAGTTCCTTAATTACACACTCTCTATTTTAAGGTAACTGTCGCATACATGCTGCTCGGCCGATTTTCTAAGAAAGTTGATTGTTATTCTTGTTGTGCTATAGTAGCGGGTTCAATATTGATTTTCACAGTTAAATCACGGAAATGTCGGGTTCTCGTTCAAGAACCTTTTGTCTAAAAAAAATGGTGTGAGCAAATGCTAGGTGACATTGTATCTAGTTTATCAATTAAAATTGCGTGTTAGCGCTTTTCAAAATGACTGCGAGGAATTTGTGATGGCTCATCTTCGCTGGTCATACTTTCGTTCATACAACTGCCCACTTCAAAAAACAGAGAAATGAGTGTTCACGGCATCACAAGTGCTACGCAGCGAAACCTTACTTTTCTCTTTTCTTTTTCTGACATGGAGAAAAATTAGCTGCTTTTCCTGCCAGTCAAGCATCATAGAAACTATTAGTTTCTATTCGTCATCACGAATATAGGCCAGGATATCACATAAGTCAATATATATATATATATATATTTGCTTAGTGAAGAGCTGTTTCATCGGCGATTGCAATAAAGTTGAAAGAACGATTGATATATTGAAATCATCTGCGACAAGAAACTTAGAGTCAGGATGCACAGGATTGGTAAGGGAAGCTTCAGTTATCATCAAGGCTTTGATTTCAACTTCGTCAAAGTAAGAAGTGCATTCAACTGCAAGGTTGCCGTATGCATTTGCCATAGTCTGCAACCTGGCCTAATTTTCGCCTCTGTGTTTTCTTGCAGCGTGACAGAAAAAGGACTTATGAATAATCAACTAATAAATAAACAAATATAAATTCGTACACATCGGTCTTTATTATATTGTAGACTTGAGAAATTTAAAAGCTTGTTGTTACGTATTTCCTTGAATTTATCGTTGCACGAAGTATTCAGCTAGTTATCCCTCGAATGAAACTTTTCTGTAATACTTATTTCGAATGTTGCCTTTACCTCATAACACGTCGGTCCGCTTTTGTTCACGTATGAGGTCCACCTGTATTGATACGCAGTTTTATTAGCGCAAAATGTGCAGTTTTAGTGACTAGGAACTGGTTCAAAATAGAGAACAACTCATAACTTTCAAAATATCGAATGAATTCAACTCAAATTTGGTTAGCTTACGTAGGTACGTAGTTGTGAGTTCTCAGGGCACCACCTTTCAATTGGTGACATTTATACTACTTCAGAAATTAACAAAATCTTGACCTGATACAAAGCAATTCACACTGTTTATATGATTGATGGTCTCTCGCGAGTCAGCCAGCTTAGGAACTTATGCTTACCATAAGTTTCACCCTCACATCTAGAACCGGACATTTTAGAGACGTCTTCGCCCCTTGCAACTACTAGTTTCAGTGAGTCAAATACTTAGAAAGGTGTTAAATACTCACTCTCTCTCCTTTTAACTTTCAATTTGTCTATCGACAAACGTCATACACAATTAGATGAGGAGAGTGTACGTGTTTGGCAAATTATCGTTCTTTAAGTGTTACACGCTAATCCTTGATGTCGTGTAAAGGAGATCGCGGCCAGAAACACACAGCTCCCAGATTAGGATTTATTCCAGAAAACTGCCTTGTTTGACTGCACAAAAATAAAAAGGAGAACAGGAAATTAAAATCAGCTCTTTGTGTCGGCGGAACAGTCTAATCCAGAAGTACTGGTCGCGGTGTTACGCTGATCTTCAGTATACAATTTTAACAAATATTGACGGCGAGAATATTTTTCCTTTGTGGCACATACTTAACCTTTAGAATCATCGCTCTAAATCCAATATTACAATATTATTCAAGACAAATTTACCGACTGTATTCTTACACAAACTTGAAAGTAATCTCATGTACGTAGTTCAGTATAATAAATCTACTTCAAGTTAGCTATTCCAGATGAACTGATAAACAAAATTACTTACACATCATCGTGGGCCACTAAACTATTTGCGACAAATAAAACTGTTCAAACTAAAGTTCATCTGAAAAGGGAACAAAAAATACAATAAAGCGGACATAAGAAGGAAGAGAACTAGGGAGGTGGAAATGGGCCGTGTAGATAACCTAACTAAAGGAAGGGCAGGGTCCGCAGTTAACCCCTGCATTGCGCCGTACAATATCGTTGAATGCCTAACTAAAGGCGTAAACAAGTTACTGAGGCATCTTTGCCCACAACGTAAATTCCCTAGTACAATAAAAGTGTAGCCACAAATTCGGTGAATTGCAAATTTCACGGGATTTCTCACGCAACGTGTCCCGACGAAATTCCTGTATGTAAAGTGTGAATAGAATGAACTGTGCGTAAATAAAGAATTATAAACTCGTTCATATCAGCGCCCTACCCGAAACAAAGCGTACGGGATTGTGTTCAGTATTCGGGACTTCGAGCCCAGGCCCTAACAACGAAGTGAGAAAGAAGGGACACGCAGTATGACGACGGACATGTGCAACCCCGCAGTATGACGACGGACATGTACAACCCACGCACGGAGAAGCTCCCCCACAAGATCCATGCGCACAAGAAAAACTGCGAGGCAAGAAAGAAGGGGAAATGGCAGAAAGAACCGCAAGAACGAGGCCGAAAAACTCAGGCAAGGAGCAGAAGAAACGTTCCCGAAGACCTAATTATAGCTGCTGTAAACCTTCGGCTCCCCACTTATGAGGTGTCGTGGATATTTACCCAACCCTACAAGTATAATTAACTGTTCTAAAATCACGTGCTAGATATAAGGCTATCACATGAGAAGAAAGGGAAACTGACGTATAGGAACTGAGACAGAGGCGAAACGAACGCACGGGCGTTTCGACACAAGATCACCGTGCATGGGTAAAGCAAAGCTAAAAGGACAGAAAGTAACCTCGATCAGTAAAAGTGTGAAACCGGAAAGAAACCAAGGGAGCACAAAGACAGGGCCAGACAATAGCTGAAGTAACCAACGGGGCCCACTGGGTTCGCTGCTCACCGTTGCATAAGACAGGTCACTCTTCCCACACTTCACAAGAAAGATAAAACCATCCAATCACACTTTCCCCCACACCCGAGCCGATTTAGTCTTAGCACAATATCATTAAAGGAAAAACAACTTGAGCTGATAGAATAGAGTTACATTTCCGCCTTAAAATTAGCTGCTTTCACTTCAGTTTTCATTTTAAAAGAACTGTTCGCACGGCGATGTTGCCATAATTTCAACTACTAAATGACGTAAAGGTTTATTCTAAAATTACAGCGTAAAAATATCTCACACGGAGTGACATTAAGCTTTCAAGCATTTAGCTTAATGTTCTGTCTCGATACCGGCACAAGTACACTGTCTTCAACAGATCCAAAATTAGACAATTTTTATGAATATCAAATACAGGCGGATAATTTTTGAAAAAAAGGTAAAAGAGTGTGTGCCTTATAGTTAAAAAAGCTAATTATTCGAGCCAAGTGATTTCTGTAGGTAATACTCACTTGAAACACTGATATCGCTTTGGCAATTTTAAAGCATCAGGAAAAACATACGGTACATGGAGAACACGTTTAAAACACTTTAAGGAACACCGTATCACGGTTAAACGATTATCAAATATACGGTAACAACTCTCACAGAAGTGGTGCATGCTACGGCAACTACACTGAGTAATTAGCCCTCCAAATACCATACACTAATATATTTAAGCCTGGTAGTCACTGCGAGGGACTAATGGTAAATCTTTCACGCAGGATGCTCGCTGACAGATGACGTCGAACAGGAACTTAAAAGGATCTTCAAGGCAGAGTGTGAAGATGACCACAGCGATGTGAGTTGTATTTGATGCTGAACTTTCATCTGTAACATGGACTTACCGAGTTCAACATTGTTCTTCTACCTCTAATCGCAATAGGAAACAAAGTTTGTTGGAGCCGCTTAATTTTACTCTGCCTGATTTTTTTTAAACTTTTGGTTTGGCAAAGGAAACAGGTTTCTACGATTAACGCAATTAAACGCTGGGAAATGTACATTCACTGGTTTGTGCTGCTGTTAGATGCCCGCTAGTGCCAGAGGAGTACACGGCTGCAGTCAGCCATAGCTTGTCAGAGCTATGACGTAAAAGACGAAAGGCTCAGCCCCCTCCTGCTCCCAGTTCAATTCCATTCCTGATTTGGGTCGTTATTTTTAATACCAGCGTCAGACAGCCGGCCAAGCACGCCCAGAAGTCATCTGTGTGGCGGACAGTACCAGCCAGTGTAAGTCTGACGTACTGCCAATATCCTAAGTTCAAACGAAGAGTTGCCATATTGCAAAGCTGTTAAGATGTTGGATTAAGTATAGAAACATAGCAAATGCATGATGGCTATGAAAAGGTGCAGTAGGATGGACAACCAGTGAGTCAGTCACAATAATTCTATTTCTGTCCATAAGACATTCCTTCATATTTTGTGCTAGAATAGCATAATTATGACTAACATATGAGTTCTGTTGGCAATTGAGCAGTGATTTTGCAAGAGCTGTAAACTCGGATAGCACATTCTGAGCCGTTCCGTAAATCCTGATTTAACGTTGTGTTTTCTTTCTATCAGTAAGAAAACAGCTCTTACATTCACGGGTGCCTCGGCAATCACATCTAAGGTATCAGTCATATAGAAAATACAGAAACGGAGCCGATTGTGTGTTGTTTTTCTATTTTATAGGTAATGGTTAGGACGTTCAGTTGCGAGTGTCCCGACAATGAAAACTACTCGCTGAACGGAAACGAGGCCAACGCGCTGACCCTTACCTGTGAGTCTGGAGGCTACTCGATAAACGGTGAACCTGCGGGCAACTTGCTCGACCAGTTGTCTAATATCGCCACTTGTACAGGTGAGAGCTGACGGTGAAAATAGAAAATGAAAAATAATAATTAATGCAGTGAATGTGCAGTACTGATAATGCATTCTGTTTGATGAGATACAATAACAAGAAACGGATAGAAAAAGTCATGAGATTTAGGGATCCTTTCCAATTGAAAACCCTACGGTCTAGACATGTAGTCCTCAACATTTTAAGTCCTGAAATTGAAAACAATACCTGAAATAGAAATGCTCAGTATATATCGAATCCTGTACAAAACAAGTCCGGCTCATAGTGTTCACTACCTGTATTATCTGACCAATATCTTGAACACTAGTATCCTTATGCTAGTCAACCTGACAAAATCTAGGTATGACTGCCAGCTAAGGTTTTCTGATCCATTAATCCTATAATAAAATGCATACTTTATGTACTTACTAGCGACTGTAGCCCTGTCTCCAATCTACAGTAATAGATATAACTATTATTTGATAACATCTAGCTTTTATTCCAATTGTTTGGGTATAAAAACGGCCATAGTCACGTAAATGTGTAACCTACCTCTGAGTAGAGTGGCGTGCAGAAGTTAAGGAACAGTGAAAAGAGTTAAAGAAGCCCGTTTAATATGAAAAAAGGTGAACACACACACAGCTGTGCGTTACAACCTAACTCATTCAATTATGTAGTGTTCTTACTTCAAAATTTGAGAACGTTTCACACACTTACTGAAGAATAAATCAACATTAAAGCAAATAAGGGAATTTTGCTCCTGTGCAAAAGCTTAGGAACACCTCAGAAAGTGCCTTCAATGATGTATATTGTTGCGATTTAAAAGACTAAATATCACATTATTTGAATAAATAAGACTGTAGCTGCATTATCAGAACCAGACAGACCGTAAACAAACAAACGTGACGCCAGTCTTCTGAAAAAAAAAAATCATGTTCTGTCCTTGCATAATGATGGAAAATCAATGTCGTAGATTCCAGTCATGATAGGAAGGTCTCGCACTAATGTTCAGCTTATCATTGCTAAATATAAACAGTTTGGACCCGTAGAATTTGGAAAAAAAACAGGCGGCCGCCAAAGTTCACTCCAAAAGTAGACAGCTGATTGTCAGAATGAGTATGAGGGACCGTTTCAAGTCTTCTGCAGAAACTTCACGTGAGAGTAAGGTAATGTCAAGTTGAACTGTGTCTCGGTCCACTGTTTCGCGCATAGGTTTGAAGCACGCGTTCCTGTCTCCAAGCCCCTGATTTCTAAAAAAAAAATCAGAAACGTAAGCTCCAATGTACTCAGGACCATGTCGTCTTGACTGATGAACAGCAATCTAGGGTACATCTTAGAGACGAATCGAAGCTCAGCGTCATCGGATCGGACGGGAATCCTACGTAAGGCGCAAAGTAGGAGAAAGACTGTCCGTGAAGTGTGTCAAGAAGACAGTGAATTTTGGTGGGGGAAGTGTGATGCTTTGGGGAGTGTTTTCTACTGATGCGCCTAGGCTACTAATTCACTTACATGACAGAGTCAATGCAGAAGTTTGTTTATAAGCAGTTGTTACAGCAGCATTTGCTACCATACGTACATGCCACAAGGTTAGTAAAATAATGGTCCTTGCCACACCTCAAAAAAGGTTAAGGCTTTCTTTGAACGCCAAAACCTCTCAGTTATGGACTGGCCGCTCCAGAGTCCAGGTTTGAATCCAGTTGAGAACATTTTTTGAATAATTGGGAACAGAGCTCACAGTAGGAACTCCCAAAATGCAGAAGAATAATTGTGAAGGAAAGTACGGGAGTGTGGGCGTTAACTCCCTCTTTTTGCAATAAATAACAACTGATTAGATCATGTAGTCTAAGGCGCACAACAGTTATAGATAATAAGGAAATGCTCACTAAATATTAGTTCTTTTTTGTTTTCTTGCGACTATTTGGATATTTCTTTGAGGTGTTCGTTAAGATTTGCACAGGGATAAAATTCCTTTATTTGCTTTAAGTAAGTGAGTGAGGTGCTGTCAAATTTTCAATTAAAAATGCTGAATAATCGAATGAGTTATGTTATAATCCACAGCTATGTGCGTGTTTTACTTTCTTCATATTAAATGATTTGCTTCAACTCTTTTCACTGTTCCCTAATTTTTGCACGCCACTGTATTTATAGATATGCTGCCTTTAGATCAGTTGAGGATATGATGGGCCTAGAAAACAAAAAGTTCCGTTCAGCTAGCACAGCTACCTATCTAACTTATTTAACTTAAAGGCATACATATTGTATGAATCTCAGGAACTCCTCATATTACATCTGCCCCAAAAATCTAATGATATAATATTCCCGCCGATGTTGAAACTAACAGCAAGTGGAACCATTGTATACTCATTGCAATATCAAATGTATGATCCTTATAACGAGATAATCATGTTAATATGGGCAGTAATGCGAGTATGTGATGTTAATACAGTAAAATACAGTGCTTGAAATAATAGTGATTTTTTTTTAGATGGAAGCGAACCGCCAAGCACGACAACAACGACGGAAACCACAAGTGAATCTACAGAATCAACCACAGCTAGCCCTTCATCTACTACTGTGTCTACTACCGAACCATCTAGCGTATCTACCTCTGAGGTCTCTACTGAATCTACCTCCAATGCATCCTCAGAATCTTCTACAGAAGCTACTACTACTTTATCTACCGTATCTACTACTGCAACTACTGTCAATTCATCAATCGATACACCTACAGAATCTACTACCAATGAACTTACAGAATCTACTACCGAAGATACTACCGCCACTACAATCGAAGAATCTACCATAGATGAAGTTACAGGATCTACTACGGAGTCGACAACAGTTTTTTCGATTTCTGCTGACACTACACCAGCAGCAATGGAGACTACCCCCAACTCCCCAAAACCAGGTAACCGTAGACACCTGATACTCAGGTTGACGTGTTTACATTGTGGGCCAAACTAGATCTAATTTAACTTCTAATGACTTAGATATCATATAATTTAGCACTTGCACTCAGCCTCTGATGTGAGCCATTAAATGTTTCATAATCACGATCTGACCCTAATTTTGACGACTTCACATATGGTTATCCGGGTATAAAATGACGAATTTTTCATTGACGATTAATTTCTCTAGTTGATACCCAAACGTTTTTATAAGTAAACCAACGGAAGAAAAAGCAAAAAAAAAAAAAATAGGAAAAGTATCCCAGCTTTATTACCTTTTCATTCCACATTATTCTGTTCAAGAAAGTGGCACAAAACCTGTTCAATTCCCAGCTGAACCTGTGGCCAGCTCAGAATGGTAGGCGCGTTGAAAGTAAGGTGAACTTGATCGCACACCCCATCTAGGAATTCCGCATGCACTGATGCGTGATTCAGATAAATATCCACTGGTCCCAAAAGTATTCACGGCTGCAGTCAGCCAAAGATTGTCGGAGCTACGGGATTAGAGACGGAGGGCTTATGCGAAAATTGCGACCCTTCCTCCCAACCATCAGTATTGTTAGTTAGAGTCAGCACTCTAAGAGTAAAATCTGAATGCTAGCCAAGCACCGCAAATATTCTCTTACCTGGTAGATGGGTGACGCGCATAACGCCACCTATACCTCGTCCGAAGAATCGTCAAGGTAAATATAAAGTATACTGCTCAAGTATATGCACTAGCGGCAAAGCTTTCGCTACAGCCACTCTGCCCTTGCAGAAGTATATTTTCAACCGATCATAGAAAATACTTATTCCTGGTTGCACTAACTTATTTGGTGTGTATATTACCGAGCAAAAACTGACCCAATTCTAGCGAGAACTGGCGGCACTTTTAGAGGCAGACGTGATTTAGTTGGCAAATTTCAGGCACCATCGATGAGAGTGACAAAGGGAAGTCAAGTTCAGCAGTAGAATTTACAATAATTAATAGCTTGCTCAAATGTCAAAATCGATCCTGTGGCTGATAGGTGAAACTGGTGCAAAATGTATGCCAATTAATATAAACAAGAACGAATTTGCTCCAGGTGATGCAAGGAATATGTTGCCAACAGGAAATAAAAATTCATTTTTACAGTGATTTATAATTTACGAAAAAGGCCTGAACTTTGCCAAAATAATTTTGAAATTTTTAGCCAGAACTACTCTCGTGAATGTATCTTTTCCTTCTGCACATATTTACTATCACCCGCGACTGAAGTGAGAGAGGTGATAATGTTTTCGCTGACGATTTAAGTATATATATATATTTTTAACAGTCCACCCAAAAGTGGTCGAAAGAGTTGAGCAATGTTCATAATTTTTGGTGGGTTTGGTCTGTTGACCTAAATGTGACCCAAGCTAGAAACTAAGCCTAGCTGGCAATTAAAAATGACGGCGTTGAATTTCCCCCATGGTGTTCTAGTTTAGCTCTGCATTTGCCACACACGCTATTGATGATATAGGCATCTGAAACGCAAACCTGGCAAAATTTCTACATTTTCAATGACGTGTTCTTTACTAGATATTACTCTCTGCACGATCTATTCGTGATCACGCCTTTCAGTGCAACAGTGCAGTTTCCGTTAATGATTTCAAACTAATTGCTTCCACCACTGGTATTCAGAATCTAAGAACCATAGAATCACTGTACATTCAAAACTTAAACCAGAACACAATAATATGCAAAGCGCCACCCCTCTCTTTGTCACCGGCTGTTCTTAAGTAGGTTTTTAATTCAGTTTATTTTGTTCACACTTGTTGTAAACTTTCCAGTTAAATGTGATTCTTTATTCATTTCAGAATTGCTGATGATGGGTCGATTGCGTCCGAAACGTTCATTTTACTAATAGCGAACTATTTGAATTTTAGTAATTTTTTAGGAAGATGCCTACTTTTACATCCTATCTAGCTTTATTGTGTTTAGTTCAACTAAATTCTCAAGTGATATCAAAGGGTATTTCTTGATGCAATTATGTACCTAACATTGCCTCTCTACCCACAGATCAGCAATGCTAATACCCTGAGCTTACAGTCTCATGGTCTTCATCGTGCGGACTTTGCGCAGCTTATGATAGCTTCTTATGTCTCTTCACTAATGCTTTTTTTTTTGTGCCGTTTTTCCTTAATATTATACATAATTTGCTTGTCGGTGTGTTTGAAACGAATGCGATTTTGTGAGTGAAAGAAAAGTCAATGGCTGATATAAATTGGGTAAGTGAAGGCTGTTAGAGAAAGTGAATCTTTGTTCATGTAATTTGGGTTATTTTTGGTAATTCTGGTATTGAAATAATCTTACCGTATTGTCTTAGTCATCGAAAAGCAAACCCCTTTGAATGTGGTTCTATACTAACTGGAAAAAGTTATATATTACTGACAGGCTCTCTTCGTTCTTCACTTACTTACTAAATATTAATTTCGATGTTCTTTCTTTAAAAAATTGTAATTAACAATAAAAATAAACGAAATCTTTGTTTTACTGTGAATTATTCACCTTCAGGTTGTGTACATTCGTGTTTTAGTTGATCCATAGCGCAAATACCAACAACTGAAAAGAAAAAAAAAAAGATATATATAGATATATAGAACTACACACAATATTTTGGGGCTAGCTATTTAATCATGTTGATAATTTTTGCTTACAATGCCAAAATTGCTTAAGCCCCAAGACAGCCCAAAATAAATAAACCTAAATTTTATTCAAAGAAAAAAATTCCATTTATTAGGTAACAAGCTTATAAATTATTGCAACTCAATCATGTAGATAATCCTACCTGATGTTCTGTGCTATCTGCCTTTGAAAAATAGTTTTTCGCTCAATGTGCCTCATTTCCTTCTCATAGCATGATTCAAATATCAAGGTGAAGAATAGCTTATCGTTCTCGTATATCAAACATCAAAAACCTACACCATTGTAGTAATAACGCTGTCAACTTGGAAGGTCAAGGTGAAATTCGAAATATGTTTTTAACCTCGGGTATAACAACATTGCCGAATTAGTCAAATACATAATTATGTTTCGCTTCTAGAGAAAATAGCATAAAGCATTATGCTATATTATACCAATATCGTTGCTGACGAAAGTATAGAGACATTGCCCTAAGCATGCGCTAATTATCTTTTGAAGTGGTGGCACCATTTAGACAAGCGAAATGTTGGATTTTTACAAGATTGATATAGTGAGAGACGTAGAAAAAGCGTAACATGCTTACCACTATGTCCGTAACATGAAAGCGCCAGTTCGTACATTCATATGCCATGGTGCTAGAATCTGCGCTATAATTCAGCTGTGTTTATACAGTTTAGTATACGGTGCTGTCTTGTATTGATTATTGCAGTGAGCGCCTTACAAAGCACGAGAATGAACCTTGAATGTCGAATGCTCGATTTCCTCTTATCTTTTGGAAGTGAAAGAGGTTAGCTACTGGCCCCAACGATGCCTCCTGCACCAAGTCGGAGTGCATTTAAACAAATTAATGCAGTTTATATAAATTCTAAATCTGCCTTTAAAACTTCAATTGGTTTCTAGTTTTTTTTTATTTGTGGAAGCGAAAGAGCGTATTTATCTCTGCTAGGGTTATGTTTTTATCGGAGTTTGTCTATCTCTCTGTTTGTCCATGTGTCACCAAGACTACTCAAAGAGTTGTGGATGGATCGTCATAAAATTTGCAGGGATTGCTTGGTATGTTAAAAAGAACATAATAATAAGCTTAACTCTTGATGATAATCTGCCTAACTGTTTGACTGTTTATCAGTTTTTATTGGCCATATAACTTAATTACCGAACTTACGAACTGAAGTTTACGAAATTTTCGGGAACTATTAGCTTCAATGCGAGCCGCAAAGGATCAAACTTTGGTTACGATATGCTGAACCGCTAGCCTGTTTGTCTTTTTGCTTAAAATTTATTGTGATTTACTTTTTGTCAGCAACGTAAATCAGAAAGTAACGAACGGATCTTTATGAAGTTTGTAGCAAATATTGGAAAATGGGCTCTAGGTCTTTTCGCCGTGGGTCAATTCGCCGCCAGTCAATTCGCATTTGGTCTTTTCGCCGTTAGGTCATTTCGCCGTGAGGGCATTTTGATGTGATGTGACATAAATGGCGTTTTAATACATAAATTACACCTAGCCACGCCTAACCTCCTAAGGTATAATTATTATTATTAGGAACAGCTTCAGCTTCAGCTTTAAACGATGCACATCCCCAATCTTAGTTAATATAATATTATTCACATGAAAACTGCACAACTTAAATAGTCATTTACTACGATAAGACCAAGTGACTGAAAATGAATAAAATTAATCATTTCACCCAACCTATCCCTCCCAAGGTAACATTAGATAGTGCTTGGTTTGGCTAGTTCAATTTTCTAGCTAAAACATTTTTTTTAGTTTGTTTAACTTTTACTTAGGAATGCGTTAAATATCGATAGATTGGCTGCTGATATTGACTTAAGCTACAAGTAAAGTTAATTGTTCAGTCGGGACTGTGCATGTCACTATATATAGAAGATATGAGAATGTAGCGATGAAAAGAATTGTGAAAATGGTATCCAGCAGCTCATGGGGAATTAAGATCTGAAGAGCAATAATTGGCTACATTCACAAATTTATGAGAAAATTATAGCATTTATGCCACCCCGACCGCTACTGTCGTCTCTGCCATTTCAACGCAATTGCAGCAAATTCTGTTCCTATAAAGCTGGAATGTATGGCATTAGCAATGGCTGGCTGAACTCTAGCTGGTGATAGTTCTAGACAGTAGCCCATTTCACACTAATGCAAACGCTATTTTATACTGAATACTTGATTAACATATTATATTGTAAACACCTAACACTTTCCAGTTAATACGTAACAACTACTTAAAAAGCAATGTCAACAACCTGTACATGAGCTGCGACGCACAAGATATAGCGGCGGCAAGACAATCATACAGAATCAAAAGACAAAAGAAGATCAGTTGTGCGCTTGCGCCTTTTGTTATATTTACAGGATGGCAGCTATTTCTTACTGGATGGCAAATACTGTATTTTTACTGGATGACAACTATTTATTTACTAATTAAATATCGTTTAATCTTAATCACCAGAAACTATTTAATTATCTTCTTTAAATTATACAGAATCAAAATACAAAAGAAGATCAGTTTTGTTTGAATAAATAGTTTAAAACAGAATAATCAACCACTAATCAACATCTTTAATGCCCTCACGGTGACTTACCCTCAAGGCAAAATGCCATCAGGGTGAAATGCCCTCACGGCAAAATGCCCTAACGGCAAAATGCCCTAACGGCGAAATGACCAACGGCGAAATGACCAGCGACGAAAAGACGAAAATGGTGTAAAAAACAAATCACCCAAATTTTCTCATAACCTGTTGGTCGTCTTGGCTGTTAATCTCTATATTTTTTCTACTGTTTGCCAGAATATTGTTCAAAAATCTTAAGGTGGTTATATGGATTTACGTAGAGCGTCGGAATACTTAAATAGTGGCATTAGTCACCGCAGACTTTTGTCACAAACATTTACTGTTTTCCGGTGACTGTTTCATTTATTTGCGCACCGCAACATGTCACGTTCGATTTTCATAGATACTTGGTATCTCGAAAAAATGTTACATTTCCGATTGACTGTTGTTTCAATATGCATCAAACGAAATAATAGATCCTCTATGGGTTGGGAATGTATCTTGCATACGGAAACACGGCAGCCAGTTGAAGATGCAACTTTTTTTTGAGACACCCATTAGTGTCCCATATTCGCAAATTATTATTCGTAGATATATATGTGTGACTACTTCTTAGCTTTAGTTTACTAATATTGGAAAATAGTTAGCAGTCCTGAGACACAAAATATATATATATATATATACGAAGTGCACTTCTCAAATCAGTACTGATCATGGAAATTTAGAACTTCAAAATGTTTATGCTTTAAATAAAAAATGATTCTTTCCCCCTTGGTTCTTCCATATGTTCTAACACCAAACTGATTGCTACTGCTGTCTCCACAACATTTTTTATAAAATTCAATTCACGCCTTTACAATAACTAGCTAATACCGATTATGCAATACGTTGTATTTCTGTTGTGCAAAGTTTGTCGGCCCAAGTGCAGATTTAGACTCAGGCAGAACCCAGTTGTAGGTCGCTCCAGGCGCATATTATCATACGCCATTAGGTGTGAATTTGAGCAGGTCCAGCGGTCGCTGAGTCAAATGTAAACTAGGCATAAATGTGAGCGAGCACAGTAGTGGACACAAGCGCAGCTCCAGGCTAAATCAGCGAAAACTGTGAGCAGATACAGTGGTTGAATCGAGCACTCAGACATACATAGATGTAGACTAAATTAATTGCAAGCGCAAGCATGTGCGAGGTTTGTATAATTGTAGATATGGACTAAACCAGGTGCATAGGTGTAAGTAGGTGCAGCTCTTGCTTTAATTCTTTAAAAGGCTACTATAAAACGAGGAACTCCTGCATGCTAACTATTGCAACAAAGTACACAACATATAATCGAAAAAATAACACTGATTCTGAACACCAAAGTAGGCACTCGATATAAGCTTTCTCGGAGTTTAGACAGTGTGATAAAGTTTCTGGGCGACCGTCATTATCACTCCGTAATTATGCCAAGAGAATGGCTAAAGTTGTAAATGGTTCGATGTTCCTCCCAAAAGTTGGGTTGGAGCAGCTACTAAGCCCCCGACATTCAGCAGAAGCACTATTCTGCTATCTTCAAAGTTTTGTTCTGCGAGATAGCGTTTACAGTTGGAGAAGAGTGCAGTACTTTAGCACCTGATATCTCTTGAGGAATGACACTGGAGGAGTGACGTTACTGTTGCCTTGGCCACCTGAATCATAATGGTACGGTTGTGACAATAAACGCAATGCTGTTGTGGTAACAATAGATGGTGTTGCTCAATGTTAGAGCAAAAGCTTCAGTGGCTGCATCAGTTGTGGAAGAGACGGTATCGGAGAAGGTAAATAGGTCCCTCTAACTTACAGACTTTCGTTGAATTTTCTGAGTTAATGTGTGCTTTCATTTATGAAACACATTATTGGGGTGAAGATATAGTGAAGGTTCTTCTTCAACCAAATGTACAAATTGGTAAAATTAATATTATTATTCAGGAGATTTCTGTGGAGCAACTGATGGCTACCACAAAGGTTTCCTGCCTACTTTGAATACAGAGCTTTGCAACAAATTGTTGTTGGGATCTGAGGCGCTTGATTAGGTGGCACTTATTGGCTAGTTATTGCTCGATCTTAGAGCCCATGTCGAATCAACAGGAGCAGTTGGATTAGGTTCACGCAATTTTTTTTCTCCAGCTCTTTGCTCGTTTATTGCAAAGCTTCACTCAATAACTGCCATTTATTCCTTTCAGTCTGTACTCGATCGACCTCTATAATCTTCATCCCACCCCAGCAGAACCGTCTTTCTTGACCCTGAAGATAATATGGTAGAACAGTTCATGGGCCAGTCTATACAAAACCCACAATCTACACATAACGCGCGCTTTCTACATAAAACTAGGTCATAGTAGACTAGAGCACTCTGAGAGTGCATACCTCCGCCAAGCAAGGCAGAGGTAGCGAAATACTCAAATGTGCTAAGACCATCATTTTCTTCGTATCAACACTAAAATCAAATATATATATGAACAAACATAAGTCACACTCACAAACTTATCACCCGATCATCATCACCACAATTTAATCATTTATGTCTTTTAACATTACTAATAACTCCTGTAAGTTTCATAAAAATACATTTATAACTCATTGAGTTATCGCGCTAAAAAGCATAAAATTAAAAGCAGCGACAAACTAACCAACGAACCCACCGACCATCACAAAAATTTAGTCATTTACTTTTCGTGATAGACCAAACATATTAAGTAAATTTCATGAAAATCCGTCCATAACTGGCATTCTGAAAAATAAGGTATACAGACAAACAAACAAACGGATGAACGGATCTTTACGAAAAGATAATCATATCTTTCTTCTAATATACCAAACAATTCCTGAAAATTTCATAAAAATCAATGCATAATTTTTTTAGTTACCTTGGTGACAGACAAAGAAAATAATAGCCAGACAAGCCCGACGAAAACATAACCGCCTTGGCGGAGGTAATAAATACACCTTTGGTTTTTCGACTTTTCTAACTTGGTTTTCACTTGGATTAGTAATTAAAAACGCTAATTATATGGGGAAATCCATTTTTGGGATTTTCGAGAATGTTTTCAATTAACTTAGTTAAACTACTTGATATCTGATTTCTGAAACGGGTCACATACATCGGCTTGCTTTGTTGACAAACATGTGGCGCCATCTAGCGGCAGTGCTTTCAACAAACATGGCGGCCTAGCGTCATATCAGTCTACACTGTTTTTATATGGTTCTCATAGGATATTAGCAGAACCAGACATTGCTAGCCTAACCTTATGAGTAAGAGTGCCGTTGTAGCCGAAAAATAATTATTTGGTAAAGGTAAAGTCAACTTAGACCACACCCTCACCTGGGAAACCCACATGCACTGGTTTGTGCTGCGGGTATAGGCCCACTGGCCCCAGACGAGCAAGTGTAGTCGAAGTCGCCCTCGGGTTACGNCGGGTTACGAACTATGGCGCCAATTTGACGGAAGGAACAAATAACCCGAGACCCCCCACCCCCCTCATCTCTGAGGAAAGCAGTTCCGCCACAGTGCCGAGCATGCACACACAACTGCCGAGTCAGTACACCGCAGGCGTGAGCTGATATATCTCTGTCTTCCTACTGTACTATTTCCTTTTGATTGCTCGGGGTACGGTAGGACTATATGTGAGCCTTATGGTATACTGGGGTCTGAGCTCTGCGTGCAACTTGTATTATAATTATTGTTACAAGCCCCTAGGCCAGGCCAGCTAAAATGAAATGCTGTGTCTCAATCATATTGTACAAGAATAATCTGTTAAATTCTCTGTTCCAA
>LQNS02278188.1:802553-835981 GCA_001587735.2 Parhyale hawaiensis | reverse complement strand
CTGCAGGTGTAGGCTGAGTATATCTATTTATTCTCATTGTACGTGGCCACCAATACTGGTGACTGGGACTAATTACTAGGTTGAATTTTGGCTACTTTGTTTATACTTGTAAGTTTGTAAGCATATTTTCTGTGAACCCATTGTGTTCTTAATAAAAGCTAATTATTATTATTATTAAAGAGCTCCTGAGCCATGGGGAATCGAACGAGCGATACAAGGTGTTAGAGCTGAGAACGGAAGCATGCAGCTACCGTGGCGGCTCTGTTTCAATAAAGGAAAAAGTCGATGTTCGATCATATGTCCAAAACGTCGTTGCCGCTGTCGCTAGATAAGGAGGCAAGTTTATCAATAAAGAGGAAGAAGTTGACCCGTCGAAGAAATTCTTTGTTAAGCATTTATTCCTTGAAATTTCTCTGAGTAAATTTTGAAAATGTCAAAAGTGGATTTCCTCCACCTGAAATAATATAATTAGCATTCCTAATTACTAATTCAAGCGAAAACGTTGTCGGGAATATCGAAAACAACCACCACACGCCCAAACAAAGCACAATATGGCACTGTAGTCTACGAGCTTGCTCGTTCTTTGCTTGCATAGTTAACGCAGAAAGGCAGAATAGGGCGAATGTACATCGTCCGTCCTAGAAACGATTTTAAATATCTTTCATATTAATTTCAGTGAATACATTGTTAAAAACATCAAAAATGGATATCCCACATCCGATACATGATTATCAATGTTGTTACATACTAATTCATGTTAAATATAATATTGTCACAAATGTAAATAAAACAGAAGTGCAGTTAATTCACTATGTCTGAAAACTACTTACTTTTGTTATCTGTGCCTTGCAGTGTAGCTCAATACTGAAGGACCCATTTCATGAAGAGAACAGCGTTGCTGGATATGTTCGTGTAGAAAATTATTCATTATGGATAGCGCAGGATGGATGTAGGCTCAACGAGCTGATCTCACGGAACTCATGACTCATCAGTCATCAACTTTAAAGTTTATTATATTTTTGATGCAGAAACTGTTATAAAAATTCCTTAACGGCTAATACGTGTTATCATTGAGCAATATATGCGCTAAGCTATATAAGGCTGCCTCCAAACTAATACGCGTTTCCGTGTATCGGACAGGAAGGCCTGTTGTAGCCATGATGCCTATAGATACACCAGGACAAGTCTATCTCCTCACCGAAGTGGGAGGCTTGCTGGCTTTAGGGTAACACTGTAATCGCTGTAAGTAAAAGTTATCAATTGTGGAATTTTAAATACACGTCACTGGTTGTTGATTTTAAACAGACTGCTTAAAATAATAAATTTTCTGTCTTCTTGAGAATGACTGGAGAAACGATGTTACTGCGCAGTCTCTACACCCCCCTTGTATTTATTAAGAACCGTAGCCAGTCTGTACCAGAAGCTCTACGGTTGTTTGGCAACATCGCGCAAATGAAGAAAAGAACCATTCTGAGGCCGATGCAGTGAATCTTGTTATGCTTACACTATGTAGCAGGGCGCATGTTCTTTACCAGTGCGATAGCATCTGAAACGGCCACTCTAGCTAATCTTCAACATTTTTCATTTTACCATCTATATTTTACAGATGAAGGGTTTTATTCATCTGTTTGATTTGTGCGAGATGATTTCACGGGGAGTCTTGCTGCTTAGCTGAGCTGTCACTTCGATGAGTGTTCCTCTGTATTTACTTGCAGAATTGCTGAGTTTTCACCGAGAAATGCCGATTGCTGCTGCAAGGCCTGCTCCGCAGGCTTTTCTTGTACCTTTGGGTGAGTTGAATTGTTCGAATAGTATTCAAAGCTGCTGAATTATTATCGCCTTTCCATACTCTCCAAGAAACTGTTCCCATCTTGTCGGGTGAGCAATATTTTTGTCACTTTTTTGGTTATTATCCCTGTCGTTCATTCCTATGCTGAGTTTTTCTCAATTACTGTTATGTGCACTATCGTGGTAGGGATTTTTGTTGGCTGTCATCTTATGACAGCGCGGGGCCTCTAGTATCCTATCAAGATCTATAATATAATTTTGTTTTCCCCTCTGTCATTTATAGTTACTTAGTACGACCGTAAAGCTTTCAACAGCATCAGATAGGGCAAAATTAAGGCCTCTTTGAGGTATCCCTGATACGACTTACGAAGGAATCAAAAGGAGAAGAAGTCAAGTTCAAATTTAAGCTTCTACTGCTTACAGGTCTGCCCACTGCCTAATCTGAAACATATTTCACCTTCGTATGCATGAAACGCATCAGGGGACATCATAATTGAAGAACACTGCTCATGTTCTATAGAATCTTCAGTTCCTTCAGTATTTGATAGGGGACATAGAGGATGAAACAGGTCTGATATATCACTGAAGAACAGTGCTTCTGTTGTGGCAAATTTACACAGGTTCTCGCTAGTTTATATAAGCATCGTGGAAGATTTAACTGGAAGAACCTTCATTTGCGCTTTTCTACCCATAATTTAGTGACAGTTCCTTTTTTAGGCCCTTAAGCCATCACAAAGGGAAGACTGATATGCATATTGCAGCAACACCGTAGATTTATTCTAAACGGCGTTATTGCACTAGTCTTATTGGCCTTCAATCATTACAGTCTGACCATTTTATCAAGGCAGTTCGGTCGGGGACAAATTCTTTCATAGCGTTGTCGACAAATTCTATGGGTATTTCTCAGATTTTGCTCGGCCCATATCTTAGCCCCGCCCACTACCTGTATATAGAGAAATCTCAGAAATACCCACAGAATTGGCACCGTCGTAGAGGAATTTGACCAAGGCTGAACTGCCCTGATAAAATGGTCAGACTATAATCTTACGCATCTTTGTCGCTAGCAGCTTCTGGGAAGCTTTTAAAAGTAAGTAACAACAGATTTATCATGAGCTGAGTTGGGTAAAATATGGACAAATTCGGCTTAACCTTGGTTTTTGAATAGTTCCTCATTCCAAGCAGATTGCAGCTGGAAGATGATGCGGCTTCTCGTTCTCCAGCTCATGCTGCTGCGGCATCACAGCGAGTGCTTCCTTTTCGGCGGCACTGGTACCGGTAAGAATCTTTCGTTTCTAGGAGATAATTAATTGTATAATTAACCAACAATAACGGATAGAACGCTGGATGCGCAGAAATATTGAACATTTTTATTGGTAAAATATGTACTATGTCTAGGTACAATAGTTTTTTTCTGTAAACTGCGCAACGAACATAAACTAATATTCCGAAGGAATCTATCATTTGCACACAGCGATCAAGATGATATAATCCACTTAGAGTTCACTTGCGCAAAAATTCAGTCCAAGAATCCAGTTCTTGCAGCTCTTGATTTGTCAATTTCGATGAAACGGTCTTTGTTGAAAATCTCCGGAAGGAAAAGCTAAAGGATACAGATTATCGGCTAGTTCAATTAGCTGGTTGAAGTCGATACAAGCCAAGCCCACTTACCGTAGTCCTGGCTTCACAAAATTGAATCAAATCCTTGTATTAATAATACAGCTGGAAAGTCAAACATGCTTCTGGAAATATAATTTTCAGCCGTCTTAAGCGTTCCTGAGTTGCCTTTAGCAGAAACAGAAGCAGCACCCGTCTCATGCTTCGGATGAGTAGATTAGATGGGAGGGCTGTACAGTAGCCACTAATATCTCTTCAAAAGCAGGTACGTTCACTTCTCTAAGTTACAAGGGAAAATATGCCTAATATTTCTTTCATTAAACCTCATCCCAGCAAACTATCTTTCCTCCAATTTACTCATCGTCAAAACAGTTACCGTCGGAAGGCCCCATCAAGGAACGGGCCCTCCTGAAGTAAGCCACAGCCCACAGAAGCGGCACTATTTGGCACGTTATGTGGCTGGAGCCAGCTTGGAGGCTGGAGCAACTCAGTAAAGTAATAAATCACTGATTTAAAAAACAATTAACCAACCATGCATTTCAGTCTCTTTACTAATCTACATTCAAGAGAATTGAACATCACCATCCATTACTACTTCGCAAGGAGATTGAATGTGTAATACCTCCTTGCAACCTCGTCGCGCCTTCACTCCCAAACAGATTGACGAAAAAATATTAGCCAATGTCGACTCTTTCACACGAGTCCTGAGTCTCAGAGAGATATGGCAGACATCTTAATAAATATACAGTATAGATTTTAGGCTAAAAACAGGCTGGGTTTGGGGCCAAACCCATCGAGACTTAATTGTTACAAAACTAGCGGAGACGATATACTTACGATATGGCAACGCTGCCATTGGCCGCAGGGGTACACCCCCATTTTTTGCGTCTAGATAATTTGTCGTTATTTTGGTTAGACGGAAAAGAGAATTGCGGATAAAATAATGTGCGGAATACATATTTGAAGAGATGAGGTTGATCGGGGCATAAAATAGTAGACGATATTCCAATTCGTTGAATTTTTTTTTGATGGGAAACATTTATCGCTAGAATAATGTGGCGTAAAAGTACTGGCTTAGTGACGATTAGCGATCAGTTGATTCGTTAAAATATATTTAGAGGATTTCTTAATTCGAGGCTGAAGTTTTTGTGTTCACTAAGCTCTGATGAAAAAAGTTTGGGGTATCTTTTCGCTGACGAAAGATTTCTCGGCGTCTAAAAATTTGCTAAGGCAAATTTAGTGCCAATAAAATAGTTGGTTGTTATGTTGGTTATAATTTTGTTGGAGACAAAGTAGGGTCCCATGGGCCTATACACTAATATCACGTCTATGGGTATACCCTAGCTATAAATTCTGGGGCATTTCAGATTCACAACTTTTATTAAGCAGCAATTCATATGTAGCGATATATTTTTGCTTTTAAATAGAGTGTAGGGAACTTTTTAATGCTATTTTCGGGTGTGACAGCAATTTTTGTAAGTCTAACAGACTTTACCCGCAAGTATTAGCGGATTTTATGGTATGAAGTATAGTGAGTTGCGTTTAAATTTTTCGATGCTAGACTGTCAAACCGCTTAGATCGACTCTGTCGGCTAAAATAGTACATGTAATCTTACCACCAATCCAATGTGGCAAGTCGACACCATGAAATAAAGTTTGAGCATTATTCTGATGCATACGGTAACTTTACAAATAGAATTATTTATTGCCGACAATTAAATACAAGTCGTGAAGTAATGCACAGAAAGAATACCCAGCACAAAAGAATATTGGCACCCTACGCGCACTACATTCTCGGATTTGTTTCGTTTTTTTCGTTCATACTATTCGCGGTAGTCGCTCTGCATAAATCAGTAGTATTCTGGCTGTTGAAAATAGTCAAGAACTATGTGAAGTTGTGTTATCAAGTTATGTTAAGCTTACTGTTACGAGTATTTTAGTTCTAGGAATAATGTCGTTAGGAGAGCTACATCAACTGTTAGTGGTCTTGTTTAGCCGTGTTTCGCAAAAACATTTGTGTTACTCGCAGCAATTTTCATGTTGTAGCAGATTAGGCTAATTGAATTAGCACTCTTGGGAATACAAGTTATTTGTATATTGCACTGATAACGCTGTCAAATGACTGGAATATGCAATTATTGCTATGAATTTTGCGACAAATCAATATTGCTGAATTTACATCAGCTAGAGTTATTATGTTGCTCTTGATATGTACCAATGTGCCATAATAAGTGGTAAATGATCGCGTGTTAAAAGAGCAGCTGTGCATCGAATGATGACATCGTTTTTAATGTTATTTTAAGGTGGACCCAAAAAAGTTATGGGCAGGAAAAGTATCAACAATTATTATAGAAGACGTTGACTAGAAAGTACTTTTTGGCATATTCTAATATCTGTTTACAGGATGTGACCTGGACGATTACCCCGACCTACATGGAACCCTGATGAGAACGTTTCATGCTTATGCAACAATTCCCACTTACGTAAGTTACTGTTGGCATTAAAGTTATTTTCGATTCACTGACCAGATACACGAGCATTCCAGACTCAATGGTCTCTACCTATCAGCAATGTAGGTTATTTCGATATCGTCACTACAATTGCTGGCTTACTCGATGTGCGAAATATCTTTGGGCGTGTGTACACTAACGGAAATTGTCCAGTCACTCAATTTTTTACTTGGACAGTCACGCTGCCGTGACTACAACTTACGGCGTTAGGCAGTCACGCTGCGTGACTACAACTTACGGCGTTAGGCAGTCACCCTGCGTGACTACAACTTACGGCGTTAGGCAGTCACGCTGCGTGACTACAACTTACGGCGTTAGGCAGTCACGCTGCGTGACTACAACTTACGGCGTTAGGCAGTCACGCTGCGTGACTACAACTTACGGCGTTAGACAGTCACGCTGCGTGACTACAACTTACGGCGTTAGGCAGTCACGCTGCGTGACTACAACTTACGGCGTTAGGCAGTCACGCTGCGTGACTACAACTTACGGCGTTAGACAGTCACGCTGCCGTGACTACAACTTACGGCGTTAGGCAGTCACGCTGCGTGACTACAACTTACGGCGTTAGGCAGTCACCCTGCGTGACTACAACTTACGGCGTTAAGCAATCACGCTGCGTGACTACAACTTACGGCGTTAGGCAGTCACGCTGCCGTGACTAGGACTTACGGCGTTAGGCAGTCACGCTGCAGTAACTATGACTAACGGCGTTAGGCAGTCGTGCTGCCATGACTATGACTTACGGCGTTAGGCAGTCATGTTGCCGTGACTACGACTTACGGCGTTAGGCAGTCATGCTGCCGTGACTATGACTTACGGCGTTAGGCAGTCATGCTGCCGTGACTATGACTTACGGCGTTAGGCAGTCACTCTGCCGTGACTATGACATACGGCGTTAGGCAGTCACGCTGCCGTGATTACGACTTACGGCGTTCGGCAGTCATGCTGCCGTGACTATGACATACGGCGTTAGGCAGTCACGCTGCCGTGATTACGACTTACGGCGTTCGGCAGTCATGCTGCCGTGACTACGACTTACGGCGTTCGGCAGTCATGCTGCCGTGACTATGACATACGGCGTTAGGCAGTCACGCTGCCGTGATTACGACTTACGGCGTTCGGCAGTCATGCTGCCATGACTACGACTTACGGTGTTTGAATGTCGCACAAAAAGATGCGGCATTGCAGTTTTAAACTAATTCATAAGTAAGAGGGATACTCAAGGCTTGTCTCCTGCCGCTTGTCATTTCGTGCAAGCTGTAGATAACGACTGCAATCTCAGATATTTTTTTTTGTTTTTGCCTTGGCATAGCAGTGTGGAAGTCGAAGCGTTAGTCGTTGCAACTTAATCTGATGTATAACCTTTGCGTAAATGTGCACCCACTCTTAGGGTTGATTAATAAAACTTAAATAAAATAATTAAAAAATTTCTGTTTACTGTAGGTTATCTGTGGCTAGCAGTCAATCATAGTATGAAAAATATCCCAAAGTGATCACAATTAACTTTGTTTCTCGCTGAAGGCTTTAAACTGTGATATATATATTTCGATATAAGCGAATAGATGGCTAACAATATTGAAAACGGCCTATTAGATGGCCTTCTGGTTCGAAAGAGGTACCAAAAATCTTGGCCACCTAAAGGCCCCAATCTTCAAAAGTGAAAAAAAAACACTATAATCACCGTGTATTTATGTTCATTTGTCTCATTTTGAAGGAAAATAAATCTACGGTCGAACGCACGCCCTGTTGGCGATAGTAAAGCAGGATTTTTTTTTTTTTTTTTTTTGTGCTGCCACCATCGGCTCCGACCAACCAACCGTAGTACCAGCCCCCTTCCAATGAGCTTTTACCCCACCAACCTTGTGGTTAGGTAGGCAGGACTGGTTCGCTTAGTGAAATAAAAAGTTTAAGTCATACTGAACCCGTATACATAGTGTTTTCGACTTAGGATATTAGAAGCATCAGTCCAGCTTCCCTAACCTACAAGGTTCTCGAAGAGGATGTACCTCTATCAGGCCAATACGACGTATACATATATATATATATAGCTAGATATGGATTTACCCGTAGGCATGTCTGACTAACGCCTACTTTATCTGTCATCAGCTTGACGTTAGGTGTAGTTTGACTAGTACACCTAACGGCCAGTAGGCTACGGGTTTTTCATTGTACGTTTCTCGACAAACTCTCAAAACGGGTCGTTTTTGGCTTGAATCGTCCCTATCCCCGACCGACCAACCCTAATACAGAACGCCTTCCAATGAGCTGGCCTGTGTAAAATTAGGTTGGGCGAGGTCTGGTTCTGCTAGCGTTCCTAAGTGTTCTTATTGACCAGAAAAAGTATCAAACCTAAATCTAAAGTATTACAGCTAAATATCGAACTACCATAGCAGGAGATTGACCGATGAAAGCCAACAAATTTTTAGGAACGTGGTGAAAGTTTCCAAACTAAATATTACTTTTTGTTATATCATCATTAAACCCTGAAACACTTTTCCCCACCTGCGTACCACGCCATCGATATTTATGGGGTTTCCAGACTTTACCACTGTCAACATACTCACCTAGTAGACCTTATTGTCTTTCTCCTCGGTCGTGAATCGCGGGGATTGAAATCCGGTGAATACGGCGGGTGAGATCGCGTCTACCAGTTCTAAGACTCCATGGCCACCAATGCCTCTCGTTTGTAATATGATGGTCCAGCTTTGTTCTGTCGCAAAATTGCTTCAGAGACGCAAAGGTCCGAGTGCTTGTCTCGAATAGCAATCTAACTCTCTCAAAGTGTGTTTAGTCTCTTGATAGGTCTCCACAGACGATTTGCCACACAGCAAAATAAACTCAATTACTATTCTTTCGTCGTGTTTTGAGAAGCTCTATCTCACAATAGAAGCAGCCATTTTTCTAAGCAATCTCAACAGTGACCAGGAAGAAAGTCCAACTTCCATTTAAATCCGTTTGAGTACTGTGCGTTCTGTGCATATTAGGTTTTATATCTGACTGCCACATCCTTTCGCGGTTTGATTACGCTTGAAAGGGATCATCAATACATGAAGCTTTTCTGAATCCTTAGTAGAATTTTTGGCCGCCTAAGTAACTAATTTACGAAGTTACCGCGTTAAAGCTAAGTTGCTACCACGGATTGCCCTAATCGTCGTAGGGACTCTATTTATTGTCTGCAGCAATATACAGCCGATGACCTTTGACAGTTGACGACTAATTCCATTCTTTCAGTATTCAGTAATCTTCCTTAGTAGTTCCATTCATTGCTTCATTGAGTAACATCTTATTATATGACTGAACGTTGCAGATGAATCGACGTAGTTCAATGGAATTGGAATGCTATTCGGATGAAAAATATTTCTACAAAAATGAAGCCTATGCCACGCTCAAGTTTTACTGCAACAGCAATGACGAGTTGGAGCCGAGCATTGAAAATGAAGACATAGAAACGTCGAGTCTGATCGAGACAAATTTTCAGCCTTGTCAAGGTGAGTTATCTAGGTAATGCTCAAATGGGTATATCTGGGAGGTAAAATATGAGCAATGAAACAATGCATTGCATTTTACCATGCACATAAGCACGAGTTTAGAACAAAGACCTGAATCTGGATGCCGTGCAGTCAGTGACTTTTATTTAATTATTTTTCAGCCATTTTACTACTTGTTTGAATGGAGAGTTGAGAGAAATTCAACACTAATTCTAATTGTTCACGAGAAATGGGAGTGAGCACATAAAAGCAGTAGCTATAAAATATTTTAAGAACATGATGACTGCTTTTGAAATTAACTGACGATATAGGTTGCTGCATGATAATAAGAAAAATAGCTGTCTTTGGATCAACAAAAAGCGCCCAGGTGTGTAAACTACTGTGTAGTACCACCATGCCAGATCCATCATGAAACTAACGTTAGACAGTTTGTTTTTTATACCCTACAGTAATTCTTCACAGGGCGGTAATGCTCAGATATTAATTTACGTTGAAGTTTCCGTACTTTTTAACCTGACCGATAGTACTCCAGTTTTTCTTTTTTTCTGGAAAGATTTTCTTCAAACGGACGAAGAGAATACTATAAAAACATTCTGTAATTCTATGACCTCGTTAATAATATTCAAACATCGTTTTTTGTTCATAACTGTGCTAGCATGGAATTCATCGGTAGAATACTATTCGACCACTTGAAGATGCTAACTTTTGGGCCAGCAGTGACTAAATTAGTTATATTTAAGCGATTCTACTTTGCAAAGCTTCGGTCGTCTTCGGGCTGCATTATGCTTCATTTAGGCCTTTGCTATCCGCCCGTGGAGCCCCAATGTTGAATTTTAGAAATAGTAATAAATATAACAAGATTGTTCATATACTATTCTTTTGAAATTACCCAGTTTCCCTGACTTCTATTCTTTTGAAATTACCCAGTTTCCCTGATTTCTATTCTTTTGAAATTACCCAGTTTCCCTGATTTCTATTCTTTTGAAATTACCCAGTTTCCTTGATTTCTATTCTTTTGAAATTACCCAGTTTCCCTGATTTCTATTTTTTTTTAAATTACCCAGTTTCCCTGACTTCTATTCTTTTGAAATTACCCAGTTTCCCTGATTTCCATTCTTTTGAAATTACCCAGTTTCCCTGATTTCTATTCGTTTGAAGTTACCCAGTTTCCCTGATTTCTATTCTTTTGAAATTACCCAGTTTCCCTGACTTGACCAAAATCAAGAGTAAAAAAATAATTTTAACCCGAGCCGTTCAAAGGGAAAAGCAGTGCATATTGAGCTAAATAAAACTTGATGTATTATTATTAAATGGGAATTGAAGTGTCTATTATGCTGACAAAAGTCTATAAGTATGTACGATGAGCTGTCTAATGCTAAAGTCAACCGTAGGTAATAGCCGTTATAGAAGGACTTCACACAGAATCACTCTATATTCAGGTGACCGAAGCAGCATTCACGAGGGTGCAACATAAGACATTAATTACCTCCGCCAAGGGGGTTATGTTTTCGTCGTGTTTGTCTGTCTGTCCGTAAAACTATATGGTTTCTAAGGAGTGTGAGAACTGTTCAGAGCGTTTTGAGAGAGAATAAGGTCAAGTACTGACATTTTAGCTTATCAGATACTGTTAATTCAACTTCTGCGACTTGTACGTGTTAAAATAATTCGCTATAGTGAAGATGCTCTTGTTTTTACTCAAGTCTGCTCACCGGGACACGATGCTAAGCGAGCGATAATGGACATTTTCGGCACTTACGACGGAGATGATCAGGTGAGACTACTGCGTATTTGATCAAAAATGTAAAAACTGTCATCATTTATCCCTATTTTCTCCTACAAATGATACGTTCCAATTTTGAAAATATATAGTAGTTTGGGGTAAAAACGGGACAGGGGTAAAAACGGGAAAGTCAGTATTTTAGGCTGTCACTCGAAAACGGTTAAAGGTATCGGGAAACGGTTTGTACCATTGGAAAGAGGAGGTTCTGGGCATACTATCGCGCATAATCGGAGGTCGTAATTTTTTTTTTCTAATTTTTTTACTGTCCTATAATTACCCATAAAAGCTCGTGTCCCGTTTTTACCCCAAACTACTATATTGCACAGAACTGTTGGAGATGTAAAGATTCTGTAAATTGCGTATGAGAGAGGAACTCATCGGTTCCAATTTACTCCAGCTTTTACCCTAGTTGCAGATTATGAACATTACGAAATGAGAATAAAAGCTCGTTTGTAGATTGAACAATGGTTGAATTTTTTATTTTGTACCCTGGCATGTTCTGATAATGCTCTTGTTACATCTCACTGTGGAGAAGGGCATGCAAGACTGTATTGGCGACAGTATGCTGTATGTGAACTCAGAGCTCCGGAAGCGATGTGTGCTTGGAGTAGAGGGTTCAGTTCTCATCAGTATGTTCTCGTGCGGCGGTGTGCCGCGCTGCTGGTTGTGGGTTTCCACTATTACTCTACTTCAATTCAGTAGACAAGTGAAGAAAGAAATTGGGACATTTTGGCCAAGCAATATTCGTGAATGTGTTATCGAAACACAAGTTGATCCCCAGAAAGTTGTATACCTAAAAGTTGTAAACCCTTTTATTTTTTAAAGATGGTGAAAGAAAAAGGGAAAATAAGGAAAATTCGGAGAAGGAATTATGGTAGAAATTATAGACGAAGAATTACAGCTGCTACAGGCAGATACGGAAGATAAATGCTTCCAAAATTGAGACAAAAACAAAAATATGAATGTCCTAAAGATATATTTTGTATGTATTTAATTTCACTCCTTCACTCCTTGATAGGCCATGTACCTTGTATGTTAATTATACACCAGTCAATTTTTTCTGCCATAAAGGAAAAAAAAAAAAAAAAACGAAGGCTTTACAATGGAAAATTTTCCGGCAATTGTAATCGCTTTATGATGTGCAAAGAAGGAGAAGAAAAACTTGTCGATAACCTCAATATTTAGTTTTTTTAGCATATTTGTTTTTCGTATGGCTGTAGCACAATGCCCATGTTAGATGATTATTTTGTTGCCATCATTTTTGTATTACAGTGGATAAACGGCCACACCTACGCTACTTATGCTTGTGAAAACGAAGACCATTTCGGCCTCAGTAACGATAGCTTAGTCATTTACTTCAAGAAGCTTGTACTTCTGTGCTACTTGGATGACGGCTATGAGGTGGATGGCACTCGACTTGTTGATGACCAGGCACTCGTCACCTTTCTGCAGCCTTACTACCCATGTGCAGGTAATAAGACTTCTATGAACTACCAATGACTGTGCTGTATTTGGTTGAGTAAAGTATATTCAAATTGCGTAAGATATATATTGTGCATAGGAGATAACTTATTTTGGAATTTTATTAACGTGTTAGCTTTTGAGAGATGACACAGATAATAACAATGTATGTATATAATGCATGAATACACATCTGAGATGAAAAAAAGAAAGGTTAACAAGCGGTACGTACGTTTGTCCGCGATGAAAGTTGATCTATATCAGTTTGTTTTGTATCTAGAGAATTTTAGGCGAACTGTCGGCAAATGTTTGCCAGGAGATTATGCACATTACAATGTAATTTATTTTTTCACTTTTTTCGTAGAACAATCGTAGAGCTCTGTGGTATACATATCGCGGAGCAGTCATTTCTGCGAAAATGACACAGAACAAGAGACAAGAATTTGGCAGTAAGAACATCAAGTGTTATTACCCATATCAACTCCATGGGAAAACCCAAGCTGCATAAACTATCCCTACTTTTCAAATTGAACATCGATTTGATAGGGAGTTCTGGGCCAAAATGAGCGAATTAATCAATTTGCCACTGATATCTCTTATTATAATTATGGAAGCAAAACTGAAATGTAATCATATTTAGAGTAGTTGGGTCTGTGGTTCAGTTTTAGCCAAGAACTTATCATTTTATGGACGTAACAGTAATATCCGATCAACTTAGAGTTACGATTGTGACTTATTCACTTGTGCCTTAGTATATATTCTTAAATTGCAAAAGAGCTATATCCATGTCCGATCATCGTTATAGTATGTGTTTACATTTTAAGAGTGGAAATTTTTTTTACCGAAATTGTTCCAGTAAAACACGAAATTAAATTTTGAACCTGTCCATAGCATCAGGAAGCTCATTGGCCAATGAACTTCACAGAATCAAATCTCACAGCTAGTATTTGTCTTTCTTATTGATGCAATGCTTACTATTGTATGAGGTAATGTTGTACTGTGTGCTCTTGGTATTTGTTTCAAGTTTTTCCAATTTAAAAATGCATCAAGAGGCTGTGTTGTAATGTATTGCAATCACCTTCTAAATTTTGAACCCATACTTGTTCCACAGGCGCTGATTGTTAATCGTTAAACAACTTTTAGTAATATGCATCGTCCACATGCATGGCGCGCGTATTACATTCGGGATATTAGAAATTTTAATGTACGTAGGTGGACAAAATTTATAATGGAGGTCATTAACGAAAAATTATAATTGATCCTAATATAAAGATTTCATTTTTTATCATCACCAAAATTTGGTCATTTTTGCCTCTTGAGAGTAATAACGGCTATTGTATCTATTTATTTATTTTTATCTGTCGGCAACTTTTTGAATTATATGCTAACAAACATTTTGACAATCAGTAATGAAACATACAATCGCACCAACCGATCATTACTAAAAGTTGGCCACTTGTGCCTCGTAACGTTTTTAACAATTCCTGCAAATTTCATGAATATCCGTTGATAAATTTTGAGCTATATTTTGATAAACGTTATAATAAACATTAGTCAAACATGCAAACGAAAGAACTGATCATAACCACAATTTGGTCATTTATGTGTTACATTTCTAACATTTTCAATCAATTTCATGTAGATCCGTTCATAACTTGTTGAGTTGGGTTCCTGACAAAAATTTTGACAAATCCCAGTCAAACACGTAAACAGACGAATCGATTATCGTCAAAATTTTGTTATCTGTGTCTTTTACCATTTCTAACGGGAAACAATTCGTTATGTTTCACGACCCGGGACCCTCAGAATGTAAAGAAATGCACGAATCTGGTAACCATGCAGAGTGCATTGCGGCTGGGGGTATGGTCTTGGTCAGAAATAGAATACTTACGTAGACGTACTGTCAATATGTTTATGTCTTTTTTGTTTTTGTTCTGGCAGAGTGTGCGCTGGGATCAGACGGAGAACTAGCTCTGCAGAGAATTTTGCCTCATGCGGAAGAGAGTCCGGTAAGTCTGACATGGATATTTAGTATTTTGAACTCCACTGAACAAAGTGGACTGATCCAAAATATATAAAGAGGCATAGCAATTTAATAATTTGATCTGGACCTGCTTTCGTACAGTACTGGGCATTTCCGCTTTTATCTTCATCCGTTAAAATAGTTACAATTTTGTTTTGCCATAAATTGACGACTCGATATTTTATGAGACCCACACCAGCAGTGAGGTCTCCACTTATAAATCGGTTGTTGCTTACGAATAGACTACTTAGGGCGTCCATGGATATCATAGTTACCAAATACCATGCTGAAAAATTGAAGTTTATTTATTTTCTTGCCTGTATACCGCTGAATTTTTTCAGTTTAAAGGAATTACGTACTTTAGAGATGATATACATACTCGAGTGAGCAGTTTGTCATATGATGGATAAGATTAAGATTAATTTGAACTTTTTTGCCATATTGAACAGTGAAGTAAATTCTTTATTCTAAATTGAGGCAGTAGGCACGATGGATGGCAGCATTTTGCCAAAGTGGACGTATTGCATTCACCGCTTTTGAGATAACATTGCGAACCCTGCGTTAGTTTGCTACGAGGGTTATTTTTCTTGTTACATTCCTGCGGAATTTGTTTTTGTAGCGAGGGTGAACAGCTTGGCAGTGATGTGATCAAAGCAGTTTTACCATTGGATAGATGTTAATTAATTTCTCTTACTATCAGGTAGGAAACTAAGTTCATGCCGGTTTCAATATCCTAAAATGTTAAAATAAAAACTGGTAAGTCCTTGCTTTCCAACCTAATACAATCAATAGCGACCGCGTGTACTATAGTTCATCAACGACTATCTGTTTTTCAGATGTCCTACGAACAAAACAGCAACGGCATATCCATATTTGCCGGTGACTGTCTCCTGGGAGATTACATTACAAAAGACGGAGACCATTACTGGGACTACCTAAAAGTTGAGTGCGTGGCAGGTTTCCACTGGGTCAACGGTGAGCGATATACGCCACCAGAATCTCTAATGGACATCTTAGCAACGTATTCGCCATGCGAAGGTAAGTGACTTAAATGTAAAAATTAAGGCACTCGACGGTTTTCCGTACGCCTTCTAACGATCACTATCGGCTACATAATTAAGTTTCCACCCAGTGATGATTAGCGCCTCCTATAATAAGTATTTAAAGCACCCAATGGTGTTTTCCACTTCAAAAAAGGAACATCTTAGCAAATTTTATCGTGCTGAAAATTCTGGTTTTGATGTATTTGATATGAAGGATAAGCACCAGTGCTCATATTGTATATAGTGCGACAGATGCTAATGCCCGTTTTGCGACGCATCTCTCCCCTGGATCCCACCCACTTTTTCCGTCTCTTCCCTTTAGCACTTTTCTTTTGCATCACAGGAAATTTTTCTCATGTTGATCCGACCCTTACAAGTAAGCACAATGGGCAGTAAGTAGACTATCGTCTGCAGAGGGTCGTAATCGCGGTTTCAGGTTAATAATTGTTATCTACTTACACCACAGGAATTCATAATTGAGTGAAGCCTACTGGTAGCTACTTTTCACAATGAAGTTAACGCACACACACACACCAAGTCCTGTGAGAAAAAAAAAGTCACGGAGTAAAGCAATTTCGAATTTTACGCAAAGGAAGATCATAACGATTTTGGCAACACTGGTTTCTTGCTGCCATGTACGTGGCATTGTTGTCTCAGATGGAGTGAGCGAGGGAATTTTGAGGGTGCACCCTATTTGCCTCCAATGCTTTTCAATTGAAAATTTTCGGTAGTCTTTTAATTCTGTTAGTTATACTTCTTTAATTGAATCTTCTTTAATTTTATCTTAAGCTGGTAATAATACCCAAACCAACTATTCGTAGGAAGCCCGCAACACAATAATTAACAGTGATTGGCTGGAGGGACTGTATCGTGGGAGTTGTAATGCAGTCACTTTTAGGGCTCGGTGAGAAGTACTGTACAGTTAGCACTCCAGCTTATCAGTGACAACAGAGGTGAACAATTGTAACTAGTGCAGTTAGTACTCCAACAGTTATTGCAACTTATGTAATTAGAACTACAATTTATCAATGCCATCGGATGTGAACTACTCTAACTAGAGGAGTTAGCTCTCCAATTCATCAATAAGTTCGTAGGTGAAAAAGTGTAGTTCATTATTCACACAGGTTGTTCGCTCACTGCAGACGTCAGCGCAGAACTCTTGAGGATTTTCAAGTCGCAGTGTGAAGATCAATACAGCGACGTAAGTTCTACCTTATTCGGACTTGGTAACTGGAGAGCTGAATTCCTATTACAGTTTTTTTTGTTCGTTGTACGCAGTACAGTGTTCACACATACTATTGCTTCCTTGTGTAGACAGCAGTTCTTCAAATAAACAATTTACAAAAATTATATGTATAATATAATATTAAATATATATATATATATAGCCGTCATGTCAGTTTGCGTTTAGCAAGTATCACAAGTGAAGTCGCTGGTAGTTCTTTAACAAAAAATTGAAACTTCAAGCTCTGTGGGCTTTCTGTTGTTTGCAAGGTATATCAGTAAACTTTCGTATGCCGTGACAGCAACAGAAGAATTTATTGAGCAGAGGCTTAATAGCCATCAATGTACAAATTGCATGACCATATTCTTCTACCTAAGTTAGCAAAAGTACGTTGTGTGCTTCAGAGTAACTGTAAATCTGTGCTACAGTCGCTTCATGAAACAACTACATACAGAAAACGTGGGAGCTCTGAAATCAGTCGCAGTTTAAAGGGACAGCTTCGTGAATTTCTCTGATTATGTTTACTTTTACATATGTATAGAAATAATATGGGAATAACTATTTCTTCAAAATTTTCATTGCTTTATTTCAGCCCAAGGCATCGTAGCATACGCTCGTTTTTATATACAAAACTAGAGCACTCTGAGAGCGCATACCTCCGCCAAGTGAAGCAACGCTAGCAAAAAATTCAAATTGGCTCTGAAACCATAATTTTCTTTGCATAAACTCCAAATTCTAATCATTTGTGCCTTTTTATATTATTAACAGCTTGTTCAATTTTCTTGAAGATCCGTTCATAACTATTTGAGTTATACTGTTAACAAACGTTATGACAAACATGAGTCAAACGTACAAACGAACAAACCGATCTGCACCAAAATTTGATCATTCATGTTTTTTAGCAATACAAACAACTCCTATAAATTTTATAAAGATCCATTCATTATTTTTTGAGTTATTGTGCTAACAAGCATAAAATTAAAAATAGTGACAAACGAACGAACGAACAAGCGAATCATTACCAAAATTTGGTCATTTACTGTTTGTTATAAACCTAACAACTCATGTTAATTTCATCAAAATCCATTCATAACTTTTTGAGTTATAGCGTCGAGAAAAATGAGGCAGACAAACAATGAAACAAACGGATGGACATATCTTCACCAAAAGGTAATCAACTGTTCCTCCTAACATACCTAACAATTCCTGCAAATTTCATCCAAATCGGTTCATAACATTTTGAGTTATCTTGGTGACAGACAAACAGACAAACAGACAGACAAACATACAGACAGACAGACAGACAAACATACAGACAGACAGACAAACACGACGAAAACATAACCTCCTTGGCGGAGGTAACTATAATTCTACATGCGAGCTATCCTCATTTTTTTACTTATTTTTTATCCACTGGTTTTGTTTCGGTTTCAACGTTTTCATAGTAGAGTATCCCAAACAATATCCAAGGCCCCTGCGGAACCGCCCAGCAGCTAAAAATTACTGTTTTAGCTTCTCAGACGGCCCTGTTTTTTTTATGGGAAACAGGCCTGGATGCGGTAAGCATGTCGTAAGTTAACACTATCTTAACTCCATCCGTTACCAATTTTTTCAGCCCCTTGAGCACCAAGGCGAGACAAATTTGTACCCCCCAGTAAAAATGCATGTAGCTTTAACAATATGAGAGTCTTTCTAAAGAGTCTCAGAGTCATTTATTCAACTACTATTCCTCCTATTTATTCGAAAAAATAATTGCTAAGAGTAGTTTTATTGTTAGTTAAATTTAAATAAAGAAAATTTCACCGGAACGTACAGGGCGAATACTCCAGCTGCACATCTGCTGAAGTTGTCATACTTTTACGGTAACTGCAGAAGCTATAGGCAACTGCACAGTGGCACTGCACTGATAGTTGCAGCAGAGAACAGTTAGAATGGGTTAGACTTCAATGTTGCCGCCTGACGTCGACGCAAAAGCGCGCGCTCGAGAAAATGTTATCACCGAATTTTCTAAAAAAAAACTGATACTTGGCACGATTTTTGGCTATAATGTGCGGGTATCTTGGATTTTTATTGATGCTAGTGAGATATTAGGAAAAGTCACTGAATTTTGGGCGCTGAAAATTACTGAGCGTAGAACAGTGAACGAAAAACGGTAGGGCGGTACGATTTTCTCTCGCCTTGGAGCAGATAGGGTTAACGATGCTGTCATGCCTGGCTACAAAGCTTTCTTCCGTACCACTGCAATAGGACAAAAAACTCTTGTAGCTAAATAACACAGCTAGGTATAAAGAGGATTGTTATTGTTGGCAACTCGCCAGGTGTTAGGCTGCGAGCACGATACATTTCACACATCTAAAATTTTTATCTGTTGCTGAATTTGCAATTTAGACTCGTTCCCATGCACGCTAACGTCAAGCTCGCAAGCTAAATACGGTTTGGGAATAATAATTATAATGTCAGTATAAGTACCTACATTAATAATAAAGTGATTAAATCTATTCAGTGACAACCATACTTGTTACTGAGACTCTACATTTTATGCGGCTTTGATTTTGGAAGCAATAACAGTTTTCAGGTTCAGAACTTCTGGTTAATACTTTCCCTACCATAAAACATTTGAGTTTTATAAACTGAATAAAGAAAGCTTGACTAACAGCTCTGTAATCAGGATTGTTAATCACAAGTACTTCAATCATTAAAATGTGATTCCTACCCGTTTCAAATTATAAATGATTTTTCTCTCGGCTTTTCTGCTCGTAGGTCTCAGATTCTAAGTGGTCAATGCACTACTGACAGGAAAAAGGCGCAAGTTGTGCATCTCCGATCATTATGCGCGGCTGAACGCTTTCGCTTAGCTACCCCGTGCAAGGGAAGGAAACGAAAAGCAAGAAGTTAGAAGTCTAGTAGGAATAGGTCGGCCACCTCGATTAGCGGCCACCTCCCGGAACAGATGGGGAAGTAGGTATAGGGAGCCTACCTGACTTTACATAACTAACCTCGTCAGCAGGAACTGCGACAAGCTGCAACATCCCCTGCGTAGAAGGCACTATAGGGACCCTTGGGTTGAGAGACCCAAATATTTTGTGGCAGGGAAAGGGCTCGCCATAATGTATCCCTGAGTGCAAAGCAAAAAGTGGAAAGGCCCAGTTAATTTCAGATTATGAAAAAATTTGAAAGTTACAAAAGTGTTACGTCTATTTACTCTGAGTTAATGCAATGCTTACAGATAGCGTACGAACTGACTCTCGTAATGCGTCTTCGGTTACAAGTCGGAAAGCGACGAGTGCAACCAATGCTCCACGAATATGTGTTTCTTTTTATAGTAATTAAAGTACATAATATTACAACTGTTAAGCGCACTAAAATCAAAAAGACGACGGAACTAACAATTTTATGCAATTGACCATCACCTGCAACTTTTTAGGCAGCTATCAAGACACTTAGCTGCGACTGCCGAGAGGGAGAAAAAAAATAACGATAGGCAATAATTTTGGCAATAAACTGCAAGTGTCGAGAAAAACTTAAAAAAAGTTAAACAAATTATTGACCAGACCTTGCAATTTTTCAGGTAACAAACAGGACTTTCTCTTGTGAGTGTCCCGAGAATGAAGAGTATGAACTGGACGACACCAAGACCAATGAAATGACCATCACCTGTGATCTTGGACACTATACAGTGAACGATGAACCTGTGGACAGTCTGTTCAACGAGCTCAAACTAGTTAGCAAATGCAGCGGTGAGAATATCTGAACTAACTCCAATTCAGACAGTTATTTCTACAATAATGATAATAGGTTTATGATTTGAAGCGGTTACAATGGATATTTAATCCTCCCATTGCTATCCCTTTTTTGTAGGTAGTGTAGTTCTTAAAAAAAACTATTATTGTATGCAATCTTATAATCGACACAGTTTTTAACCCTACTAAGGGAGACCTGAGGTGTATTGCACATCACCCTGCACAAATTTTGCTTATTTATTGTTTTCAAATTTTGGTTGAGTAGCTGAAAACTTGTGACTTTTCATAAAATTGCATTTTTCATGTTCTGTGAAAAAAATTCTGTGAAATACCATACATAAGTGAAAATACCATAGATTTTATGATAAATGCATCCCAGGGCAATAGTTACCGATGTACAACGATGCCTTATACACATTATTCATAATAAATATGACCGCCTTAGCCCAATGAAGCTACAACAGTGCAGTCGCAGTCCATTGTATACTGTATTATTATATGAATATATTTGTGTACACTCGCAGTGCAGTGATTGTTCTGCGTACGTAGACAATACAATCCCTGCAATACAGCAGGCGCCCCACAGTTCCCGCAACACATGCACACTGCCTGCATTGGTGAGCAAACGGCCACGGTTATCGCACAAAATGTATATGGCTGAATGCTTTCTACCGTTCTCTTAGGAATGTTCATCTTATGGTGTCTTAGTATAATTTACCATTGAATTGATTACACTAATTATATCTCAACTCATGTATGAATGTCTGAAGAATATGCCAGTTGATTTTTAATCCAAATACCGGTAAAGAATGAATTTATTAGCAAATCATTAGGCTTAGGTACATTGCACCTCACCTCTCCCATTATAACACTTCGCTAGGGGCCTCCCATTGTAAAGTTAAAAGATGTACCGTTACTACTTTCTACTACAAGGAAACAATTAATAACAATGCACGTTGACGTAAAGATTATGCTTTCATATAGTAAATTTTAACAGATCCAAATAGTCTTGACCAATGTTGCGCAGTTTCTTCCTTTAATTAGTAAACAGCATTCTGATGTCGTGGAATAGAATGGTAAACCAAGCTTAACCAGACCCACTAAACTTGACTTCTCTGGAACTAGGACAACAAGCATTGTTTTCAAAATTTTGAAGCATGTTGCAGGTTTTAACAGCTAACCGGCTATGCTTGAGACTACCATGTGAATCCATTCCTCTGGACAGGATTGAGTTTTTGGCCGTCTCAAAGGTAATCGATTAGCAGTTAAAGTTTGAAACGTCATTCAAAGTAACGAACCCATCGCTCCTCCGGAGAGTGGCCGATAAGTCAAACCTTGGGACTCTTGCCAAACTCGACTTTCTCATTCAAATCGGTAACACCTTTTATGACACTAAAAACAATTACTTTTTATATTTCACAAGCTGTGCTTATGATACGAAAAGAAATGATTTTAGTCTCAGATGATAACTCTGGCACTGCTCCTTTCTATTTTATGTGTTTCGAAATGAGTGATATTTCCACTGTACCTATACAAGAGCTTCTGATAGTTGGTTGATTCATTTGCAGCAGATAGCCAATGCACCCTGTGTACGTTTATGCAAACCTTAGCGCATGAGAAGGAATGCCAGTTTACAACGGCCAAACTGTTGTTCTATGTAGATATATAATTGACACTTTCCTAAAACCTTGAGATTTTCCCAAATGTTCTAGGAAGAATGGATCTTCTAGATGATAACCCGTGGTCTAGCGCCTTGTTTAAAAAGAGTGTTTCAAATTTATATAGCGAGATGTTTGGGTCATAATAATTGTGGGATTTCAATGCAGCAAAATCTCATTAATTTTGGAATGCAATTTTCATGGTGACAGTATTGTAGGTGTGAAGAGAAATTCTGGCCCATGGTGAAAGAAAAAAGTTATTCGGCAAAACAAGTTGCTCCTTAGAATCTCGCTGCCCACTGATGAGAAGACGGAAAACCTTGTGGGAGTTAACGATTGCAAAACGTAGTGCAACACATCCTGAAGCCCTGTAGCAGTGAGGCATGAAATCGCTGAGTGAGCATGTAGTAAACTCTGGATAAAATGTTTCTCCTAAGACTTGAATCAGCAGACAGTTCGGCGCTGCAGGTAGTCAAGTAATATATAATGCGCTCTTCGTGTCGAAACGCTTGCAGTGTTACAGCAGACTAATAAGACCTGGCAAACGCCGGGTGGCACTTTATGTATCCGAATTTTTCATCATAATTATGTGGTTAGCCAATTAAGGATTCGCACACCATAAATAGCATGACTAAAGCCTAATAGAAATAGTTTAAATTTTGATAATCTATAGCTCATTGTGTAACTATAAAATAACTTCGACTACTCTAAAATGTCAGGGCATTTCTCCCTCATAATAGAGACAATAACATTGGATAGTAACATATGATAAGTACCACAGTAGTATGATACAGAATAGTACTGTCAACTAACAAAGAAATTGCAGCAAAAAACTGCAAAAATGCATGAGTTCAGGAGATCATTTGTGTAGTGTCAATAATATTATAGATTTTTTCATAGATGGAAGCGGCTTATCAAACACGACGTCAAAAGCAGAAACCACGAGTGAGGCAACTGAAATAGCCACGGCCGAGTCAGTCTCTACTTCGGTTTCTTCCGAGCCATCTAGTGAATCAACCTCACAAACATTTGTTGAATCTTCTACCGAATCAACTAGTGAAACTACTTCCGATTCACCTACTGAATCTCCCACCAAATCCTCTACCGAATCAGCCACAGAATTGAATACAGAATCTTCTACCGAAGTTACCACTGCCACAACAATCGAAGGATCTACTACACGCCTAGTTCCTGAATCTACGACGGAGTCTACTACCGACTTTGCAACGTCTACCGGCCCTGCACCTGCAGCCTCAGAGACAACACCCACCGCTCTACATCCAGGTAACGGTAAACTGCTGGTTAGCTTCCATTATTGTTACTAGTGCACCAAACGCAACCCTTCTGTTGAATAAGTCATGAAAGTATGTATTTGAAAATATCTTACCATCTTATTGAAAAAAGTTCACAATACTCCAAATTCCACCATGTCCACAAAATCCACGAAGTTCACTAATTAAGTGCACAGAAGCAACCAAGTTCACAAAGGCCCGTGACCAGGCCTTCACAGCCGCGGGAATTCCCGGGCTCGATCGTATCCTGGATACAGTTTGGCGAATAAAATTTTGGTGCCTTGGATTTTTTACTTCAGTATTAGATAGGGGAAAAAAAAGGCTTCGGACAGACGGACGGACGGACGGACGGACGGACGGACGGACTGACAGACAGCTCTCTTATTATAGTATAGAAGATTATTATTATTTTTCTTGCATTTTGCGTTCAATTAGATCAAATATAACTTTTAGCTATATTGAAACAAGATTTTGTTACCATAACAAATACTATTCACAGCAACAGAAAAAGCAATTATACTCTAGTTTTGAAAATAAGTGGTTCGTGCTTCTTGATAGCAGAAGTTACTGAGAGTGCAGAAGATGTGAGCAAAGCTAGGCCTCGATTCCACCATGGCTCCCTGAGATTACTCAAGCCATTGCAGAGAGAGCCCCATGGGACTGAGACAGGCCAGACAAATTCAATTGGCATTAGAAATATATTTTTAGTTACATTAAAATTCAATTGATCGCCAGCCAGTCTCGGGTGCACGACGGCTTGGGACCGCAGCTCCAAGCGCCGGTGGAGAACAGCGCCCCGTTGCGGGTCCACAGGGCGTCCCGTAGCGCACGCACCCATTGCCTTCCTGACACACAAAAAAAAAATAGTTTTAGATATACGTTGGAATTAATGAGTTAGAGTTGGAATGCACATTAAGTTACTAATATTGTAGTGAATAGACACGCCACTATGCAGCGTAAACTGAAATTTCCTCTATACAAAGGGAAAGTTTCTCCTACATTCCTAAGTTATTGAACAAACGTTACTATTAATAGAATCATACAATTGGGTTTGATTACAAAGCAAATTCATATACTAACTCACGACCAGTATGGGTTAATACCCGAATGCAGATAGAAACGCTTCACGTGAAATACATCGGCAGCAGAGAACCATGATCTATATTTGCTCATTTCATATAATCTCATTTAGTTACGTGCACAACCGGTATTATTAGAAAATTACGATATGTATACGCAGCGTAACACTTCCCGCCACTTCGAGTAACAGTTGATCCCCCGTCGCTGATTGGCTGGCTACCGTACGCGTTGCAGGAACAGCTTCCACTGCTAAGTTCTCTTAATTTTGGTTTGAACATGAATCGTTAGGTTAAACGTGCAGAAACGTTGACCTAGTGACTTGCGATTGAAATTTAAACGTAACTTTGCGACTCTTTTGAACATCCTCCCCCTGACGCCTAGGAAAGGTTGCGACTTACGTTTGACAATCCTCTGCGACCCAGGTAGTCAGCAATGCCATCGGAAGTTCGTCGGCCGGGCAGGTGGTGATCTATATAGTTCGGCATCCTTAGTTTTTCAGGCGATTCTCAGAAAAAAATTGGTCTGACCTCCAGATTCCACTGGACAGTGCCGAACGCGTATTGTATATACGGCAGAGGTGGGTAGGTCTATCCTGCGAAGACTGTAGAAGGGCGACACCTCCAGCAGTGCACGAGAAGGGGAGATTACTTCGCCTGAGACGCAGGAGAGCGACCCAAAGAAAGTAGAGGCTAATAGCCCTGTCTCCACGTGAGCTCCGTCAGAAGGTGTGGCTGAAACGAGAGCTGAATGGGAATTGAAGCAAGGGTTAACACACGGTCTGATAATAGGTTGTTTCTGCTCTGTGTTATTAAGGGTCGCATCTCCAGTGTCACAAGCCTTGCTCAGCCAGAAAGTCGGACAGCGCGACAGCCACTATTTAATATTTTCATCAGAGAAGGCTTATTTATTTTGAAGCACTGAAAATAACGGCATTATTTCCACAAGACGTACCATAAGACTAGATATCTCTCAAGAAGTCTAAAATACGGTAAAATGCCGATATACGTAAGGTTAGTATTTTACCTCTCAAACAAAAACTTTTTTTTTCTCCCGCACAAATAACACTGTTCTTATTGCTCTTTTCAAAAACTACTGAAGGGGATTCATATATTTTCTAGTGTTGAGAGAAAACTAATGCTTTTTCTTAGATGTTTCATTAACTGGTGGTAGCAAGAGTGTGTAATAGATACCGCACGTAGCGTTGAGGAAAATACCGTTGCACCTTCAGTCACTGAATCAACTTTATAAAGCGCCTATATTCGTACCTCCAGTGAAAGGTTGCTTTGCTATTGTGACAAGAATGAAACCTCTTGAAGGAATCTCGTCACTTCGTTGTAAACAGTGAGCTGTCGCTGACTTATAGACAACATTCAGTGTTGCTTCAGTGAAAGTTCACAGAAGAATGAAAATTTTGGGTGGAAATTAAATTACTGTTGTTAGTGGGTCGTCGAGTCAACAGATGCAAGGACTGCGCAGCTGGAACACTGGAATAATTGTGAGACACAAAAGGTGTCGAACGATTTGTCTCCAGCCGATGAGTTTCACCCAAAACGAGCGTTAACTGTACAGGCTATTTCTCCCAGATTGGAAAGCCTGTTCTTCTTCAGCAACTTATCGATTATTTACTCGTTCCTGGTGAACTCATCTGCAGCTGACAATAATCGTTTGACTCGCTGGTTGCCCCACAATTATGATTCCAGCATTCCAGCTTCGCAATCTTTGCATCTGTTGAACCCCCCCTGCGACGTATACAATGTTAATACAATCATATACAAGTGCCGTAAATATCTTGTATTCGTCGATGAAATTCCTCTGGAGCAACAGCCTCCAGTATTAAAACCTGAATGTCAGTTCTTTGTTTACGATGTTTTGACGAGCCTAATTCATACGGTTCCATTCCTTCAATAATAGTAAAACATTCTTCCGCCCTGTGCCTATAACAGCTTGTTGCTTTCGGTAACTCTACAGGGAATACTCTAATACATTTCGGTACTTGTATTAGAGTTGTTTTCATCAGTTAGTGAAAAAATATAATATAATTATATATGGGGCATTACTTTTCAATCATCAATCGTAGTTCAGGTGGCTAACTGAGGAGATATTTGTAACCAGTAAACTTCATAGAAAAAAAATATATATATCATAGTGATGTGTGCTCACATATTGTTTGGAATGCAACTTCTCAAATCATTTTTCTTGGGAATAAGAACGGCGCTGCAAGGTAATTTTGGTGAAATGGGCGCAGTGGGCATATATGGTTGTGTTCATTGACTTATAGTCTATTTATTAAATAAATTTGTTGACTTTACATGGTTGTAGTAAAACTCCTTTGATTGATTATGGAAAAATTTTCTGCGTGTCATGCCTAACAATGCGTCGATGTACAAACATTCTAAAGAACTACAGTTCACTAAAGTTGCCAAAACTTTTTTCTCTGACGCAATTAGAAGTATATAAAGCTATCAATTGTTTCGTGCTCCACTGCGCTACAAAATTCATTTTTCATCAATACAAATCACGAACTATTGTAATTCGTTCAATAATCTAATTCAATCGGGAAAAAGTAGTTAATTATTTTACTGGATTTTCGTTTCACCATGGTTGCCAAACTGAATGCCAATGTTGCTTAATGCTTAATGATCTCTGTTTAATACATTCCTCTCGTACGCAGATTTTTCGAATTTATCCATGTTCTCAGCCTCAAGTCTCACGGAGCTCCTCGCGTGGACCCGATGCAGCTTACACGTTTTCTGTGCTCACATTGATTGTACTTTACGGTGCCATTTTCTTTTCAATGTTCATGTTGGTTTTTCACGGCTGTAGCTAGACTGAATGTTTTTTTTTTTTTTCAGTGAATGCAAGTCGAGGGGCTGATGTGCGCGATGACTGTGATTGATTTTTTTTTTTCAGTTCCTGATAAAACGTCATGTGTTGTCTAGGTCTTCAGTATGAGGACGAGTTAAGGTACCTTTGTCAGGAGATAAAAAGAAATTGTGTTACTGACTTTGTTAACCCATTCCTTATTACGCATAAATTGATATTTAACAATTTAACGATTGTCATTCAATAAAAATTTAATCTACTGACTGAAAATAAACGGACTTTCCACTGTGCATACTGTTTATTGCCCTTATACATTTGAGCAGTAGTACAATGTTTGCCACTGTGAAACTAGTGCAAGATTGGATAGGGAAATATACAAGTATACAAAATTTCGATGCCAACCCCAACTATTGATATATTGTGATAACTTGGTCACCCAACGCTGCAAACTTCATTATAAATTTCTACAAAAATCTATACTCTAAGAATTAATTTCATTTACAAGAGTTGAAAACGTAATGCCTAGCCATCAGCTGTCTAAAAATTGCATGCATCATCCATTACATAGATAACGAAAAACACCGTGCTTAATATGCTTCAGATTTGGTATTTTCTGCAGTGGAATTACTTGCCAACATGATGAAATGTAATGTAAAATAACAAAATTGCAAAATTAGTATAAAAAATACCTTTAGTGTTCAGTAACAAAGTGATTCTTGCAAAAACACGGCAGAGAGAGTTTTTTCCTTTCTTTCTTTTTTGTCATATCGTTGCAGTTGTGACAGACGTAGAGCAGATCCTCCGTTTGTATGATATCTTTTTACATGGCCAAGAATTAGCTTTACGGCACCTCTTTACATTATGCTAAATATTACCTACGTGTACGAAAATAAAGAGCAGCAGATATTCAATTGCTTGGATGAGATTTCTACAGGTTTCCGTTAGTGCATTCACCGAAAGGTAAAAATATAATTATGAGAAAACCATTAATGGCAAAACGAAAAAGAACGTGGTGTCTGGAAAAGATTTTCAAAAAGGACGTGGCGTCTGGAAAAGATTCTCAGTTTGGGGATTCAACGGTAAGTTCCAGCAGCACCTTCTTTCACAGTTTTTACTTTTTGCATGATCGTATCTGGAAAAGGTCATCTGTGTATTTAAAGCTCTCGCTACATTAAGTTTCTGTCTGCCTGACTCTTTTTCGGACATTAAGATTAAAATAGAAACGTATTTAGTTTTGTTTAGAAGAGTTATATTAGTGTCACAATCTGATAAAAATTTTTTCAACTTGCCGGTAATCAGTTCGATTAAGTTTTTATTTATTTGAAAAGACAAGTTTCCAGAGTTTCATCTGGATTGCTAGAGGTACCTTTAAAAGTGTTTCGACAACTTACTGATCAGTTTACTGAAGATTATCGAATATTCAAATGATAACATAATCATCTGCGACCACTACCATACATTATTTACGTTGTGTTTCTATTTATTTATCACTATGTTTCTGTTTTTATTGTCACGCTCTATAGGAATAAGTAAGGAAATAATTAGATAGCTGGAGAGCGCGGCTCGGTATCTATGATACGGCGTCGGAAAAGCGGGCAAAGTTGGCGGGAGTATCTCAGTTTTATAATCCAGAACTTTTCCTAGTAATAATAATTGCATATAAGGTTAGGCATGGCTGGGTGTAATTTATGCATTATCAAGACATCTACGGCGAAAAGACCGACGGCGAATTAACAGACGGCGGAAAGACCTGTCACGGAACAAAGCTACTTCGATGGGTCAGATGTCAGTGCCTGTACAGTCAGCGGATGTGGGACTAATTATGAATAGTGTGAAGGGGTAAAGCCGAGGTCATAATGTTAAGGCTGGGTCTGGTTCTATGAATATAGAGAGATTCTAATGTTATGAGCTCGATTAGGTTACAAGAGTCTATGATGGAGAAGTCATTCATGCTGAAGGGATGGTTGTTTTGCTCAGCATGCAGGCGGGGAGCTAAATGTGAATGTTTTGCAAATGGTAACTAGTAAACCGGTTCGACTAGATACACCTAAATGTTGGTCAATGTGGGCTTTGAAATAACACCGTAGATATATCTTTCGAGGGACATAGGAATATAAATATATAAACGAGGCAAAGAAGGGTACTGACAGCGTCGATGAGTCTACTAGTGTGCCACTCAATTCAGTGTGTTTCCAGCTTCGGTGCAGTGACCCACGGTTTCAGGCACTCTGCTGTAGCGCTTGAGCCGCGTTCACTCGATCAATCATTTCATGAAGCACAAAATCGAAAATCTCACAACAAGAATGCATAGAAGTCTAATTCGTCACTAGTCTGTCAAACTGCATGTGACGGAAACACAAGAGTCAAAAATCTCTCACAGATTCATTAATCCTTAACCTTTCAACACCGCGGACCAAGGTGTTTCAACAAACATTATCCCGGCTTTTTGTTGAATTGATTTAGTGAATCTGTTGAGCACGTTTGGTGGATGTTGTAGGTACTTGGCCGTAATTTCGGGTTAGTTGGACTATATTCGGGTTTAATGTCGGGTAGGTTAGGGGAGGCAAGGACTGTTTTTTTTTTGTTTTCCATTTAAAAATTTGAACGATCCACCAAACGCGCACAACAAATCTACGTAAAACAGCACAGGAAAGCCATTTGGCAGCTGTATATTCCTTACATTCAACCAGCAAATAAATAGGATAGCATAGGAGCTTAAATTATCATTCTAGCCTCATTTAGCCACTTGACACATTTGTTTAATTTTTTTATAGAGTTAACTTAATAAATATCAGCGGCCGAAATTTGGGTAAAATCAAAATTATATATTTTAAATGTAGAGTTAATAATAATTTCTTGACAACTCCCTCTGACTAGGCAGCAAATGAAAGAATCTAAAATTTGTCATTATTCAATTCATAAGCTGACTTTTTAGTGAGATTCACTTTGTTGCACAAAGCATTTTTCGCTTTGAAACTTAAATTTTGCTTTATTATAGCTTTTGATTATAAAACTGGGGGCAGAACGGCTGATATTTATCTAATAGGAAATAAAAAATTTGCAAAATGTTTCTCGTTCCCTCGAGGTTGCAACTAAACACTGATTAAATTTACTACGTGCAACAAGTGATGCAATCGAGCATTTTTGTTATTGCACACTATGTTAATGCTATTTACATAATTATTATAGTAATGGTATTCACCCTAAAAAACTTTAAATAATGTCAAATTACTGTTCATAGTTCGCTCCAACAATATGTTTTTGTCTTATAACAAGCTATGCAACTTCGATATTTTAGTTCGAACTATGCAACGAACCTGTTCGTGATTGGAAACTGAAAAAGATACAATTTTTGAGCAAAAGATTTTTCATGTGGACGGGTTCTTTATGCGGAGCTTTTCTGCTAGGTGCAGTGTTCTTTGCGCTGTAATATTAATTTATTACTGATCCAAAGCGTCTGGGTTAGTCTAGTTTCTGATAAACTGGCTATGCTTTCGTAGAAGTTAAAAATAGGCATTTCGTTTAGCTGGTATTAAATATGAGGGAAATGCTGAGAAGTCAAATTTTTACTATGTTTTCCCTATTCGAAAATGAAATAAACCAAAGATAAATAAATTGATGCAAAGAAACACAGTCGTTTCTATATTATACTTCCATTGTCGACTTGAGAAAAAATCGCAGATGATGAGGCACGCTCTAATCACAGGTCTGCCATTATACACGTTTTTTTTCGACATCAATTCGGCCACAGCAAAGCTATGGGCGATCCATTTGCGGTTAGCAGGTCATCACAAGAACCATACCCAGGATTTATTTGATGAGGAGCTGAATCTGTGTTCCACAAAGCCACAGGCTAGCTAAATAACTAAAACTATCAATGCTGCCAACTACATTTGGTAGCCACCTTCGCAAAATCTACAACCATCAGAACAGTGCATTAATCTTTGGCCTCACTTGATATTCCCCCTAAGAGCCAGCGATCATCGGCTTTTTCGAGAGTGATGTCTATCTTTTGTAGGGGGACAGTAGTCGATACATCATTTGACGCGAACTGCATTTTTAAGTCCCGGAACATTACAATGATTTTGTTCAGCGGGTTCATGTAATTTTGCGAAGATGGAATATTCTCCGAGTCTGATTGATTCTTAAGTAGCGATATTTATCAACGTCAAGGACACCATGTTTTTGCTGGGGTCTGTTAGCAACATAATTCAGAGAGTTATGAATGGATCTTTATGCATTTGAAGGAATTCTGAGGCATGTCACGAGGAAATGGCAATTAGGTTTCAGTGGTGATCCGTCGGTAGGTTTCTCTATGTTTAACTACCATTCTATCTTTTAGCATTGCATTGTTTAGTAGAGTTTCCACTCTAGAAGTGTAGCTTAGTTGAAGTAATGTATGCTGTGTTGTGTTCACAAATTAAAAAGACTTAAAGCCACTTCAAAGAAAACTGGACGCGTTTTTTTCAACTCTACATGGATTTCTTCATTCTACTTAACCACAACTAACTCAGTTTTAATGCATAACATCTTACGACGTCTGATAACAAGAGAAACGTGAATTACTTTTCGGTAAAAATATGAACCATGAAGTTAGACGTTCTCCCCTTCCCTAATTGGAAATACTGTAGATAATTAGCTAGTAAATTTATAGGGTTGGAGGGTTGGGAGATAAATATATATATATATATATATATATATGTATGTATACTATCGAGAAGACCGCGGAAGGGGACAGTAGATTTATATATCACTTGGTTTTAGTCTACGGAAGAGGATTTACATATGGGGTACATGACCCTGTCGCCTTAAAAGTTGGATGTCGCCGTGTAATTAAAGGCATTTCCCACGGTGTCGTCCCAGTGACACTACCATCACTTTATATATATATATATATGAGGCTTGCAAAACTAAAAGTCCATTATTAACATTTTGCCATCTTTTGGCGTTAGGCGGGAGATCATACTGATTGAGGAAAGAAGATCAGCTTAAAAATTTATAAGGTTGCGTTCTGAAAAGAAAGCTTTTTGACGTGAAAGTTGATTGTTAGTTTGTGAAGTCGCCCATTATATTCCTTAGCAAAATGTATAGAAACGTTGAAAAAGTCGTTGCAGGCTTGACTGGAAACGTTCACGGAGTCAAGGTAAACAACTACACAAGGCAAAAAATCAAATATTTAATAGGAGTCAACAAGATTAAAACTTAACGTTTCAGGATAAAAATCCTATCTTCAGAAGAAAAAAAAACTAGGCTACGATCAATAATTAAAAGTTTGTTTATTGTTAACCGAAAGGGGAGCGTAGGTGTTGTTACAGGAAGGTCTAAAAGGCAAATGGACGGAGCCGCGCGCAGGGGCCGGACCACAGCTCCTGTACAGTCGGCAGAATTCAGGCTAGGTATATACAGTATAGAGCGGTACAGCCGTGGTCATGATGTTGAGGCTACGCTTGGTATTATGTATGTGGAGAGACTCTAATGTTGCGAGCTCGATGGGGCTACGACAAAGTTCACTATTTACGACCCTCATACCGACCCCCTTCCGGTGGGTAGCACCGGAAAACACTTCAAAGCCCGTATTGACCAACATTTCGGTGTATCCAGCCGTACCGGTTTACCACTGGCGAAGCCCTCACATTCAGCCCCTCGCCTACATGCTGAGCAAAACAACCATCCTATTAGCAGGAATGATTTTTCCATCATAGACTCTTCCAATCCCATCGAGCTCGCAACATTAGAGTCTCTCCACATACATAACACCAAGCGTAGCCTCAACATCATGACCACGGCTGTACCGCTCTATACTGTATATGTTGCGCGCGGCTCCGTCCATTTGCCTTTTAGACCTTCCCGTAGCAACACCTACGCTCCCCTTTCGGTTAACAATAAATAAACTGTTAATT
>LQNS02278188.1:773065-784431 GCA_001587735.2 Parhyale hawaiensis | reverse complement strand
AGTAGGCTAATGGTAGGGTTCTCTGAAACAAAAAGTAGGCTAATGGTAGGGTTCTCTGAAACAAAAAGTAGGCTAATGGTAGGGTTCTCTGAAACAAAAAGTAGGCTAATGGTAGGATTCTTTGAAACAAAAACTTCAATAATGCTGCATTATGTTTTTTTTTTATTTTCTATTTTTCTTTCAAATTTAAATCAGTCACCACTTCGGAAGCGAGAAAATCACCTCCTGTACCTTCTCCCATTCACTACATAAACCTCATAGTTCATAAGTGTCCTGAATAGATTTTGCTGCTGCACTCGTATTATGAAATTCGTCTAATAAACCTTCTCTTACGTGACCATTGGGTGGTATCAGACAATCTAAAAAAAATGAAATAAAATAAACACAGAAGAGGTTAAACGATTAATAAATTCGGACACTACTTTTGCAACAACCTGATACTTAACAAAATGCTCCCAGTTAAAAATTCTAAAGTGCTCATCTGATATTATCCGATGTCGCTCCCTACGTACACTCATCGATATCAGATAAATGCTGATGATATTCCGATAGGGCTTAAGAAACATTCTCATCCAGCCTGGTTTCAATGTTTGCAATTTTTGCTCGCCAGATCGATGAAAATTATGGTGGATCCTTCCCGGTAGGATACAGTGGCACCTTCAGCTGCTATACAGGAGATTACTACAACATGAGCGGATCATCTTTCAATGCCCTGGCTATTAGATGCGACAACGGAGTGTATAAATTTAACGGCGAATCTCTCTTGCCCCCAAAATCCTTTCTGGGTGAACTCGCGAGTTCTACACCTTGTGAAGGTAGGTGCTACCACCGGCCAGTGATTGTATGCATGGAATTTTGTTTGTCGTATACATTCAATGGTCGCTATGAGGATACATTTTTACAGACATTCTTGCTAATGAGAAGGGCCTCAGTTTATTACAGTTCTATGCCTCACAAGATTTCTTAATTTGAATAAGTGCGCGAAATCAAAGAAAATAACATTCTTTTATTTGCAAAGTTTGTGCCCACGGCTTGCATTACTGCATTTGGGCATAGCAAGACCTATGTATCTATGTTATACTAAAACTCAGTGAACCTTGCTTGTTTATTTATTTGTGTCGTGCTTGCTTTGCACAGCTCCTTCGCTTTTAGACGGAAAGATTTTCGAAAGATGAAGATTTGTTTGTGTCGTGCTTGCTTGGCACAGCTCCTTCGCTTTTAGACGGAAAGATTTTCGAAAGATGAAGATTTATTTGTGTCGTGCTTGCTTGGCACAGCTCCTTCGCTTTTAGACGGAAAGATTTTCGAAAGATGAAGATTTAGCTCAGATATCTAGGCGGCAGCAGACTGACTGTATCTGTGATACTGGATTTAATCCTAATCTCGCCTGCAAGAACGGGCACGCTGGAAATATAACTGAACTAGAGCACTCTGAGAGCGCATAACTCCGCTTAGCAAGGCAACGGTAGCAAAAAAATTCAAATTGGCTCTGAAACCATAATTTTCTTTGTATAAATTCCAAAATCTAAGCATTTGTGCCTTTTGATAGCAATAACAGCTTGTGCAATTTTCTTGAAGATCCGTTCATAACTTTCTGAGTCATTCTGCTAACAAACGTTATGACAAACATGAGTCAAACACACAAACAAACAAACCGATCTGCACCGAAATTTAATCCTTTATGTCTTTTAGCATTACTAACAAACCCTCTAAATTTCATAAAGATTCATTCATTATTTTTTGAGTTATTGTGCTAACAAGCATCAAATTAAAAACAGTGACAAACGAACGAACAAACAGATCATTACCAAAATTTGGTCATTTACTCTTCGTTACATACCTAACAACTCATGTTAATTTAATCATAACCCGTTCATAACTTTTTGAGTTATGGCATCGAGAAAAATGACGCAGACAAACAAACAAACGGATGGACATATCTTCACCAAAGGTTAATCATCTGTTCCTCTTAACATACCTAACAATTCCTGTGAATTTCGTCCAAATTGGTTCATAACTTTTTGAGTTATCTTGATGACAGGCAGATAAACAGTCAAAGAGACAGACACAACGAAAACATAATCTCCTTGGCGGTGGTAAATGTAACGTAACTTCTAAATTGACTTTGCTTACAGCCTGGGTGTTGAATATTCGTTAGAGAAGTAAAGAATCTGTTGATAGTGAGCCGTGTGCGCAGCTCCTAAATGGGCAGGAAAGGACGGACGAATAGCGTATGGTTTATGACCAGCTAAATGACCCCTGCTTTAGTGCGAAAGCGAAGACGATCGTGATGCCGACCCAACGGGTCACGGGTCGTCTAGTATCTACTAAAATTAACTTTGCATGGTGTTTGTCAACAGCAATGCTTGCTTTTATTTTATATTGGGCTACTTCTTGCCTTTTGATAAGGGGGAAATATAAATAGGAGTACAAAACCTGCGTTCGTAGAAAAGTTTGCTCATTTATGTGGACGAAGCATCTGATAGCTCTTGGTGGTCGGTTGGATGCAAATGTACCTATAATGTTATTTGAAACTTGGATTGATGCTGGACGTATGGGATGCTGTGAGGAAGAACCAATGCCGCGTACGGTACGTTCAGTGTTAATATACCGGGCCGGGTCCACAAACATATTGAACGGAAGCATACAAAAGTACAAACATAGGAAAAACTCCCAACTAAAAATATTTTCAAGAACTCAAGAGCAAAATGTATCACAGAAAAAAAATTGTTTAGATTTATTTGCAAGCGTATGCCGAGGTGACCTACCTATATATACCCTTGGACAAAGACACTTGCCACCATATTGCTCACAAACAATCAATGGTGCTTGTACTGTGACAGAGTCCTGGTTAACTAAAGTTACAGCTGAGTTAGAACATGTTTTGGAGCTAATTACACCAACGTAAAGAGACGGTAATGAAAATTATACCTTCCATCCTCTCCATGAACGTTGGTGTAGTAACTCTGGTAATAGCTTTCACTGGTTGCATTATGCCTCCGTACGTTCATTAATATTACAAGAAATCCCTATCAATAAAAATTCACATATTTTTTTTAGTTCTTTATTGAAAATAGTGTAGAATTCTATTAAAAATTTTAGAAACTAGGCATGGTTTTCGAATGTAACATGCTATTGAAGGAACCTGGACATGTCACAGTCGAACTTACTAAATCCCATTCGAAGAAACCAAGTCCTCTCCTTTTGTAATTTTTAAACTGCACAGGGCCCATTGCTTGATAAAGTAGCACTGGTTTGTGCTTTCGCGTAGAAAGGCTAAGCAAATTTTTACCCAAAGCAGTTAATGCCTCTTACAATGAAGTGTGGCATAGGCTATGATTTTGGCATGACAGGCTCTGCTAGTTCAATGCGTTACATGATGAACTGGGAAAGTATCAAGTTAACACCGTGTTATTATTACAGGTTGCACACCAAAGGAGGACATCAACGCTGAAATGAGTAGAATCTTTGAGCGTTGCACAGACTCCCTCGACAGTGTGAGTGCAAACTAATGTGATTATGAACGATATCTTATGTTGTCCAAATACAGAAAATAACTAAGCTGTGTTGATGAAGCCGTTACAGTCTTTTCACACTGAATGTTCTACCTTTAGAATTATTAAAATGATTTATATTAACTCTGTATTGTCAGGAATTATTTTGCAGGTCCGTTTGATTTAACATACTAATTTGTGAAGCGGGAAAGGATGACCTGCAAGTGTGTTTAATGTGTCACTTATACTGATGCGTAGGCAGTTCTGCATAAACTAAGATTTTTGATGAAAAATATATCAAGAAATTTTATTTTTTGGAGAGCAGCTTGAATTCAACAGCTAAAATTAAAAGCCATGATATGCATAATATTTTGGAGAATTTTATGATTATCTAGGGTAATTTAAATTTGGCTATTTAACATTCACTAAAAATTAACATCCCAGGCCCGAAGACTGACCTTATCATATAACGCGGTGACAAGATAGTTGAGGCGGAAGTAGGGCTCGCACGTGAGACTTTCTCTCACGCCAGCCGAAACTTCTGACTCTGGCCTCTAATCTCGTGACGCTAGTACCGTCAGGGGAAGACTTGCGTGTGAACTTGCATTCAGATTGAACAATGAACACGGAATTATATGAAACTAAGCAAGAAATAGTCCACAGGACTAAGCGTTCAGTTGAGAACTAAGGGATAAATGCATGAACAAGTTCTGTGCTTATAATATTCATCAACAAAGCACGACATCCACACTTGAATATTTGTTCTTCAAAGATGCTTCTGAAATAATCACATAGCCATCAGCTTCCTCACCTTTTTGTTTAGTAAGAAGCTACAGGAATAGTGTGCAAATGCGTTCTGTTTTTTCATATCCAGTTACAGGTGAGGACAATCACTTGTGACTGTCCTTTCCGGAAAGAGTACAACTTGAATGGACACAAGACAAGCCAAATGGTTATCACCTGCGATGCAGGAGAATACTCTGTCGACGGCGAATCAGTGTCATCTCTCCTCAGCACCCTACAGGCTACCGCGGCTTGTGCGAGTGAGTTACCGATAGCAGCCAAACCCAAACTTTTAAAGCACTTTCTCTCTGTCTTTGTTAGGGAGGCCTAGTAGCGAGTTAATTATCCCCACATTGTACGTAGCCGCTAACAGCTGGTTTGTAAGGCACTTTCAGTAAGTATGCATCCAGTAAATTTTTAAACTTTGCTACTTCAATAGCTGTGGCGTTTCGAATGTGATGCGGCATTTTGTAGAGCAACTTTGCAGCCTGGAAAGCGAAACTGTTAGAATAATTTCATGCTATTGCATCACCACAATTACTGACCAGAATTGGCACTTCACCGATGGCGTACGACTGCGTATCCCGCAATGATCATCCCATTCACATTGATCGTCATTCTTTCTAGCATTTTCCAAACACCTATGATCGTTAAACTGGACTCACACTATTTCCAGCTTTAAGAATAGATGTATTGACCAGATGTGTCATCTAGCATCTTTTCGCTTAGAGCTTACCGCTGCAGTAGCGTCATTGATTGCTGGCATTTGACAAACTTTGCTCCTTCTAAAGTAGCCCTTTACGAAATTTGTGGTGTCGATTTTGTTAATTTTTTATTTTCCCTGGAGTGAGGTACATCATGCATTCACAAACAGAAATTTCTGATTACCTCATCGATGCTTTCACTTTGACGGAGTTAATTAAAAGAGTTTAACTCATTCTACTCATGGTGAAAGAAACCTGACAAAAGTCTCAACGACTATACTGAAACAAGTGGCCAAACTTTGTGAAAAAGAAATAATGCATTGGTTTTGATTACATGAAAGTTAGTGCACTATTTTAAAAAAGATATCACCAGTAGTGGCAGCGGTATGTTACATTAACGAAGTCATCACAGTGAAATATTGTTCACCAGCATCTTTGTGAAATCAGAAAAAATAGTAATAAAATAATAGTGACTGCAATATTTCCATAACAATCTTACGCTTAGAGGATATTATTTGCTGGATACGCCACCATTTTGCAATGACTGTCAAGAACATTAATTCTATGAAAGAAAACTGAGAAAGCGATGTTATTTGTCAGGTAAGAGCAGAGTGAAAATTTTTCTCAAATTATCGAAATTTCCGAAATAAAATAACAAATATATCTCAATTATTGAGGAGCAATAATGCAAGTGCGACAATACCGTAATGTAGACTGCAATTACCCGTCAAGTTTTGTATTTAGGTGTCATTTTTACCGCTCGTCGAAAACTAAGCGTGTAACACGGTGTATTTATCGAACAGAAAGAGATGATAAAGCTTCATAATAACTAACACTGTTTTTACTTGAGCACTGATAATGATCTCACCGTGATGGCACCCAAATGATTTCATACTGGTTCTCCAAGGTTACCTTTCTGCTAGCGTCCCCTCGTTACCCATACGTTTATGTCAGCACCCCCTTAGCTCATATAACAATATTTATTAAACAGTAACTAACGTCTGGTAATGCCTCATGGTCGATCTCTATGTCCTCCTGTTGTAGCAGAGTTCATGTTGTTTTTCCACTACCGCTAGGGGTCGGCACCGATCACTTCGGGAACCACCAGTTTAGTTAGCATCGATAAGTTCAGGGTAAACCGATGCTTGTTACAGCATTTAACCCCTTCCGCACGACCGCGCGGTTTCGCCATACGATGCGCTATCCGACATTAAGTATTCTAATTATATTGATGCTCGTCATCGGAGAGCGGCGGTGCGGTCGTGATGACGACAACAGTATCATCACCGTAGTGAAGGGGTTAATAAATTACTTTCCTTTATCCCAATTTAGGTTGCCTGGAAGGAGACGACACAATGGGTGCACTGAATGAAATCTTCCCCAACGGATGTCAAGTTCCATACCACGATGTGAGTTCAGCTCTTTTTCCTTTCTTTGTTATAAAGATGTTTTCGTCTACAGTAAGTTGGCCTGGTATGTGCGTCAAGTAGATTTGCTGAATTTTTGAGCACAGTAGATACAAAATCACGGGTGACTTTTAATCACTGCCGTAATAGAGCTTTTGGCAACCTTAGTAGCTACATTAACGCTTTAGCTTTTGAAGCGGCCCAGAAGTCTGCCAGGCTTAGAAATCCATCGTTCTTATGCTATACTCGTATAACTCCGAATTCTTAGCTATTAATAAAGTTCGAGAGAAACAGTTCTGATCATCAACGAAAGTCGCTGAATAATTTACTTCAAAATTGATAGCATTGCGATCTAAAGCACCAGGAGTTGGTCTTGTCGGCAACTGAACTTTTTATATCCTTTCGAATTTACAATAATCGAGACATGCTATTTACTGGTGCATGATACGGGGCAAAGTACCGCTAGCAAGAGGTACCCAATAGATATACATATGCATATATGTAGGGCACCACGGAATGTATTAAGTACAATATGATGATCGATCTGTCACTGTCTCTATTCCCATTAAACTGTGTCTCGTCCTCTCAGCAGGGCAACAAGTGGGTGATGCAGTGCGAGTGTGCACCAAGCGGGACTATGTACACCATAGATGGTAACACAAAGAATACCATGACACTCACCTGCGACGATGCCAGTTACTGGATCAATGACGTTCCTGCAAATCCCCTCGCTACAGCTCTACAGACAGTCACAAAATGCACTGGTTAGTACATGTAGTTTTTGAATTGATAATTTCATGGCATTATTGCCCTTGCGTCTTCCCTCGACCCTGTTTCGCTAAACGTCAGTCCTACAGCACCGTTGTAATGTGTTAATTGACTGAAAGCACGGCGAGGAAGTAGAGAAACAAAATTTTTATTAAATGGCGCAACTGCTATGTACGCAACGAGCAGCAGTTGAGGGCCAGTAAAGCACTAAATTTTATTAAACCTCTAAAACAAATAAAACTCTGAATGAAAATGCTTAAATTTAACGTAATTCTAGATGCATATTTTCTATGCGTCGTGACAAAAATTTCAGAACATTATAAAACATAGTGATAAAGTGAACAGAAATGGAATGAAAATATTACAATTTCCTCGGTGCCGAAGTTAAGGGACACCATCATAAATCTAATAGTAATCGATGGTGATGTCCATATAGTGAATTTTTTAAGCATTTAAAAGACTTCCCACATGAAATAAATTTCAGATAATTTTATCAATTGTACAGTTGAAGCTTCTGCATCATTGCAACAAATCGAACTTCATCATGGCCCCTTGGAAGCGTCAACCAATGTCTGAAGCTGAAAGAAACGCGTTGTGTTTCCTCACAGAGATGGGAAATCACTGTCAGAGATTTCTAATACTAGGAGAAGATCTCGTGCCATTGTAGCCAGATTGAGACTGGAAAGAAGCATTAAAACGTCGTCTCAGCCCGGCAGACGACCAAAACCCGTTCCAAGAGAAGATAGAACCATAGTGAAGCAGAACATGTAGAACCGTTTTAAGTCTTGTGCTGAAACAGCTGGTGAGACGGTGAATTATCCGCCGGCAAGGTGTCTCGATTTATTATCTCATGTCGACTAAAGCGAGATGATTTTCTTGCACGTGTCCTTGTTTTACACTTGTTATTTCCAAGCGAATAAAAGCTGAGACTACAGCTTGTTCAAGAACACCTCTTTTGGTCTAATGCACAGTATTTTTTGACAAATTCAAGTTTCATGTGATTGGTTCCGATGTAAAAAGGTATGCTAGGCGTGAAATACGTGACAGGATATCTCCATAGTTTGTCAAGAAAAGTGTGAAGTATGCAGGATACAGTGCCATGGAGTGGAGAGTCATTTCTACAGCCAGGCCAGGACTACAGGCTCACTTGAACGGCTCAGCAAATGCGGCAGTATATGAATTACTTACTTGAGGATGAATATGGCGCGTCGCCAACGCAGGCCTTGGCTCCCCACTCCGCAATGCTGTATCAGCTTAGATTCTCTTCAGGAGATCCACCTCCTGCAGGAATCCCAATATTGCTTCTGGCTTGATAGGTTGGCTCATTAAAGTGTCCAGAGTGAAGGGCTTGGCCTGTTCAATACAGGCCCGACGCAGTGGACGACGTGCGGTCTCAAAGAACGGGCAGAGAACAAACAAGTGTTCTAGGGTTATCGTGCACAGACAGTGAGGGCAGGTGGACGGGAGAGTACGGGTGAAATAGTGGCCATGAGTAAGGCGTGTGGTTGCTAACCGCATGCGGGAAATGGTGATTTGCTGAGTGCGTGGTATGTTATGTGAGACAGAGTCAACGTTGAGGATAGGTTTGAAGGAAGTCAGGCGAGGAGACAGTATATGAAGAGCTGCTTCGCCAGCATGCACTCCCATCTTTAAGAACTGCAAATGTGCAACCATCTACTTTCATGCAGGACAACGCTCCTTGCCACAATGCTTGGGCAGTTACCACCTTCTTGAAGGATGAACGGATAGAAGCTTAGAATTCGCCACCCCAAAGCCCTGATTTCAATCCAATTGAAAACGTATGGAATATCATCAGACAACGTGTTCTAGCAAGAAATCCTAAAAAATTTGGATACATTAAGAAAAGTTTTGAGAGATGAGTGGAGTAAGCTAACTCCGCGGTTTTGTACGAAATAAATAAGTTCCTGCAGCAAACGATGCAATGAGGCTATACAGAATAATGGAACGTTTACTGATTATTAGTACTTATAAAAAGTGGTATGTTACTTTGGTGAAATTTATTTACGCTTAATTAATTTCTGATGCTATTTTTATTCTATATCTATTATTTCGTAGCCACATAATAATGTTCTGATATTATACCACGATACATGCAAAATATGTATATAGAATTATGTTTCTAGTCAAGACCTTTGGTTCAGTATTTTATCTCTAATAAAGGTTTAATTATTAAAATTTTACTGTCCTGGAATTTATACTAGCTAGTCTATGTCAAATAGGTTAGACAATTGCTTAATCAATCCTCATCCAGAGATACAAACCACACTTGAATTACTAATACACTGGTACAAACAGAGTTTTGAGACATATTAGTGGCGTCAACCAGGAGTAAGTTTGCCGTGGCTGCGGGTTGCTTCGGCCAAGACTGTAGCTTACTCGTTTGCCAATGCCGTGACTGTACCAGCAGCAATAAAAATAGCTGCCTCCCAAGCAACCCTTCAGTAGGATTTCAGCAGCCTTTGAAGTAGTATACACTAATCTTTGCTTCCATTCTGTCTTTATTTCATCTTGTTTAGACTTTAACAGTCTTATCCATCTTAAAGTGCCCTATGATGGGTGAAACCGGTTGTGTAAATTTTTATGTAGATAGGACAATTACTTAATTTCTTAGATCAACAGTGGATCGAGGAGTCTTTCGAAATTTAAAAAAATGGACAAAATTCTAAATGAAATTATATACGGTTATATTTTGATGAATGTATGATATATAATTATATTGCCTAGTGCTCACCTACACTAATATATACATATATAAATTTATACATATTTTTTTAATCAGAAAGCGACACATCGACTACGACATCAGGAACAGGGGTCCCTACGACAGATGGAACTGAAATAACCACCACTACGACAACGTCGATTGAGGAAACTACGACCACTACGTCAACTGCTAACTTTACAAACGAAGCTACTTCCGAGGCAGCTGCTGAAACTATAACTAACCCTACAACCGAATCACTCTCTATTTCTACAGTCGAACCTGCTACCGAATCAACTACTGACAACTCTACAACAGAGTCTACTCGGGAGTCAAATTCTGGCTTAACAAACGGATCTACTTCCGAGCCAAATGCAGACACTTTTACTGAATCCTTGACGGAGCCAGTTACTGAATCTACAGCGAAAATGTCTACTAGCTCTACAGTCGAAGCCTCTACTGAACCCACCTGCGCAACTTTGCCTTGTACCATCGAGTCAGCGACTGGGACGTCTTCAGGACCAGATGCCGATTTATTGTCAGAGTCAACGATCGATCCTACGGAGACCGCTGAAGCGACTACCTCCAGGGCAGAAGTAAAGACTTCCTTCCCATTTTCAGGTGCGTACGTTAGTAATAACCAGTGTGTTGCTGGCAGCCAGTGGGGTGAAAGCATAAATGCGCCAGTATATTGGGGTAAAAATTGCTAGATAAATTTTTCAGGCCGCCATATTTGAAATTTATTAGATTTCATTGGTTTATTAGCTAGGTGTACTACAGACTCATGAGGAGCATAAGTAAGCAAGATTACATTAGATAAACGGTAGTAAACGAACCTACAATCCCATTCCAACAGAGGAGCCGTGAGGCAGTCTGAGGCTGAGCTGTTGCAGTTATGTAAGAAGACCATGAGTAGCACGAAAACTAATCGCTCAGTACCAAGAGAATTACGAGTAAAATAAACAGGCCCTTGATCAGTAGCTCAAGCAGTGCAGTCGGACTCACTGTCATGGCTCTGCCTTTGTATTCGAGTGAAATCCCTTAGAATGAGTATACTTGGCGTGTAATGGCATTTTTTAAAGGGACCTATAGACCAAGGCCTCTCCTCCTGTTTAACAATGGGCTTCTGAGTTTAGCAGAGACAGTAAATGCAGGCAAAATCGTAAAAAAAGCATGAATCGACAAAGCCGATCGAAAGAATTTTTGTTAATAAATTAATTCAATGACGAAAACTTTTTTGTTCAATCAAATGGAAAAAAGTTGCCCAATTTGCTCAACATGAATCAGTTTCATCCTATGGAACTCAATGAAGTATGTGCGTTTCAACTCACCCCACCACCACGCTCTTCACTGAACGAACGCAAAACGTACAAACCTAAGCACGACAATCTACTATATAATAATTCACGTCGTGTTTTTATTTATTTATTTATTTATTTATATATTTATATCTTTCCTGTCACGCTCTATGGGAATAAGATAGGAGAAA
>LQNS02278188.1:714800-737868 GCA_001587735.2 Parhyale hawaiensis | reverse complement strand
AGGAGTAAGGCGATTACTATGAAGCCACTCTGAAAGGGATTCTATAAAACTCTCTATCTTTTGAACTACATCAAAAAAGCATATGTCATCAGTATAAAATACCGCATCATCAGCGAATAAAATTGCATTAACATCAGAAAAATGGGCAACATCTTAATTGATAATGTATAAAGTAAAAAGAAGAGGTCCCAGAACAGAACCCTGTGGTACACCTATATTTACAGGAGCAGTTGAGGTTACATGGTCATTAATTACAACAAACTGCCTACGGTTCTGCTACTGGGATGTGCGCTGATTCCAATATATTTGTAACATTTGAACTGTAAATATTAAAGTGAAATATTCGTAGAGGATACCAGCTTTGTTCCGTAGAACTTTTGTGATTGCAACATTGGGTATTATGAGTGGACTTTAGTTTCTTTATTAAGTCGCGTTTATACACATAGATTGCTTTGGCGAGTGTTTTCCGGCACCATCTATGGAAATGTCTTCTTTCCCGATTTGTAGTACTGTCTTGTCGCTTCACTTCCCAACATGCGATTAGGTGATTGCATTTGTTCTCTTCTGTTTGATTATTCGGTCCGATTTATCGAAGGGGGTCATTGTTGGTGCAGTGTCTTTCATTTGTGATATGTTGTTCGGTGGCAGTCAGGATCCTTGTTTTCAAGATATCAGAGCACTGTTCAACGTTGCAGTCTTTCATGAGAGTTATGAAAGCCAGTGTTTCTAGTTCTGTCATCTTTCTTAGAATCATGTTATGATCTCCTATGTCGGTCCAAGATGGCGAGATCAAAAATTTCAGTCAGGTGTAGAAATGACTAGATGTAAAGTGTTGTCGTATCTAGTGGGTTCTCAAACGTGCTGGGTGAAATTTAGAGGCAAGGTCCGGTACGTTTTGACGCCGATTTTGTGGCGCCATGTTTTTTTTTGCGCTGATTGAAATAGGATATATGGACTAATTGAAATTACTATAAAACCTTTTATTATAGAATATCTAAAAATTAACATTGAAATAGTCGTATATGTGAAATGCGTTCGTCAACGTTCGCATACTAAAGAAGATAGATAGAATCAACACTGTATTACCTAAAATAATTTATTTAATGCATCTCGTGACTGTGGGCTAAACCACGCAAATATTCTAACGGCTCTTTCTAACCTAACGCAACCATGCTCAACCTAATTATGCCTAACCTAACATACCTAATCAAACCAAACCTAATCATACCTAACCAAATCTAACCTTGCCTAAACTAACCTAAATATGCTCCAAACTATTCCGCACCAAAATATCGCCGCCAAAAAATCGGTGCCAAAAAGTCCCATTCCGCTCTCCTATGCATCTCTTGGAAGATCCCCTCCCCCAATGTGTCTGTCTTTATTTCTTCTTACCCTTCCTTGTCAATTTCTAACCACTTCCACGTCTCTCTTCAGAGCCGCACTTAGGCGCCAATATAACACACATCATGCGCAAGATTAGTTGCCCTAGCTTGCAGTTGGTTCGTTTTATTTGTTTTGCTCTGAATTTGCTGCTAGTGTTTGCACTGTTCAGTCTTCGTAAGGGTATGTTTTGAGTGCGCGAGGCGGGGGAAAAGCTTGGATGGCGAAGGGGAGAAGCCAGAATTGTATTCGCGTTGAGCGATGAGGGTGCCAGTTGAAATTTTAATATGATAAAATGTATCTCCGCCGGACAGTCAACAGTGGGGCTTTTTACGGCCGCAGCCATTTACCGGGCAAATCAGCGTTTCCCTCCGAGATGGAGTAGCTACTTGTTGTTCTGGTTGCTGGCGGCAGACAAGAATGAGTGTACTTGTAAATACCCACTGGCTTACTGGTAACGTTATTAGCCTTACAGGATGGTGTATATGACGTCGTTTTTGGGGACAGCCTCTTTTGACTGGGATGCGGGCTGTACCAGAATTAAGTTCAAGCTAGAGGTCGCGTTGGTTGAACTTACTTGACTTTGCGTGGCTGAAGCCCAACCGGTTTTACTGGCTGTAAGAAGCTGTTGCCTATCCATATCTAGCGATATTACGATTCTACGGTGTAAGGGTCGAGACAATAGGCGGTAAAGAGGTGAAGTACCCAGTCTTGGTACTTGTACGGATTCATCAAGACTGAGTGATACCTCCGTATCAACCATATGTGGCAGCGGGTGTTTATTACCCCCGCCAAGGAGGTTATGTTTTCGTCGTGTTTGTCTGTCTGTCTCTTTGTCTATCTGTATGCCTGTCAGTCACCAAGATAACTCAAAAAGTTATGAACCGATTTGGATGAAATTTACAGGGATTGTTAGGTATGTTAGGAGAAACAGATGATTAACTTTTGGTGAAGATATGTCCATCCGCTTGTTTGTTTGTTTGTCTGCGTCATTTTTCTCGATGCCATATCTCAAACAGTTATGGATGGATTTTGATGAAATAACATGAGTTGTTAGGTATATAGCAAAAAGTAGATGACCAAATTTTGGTAATGGTCCGTTTGTTCGTTCGTTCGTTTGTCACTGTTTTTAATTTTATGCTTGTTAGCACAATAACTCAAAAAATAATGAATGGATCTTTATGAAATTCATCGGAGTTGTTAGTAATGGTAAAAGATATAAATGATCAAATTTTGGTGCAGATCGGTTGGTTCGTTTGTATGTTTGTCACATATTTGTCATAACGTTTGTTAACAGTCTAACTCAAAAAGTTATGAACGGATATTAAAAAAAAATTGAACAAGCTGTTATTAATATAAAAAGGCACAAATGATTAGATTTTGGAGTTTATGCAAAGAAAATTATGGTTTCAGAACCAATTTATATTTTTGCTACCGTTGGCTCACTTGGCGGAGGTATGCGCTCTCAGAGTGCTCTAGTTGTGTCTGTGCACTTGGTAAAATCATTATCTCGAATCCATGAGATGATGGGTTCTGAGTTTGACCCTTTGTCCAGTGGAAGGTTAAGGCCGAGCTTTGGACAGATGGAAGGAAACTATAGGTAGCAACAGGGGGCCAAGCTTTTGCTTGTGTGGAGGATTGGAATTTAGCAGGCAGGATTTATAGAGTCTGGAACTTCTTGGCTGGTACAACTGGCAGGGGGTATGAGAAGAGGGTGTTGGGCTACAAGACGTGGATCTAGTAGTTATATGTGCTACAATGCAACGCAACGGCGGAAGCAGAAAAAAAGGAGTCGACCCAGTGTACGGTGTCCACACGCGTTTAGATTTATTTCACTACTATGGTTTTCACTGGTCGTGTCACACGGTTTATCGTTAATAATTCTTAAACGATTTGTCTGATCACTATGGTATTTCAACTCAAAGCCTATCACTTCCCTACCTAATTTATAGCCCACATAGCACATTGCTATATGTGGTAAAAGAAGAGTTTACTCGTGTATATTAAGCCTAAGTGAAGCTGAAGCCAGGAATTTCGCTTCCAAACATTCGAATGACGCCCAATTGCTCAAAGAAAACGGAAAAAACGTTTTCTTTGATGAACTCGTTTTCTGCTTGTGCGTGTTGCCATCAGACACCGGTGCTACCGTCACAGTGTTACCCGGTGTCACCCCGTGTAGCGGTGAATGCGACGTGCAATCTCAGTGCCCCAACGATGAGTTGCGGAATTTTTGGCAAGCTTAAGCATATACAGTACCTTACTTTTGATTATGCAAATATAATTTTTTTTTACTTATGTTTCAGGATTAGTGTCAAACATTTAAAATGTGAATGGTAAGTTGGTGCACAGGTATGTTGTAACTATAAAAACAACTGAAGAAAAAGAAAATGGAACAATTTCTCACGTTTTCGCAACATTTGTTTATCTCACGGGGTTCTGCTGTTACCCCAGATTGTGCAACATCACTCTCTAGTCAACATCGACAAGAAATGCGGTTTAAAAAGTGAAGAAAAGGTCAAAGTGACCTCGTTATTGATTTCTGGTAAGACAACTCTCGAAGTTTCCAAGGAATTAGCTACAGCGTGATCACCGAACAATTATGGCTTATGCAATTAAAGGTAAAATCAACAGGAAAACTCCGGATAGAGCCTCTACGAGAAAACTGACTGCTCGGGATATGGGACATTTGAAGGTTTCTGTTGCTAGAAAACAACTTTCTACAAGCAAGGCGATATTTGAAGATGCTGGAGCCCCAATAGTCGTGCCAGATGTGAGGTTCTGCAGAAGCTAGGGAAAGCGAAAAAGGCAAGTAAACGACGACTTCTAACAAAAACTCATAAAGAAAATATTGCCAAATGTGCTGAGGAAAACATGAAAACTGATTTCTTCAACGTCATATTTAATGACGTTTGCAGAGCCACTCTTGATGGTCCACCTGGATGGGCGTCTGGATGGATTCTATTCTATTCAACCATCTGAAATATCAAACCTGACAAAGTCTGTAAGTAATCGCCTTAAAAACGCAAGAAAAATGGAGGTTGCCATGTTCAAAATTAACTTGTTATGTTTATCACTACTGAATACTTATTTTATTGTTTATTGAACTATTTTGGTTATAATTTCTTGGTTTTGAACGTTTAATAACAATATTCCTGTTCACTTGTATTTATTGCCTCTTTATGACGTTTTTATTAGCTTGTTGCATAATCTGAGGAAACAGTAAAAAGCTCGTAAATAAGCAAATCGTATGATAAACTTAACCAATGGCTAAATATTTATTTTAAAAGTGCTGTTTATTTTGGCAACATAGCCCTACATTTAGTAAATATTGATGTTTCAAAGTTACACACTCATCTTGAAAAATTAAGTAAACAATTCTATTCGCATAATCAAAGGTAACGCGTTGTACATTTCTGGTAGAGCCTTATTTTAACTGTATTTTGAAGGCCCTCCTAAACGTACAAATAATTTGCTCAACATGATTGCGCAAATTATTTGATGAATGCTACAGACTGTACAATCATTTTGCAGAACATTCAAGTTCATCACCTCCAACACCACTTTTGATTGGCTCATTTATTTAGTTTTTAACTTCCTCTTGAAATCTGTTCCCAGCGAATTAATTCTTTTATGACATCTTTCTCTTCATCGTCTGGAAATTTTTCATAGTATTTTCCAAACAATTCTTCGCATTGTTTGGTTTTCTTGTTTCTGTTTCTTTAATAACGGTTAGTAACGTACCATAATGCTGGTAATGACCTATGTTCCTCATCCTCGCTGAACTCTAATAAAACTTTCGCTCGTGCTTTGGAAGACACAGTGTGGATATTAGAGAAGATCACAACACCAACCACTCGCTATGAAATTGAAAAAGAACTCAAACAAGGGCGGTTTGTTTGTGCAATCATGCACTCAGACGACGCAAGCATTGCTAAATTGCGCAAAAAATATCAAACCGTTTCAAAATCACACAATCGTGATGCTCAGTCACACAACCGTCTCCTACACGATCAAAATGCTTGCACAATCACTATGTCTGCTCAAATTAATTGTGCGTTTAACGTCCCCATTAGGATAAAAAGTTAATTAAGAAAACCGTACAGAAGGGCTTCACATGCTAGAATTCAATCAATAGCTATATGGCAGTCATACATTTTATGATACTAATTATCGAGAATCATGGCCAATATTTGTAAACAAAGGCAGTGTTGCCCAGCTGATGATCCCAAAATTTAGGAAGGTTGTCGTCGGTGTCATGCGGTGTTATCCAACCTGTGTCGCATTAGAGGCCGATGTAGCACAGGTGACACCGAAGGCGTGACTGCAATACGCCCCAAGTTGGGCGTCGTTCGAATGTGTAGAGGCGAATTCCTGGCTTCAGCTTAATTTAGGCGTAATATACACGAGTAAACTCCTCTTTTAAACAAATATAGTAATATGCTATTTAGGCTATAAATTAGGTAGGGAAGTAATAGGCTTTTTGTTGAAATACCATCGTAATCCTACAATTCGTTGAAGAATTATTAACGGAAAAAACGTGTAACACGGCCAGTAAAAACCATAGTAGGCAGAAATAACCAGGTCGGTATTAGAAAAAAATAAGTTATCGGTCATAGTCTCCGCTTGTATAACCCTTGATGTATCGAATCCCGGAATCTGGAGTTGCAGTGCTCTGTGACGAGGTAGTTTACTTTTGAGGGTTACCCATCACGTTTTCTGCTTGGCAATGTCAATGAGCTCATTGAGGTGCCGTAAGTACTATTCGGAACAGTTGTTCTGATCGTTTGTTCCAGTTACAACGCTGCTACGGAGATCGTTCAAGAGAACTCGAGGTCGGAAGTTGCAGCGTTTCATCTGCAGATGACTTTCCTATCTAGGCAGTTCCTTTTAAACGCACGATAATGTGCCGTGATCATTTTATCACCAAAGACAGGAGAAGTCTACTCTCGAAGCCCGGAAATTCGAGCTGAAGCGTGAGCTATCCTTGAGTATTGAGGCTAAACAAGCGTAGGGGCTTTCTTTGGTCAGGAGGCAGCAGCAGAGGACTGTGCTATGACTTAACCACGCACCTGTCTAACTTTGGGTAGAACGGCAGCAACAACACCATCTGCATCATCGCTAAGAGCAGCAAACCTGTTGTGAAGTTTTGTGCGGAACTTTTGCGCTGCAAAAAGTACATCAGTTGACTTTCTACGCAGCTGGCTAATGGTGACAACTTTCCATGGACTGGGTGAAGATGAGAAATGAGTGCACGTGGAGTTACAAGAAGTATCAGGGGTCTCTCGCCTGAAGTGTGCATTGCCCAACTACATATACTGTATATCTCTCTGCAGAGCATTTCGTCGTCCCATAAGGGTGGGAAGCAAACCAGTCATTTTGGATTGGGGGCTAACACAGTAGTTAGTCGCTAGTCAACTTTTTCTACTGCAGGCAAGCCTCTATCTGAGAAACTCCTAAAGATGAGTAAAAACCTATAGGCTTACATTACCTCGCCGCCGTAAATGTTAAAGAAGAACTCTGGTAGAAATTTGACTTGGCATGCTCTTCACCCCTTTGAACATCCGACTTACGTCAGCGGGTTGGTTCAGAGGACAACAAAAGCAAATAATTTGTATTAGAAAGTGTAAAGACATGTGATAATTTAGCGCAGACAGTGGCCATTTCAAGCTGAGAGACACAATCGACGTATTATGCCGTTCCCTCTGGCGGTTTGACTGAAGTGGTTCCCAACTCGTTTCATGCAGTGGACCATTAACCGAGAAACGAACAATTTCCTGGACATTTCATTTTTCACCCGAGGATTGCCAGTGTATTTTTCAAGTACATATTATAAAAAGAACGGTCATATTTCTCAGGAGAGACAGATTAACATTATATAGTTTTTTTTTTCAGTTTGTTGACATATGCAGTAGAAATCCTGTTGACTACCCAGAAAGTCTGGGCCACCAGTGGCCCATGGATCAACAGTTGGGAACTAGTGGGCTGGTGTAATATAATTTCTATAGCTACAACTACTCACACATTCACCACACTTTACACTTTGCTCTTACTGATGCTTTTGCTTCCACACAACGCAGCAAGAGTTACCAGGCCTGTCATGCTGATTCACTCGCACTAGTTGACGCGAGAATTCGCACAATACTACACCTTCGTAACAGGTCTTTTCGCCGTCAGTGATTTCGCCGTCGGTCTTTTCGCCGATGGTCCTTTCGCTATCGGTCTTTTCGCCGTTCGGTCTTTTCACCATCGGTCAATTCGTCCTCAGTCATTTCGCCGTCGGTCTTTTCGCCGTTAGGTCATTTCGCCGTTCGGGCATTTCACCGTGATGTACCATAAATGTCTTGATAATACATAAATTATACCCAACCGCGCCAAATCTAATATGCTATTATTTTTACTAGGAAAAGTTTCAGCTTCTGGCGAAAAGACCTAGAACCTATACACCTTCACTCGCTCTTTAAACAGCCGCATTGTCGCTCCCTAAAACTACACCCACTCAATTGTGTTACAGAGTACCACTGAAGTTTTGGTAATACCATGTTTTTTTACCCTACCACTCGCACTTCGGTGATACCACTGTTACTTGTGTTACAGAGTACCACTGATGTTTTGGTAACACCATGTTTTTTTACCCTACCACTCGCACTTCGGTGATACCACTGTTACTTGTGTTACAGAGTACCACTGATGTTTTGGTAATACCATGTTTCTTACCCTACCACTCTCACTGCGGCGATACCACTGTCACTTGTGTTACAGAGTACCACTGCAGTTTTGGTAACACCATGTTTTTTACCCTACCACTCTTACTTCGGTGATACCAATGTCACTTTTTTAAACATATGCTTCTTACTTTTTACATTCACGCTTCGTTAAATTACTGATTTTATTATTTTTAATATATTTCGTAAACGTTTGAAAGGAAGATTGGAAGGAGTATGGGAGTTGGTGGGGCAGCATGGGGGAAGGCGAGGAATAAAAGTGGTCGAGCCGGGATGAAAGAGATGCATTGATGTGGTCGCACAGGGGCAACAATGGTGGCGCCAGTAAATAAAGAATTACCACCTATAGCTTTTTTTTCGTTTCCCCTGCAACCCTTAATTAAATCTATGTATTTGGCCGACAGTCAGCAAAAGACGCTTTTCTGCGGCAGCTTGAAATCTTATTGTCCAGATTTGATACATATTATATTTAAGGCTAATGAATATGTCTAGTGTACTTACATTTTCATTACAGTATTGTCCCAGAAATGATACGTCCGCAGGGCAGCCAGGATAAACTGTAACAAAGCCGTAGTTGCAAGCGTTTCCGTCGTCTTTAATCATGTCAAACTCCTCAAACTTCATATAAATCTTCTTGCCCTCTGGCGCTAAAATATACCAGTGGGCTTCTGATTCTGCAGGTGGACCGGACACTCCTTGACCTTCGTGGGAGACGAAATAAACCGTTTTCCCTTCTTCGGCCTCCACAAACCAGTATATCGCTGGAAGGATAGCGATGTGCATAGATTAGATAACTGGCTGCAGACGAACCAACTGTCCCATTATTAGAGAGGAACCATGACTCGCGTTCTGCCCTCAATGAGTTTTGCAATTTTGTCACAATCATTGAACTGCCAAACACAATTGATCATGCCACAGGCACAACTATTATGCAGCAAAGAAAAAGAAATGAATTGTAATAACTAAACAATAACCGTGATAGCGCAGAGTTTTGTTAAGGAACGTAATGATGAAAAAAATCAGAATAATTCAGAATTTCATATGGTTTATCATTGAAATTGAATCATGAGGTATTTTACGAGGCACATCAACAGTTCCTGCATAGCTGCACAGCTTATGAACATCCAACCATATTTTTTCAAGTATATTGCTAATGTAAAAAACTAGACGACAAACAAAGACACAAATTATTACTAAATTTTAATCATCCGTTACTCAGAATACTCCTAACAGTTTCTCTAAATTACATATCGCTCCGCCCATAACTATTTGAGCTGCATCTCCAAGAAACAGAAAAACATGGCGAATAATTATAAATTAGAATATAATTAAACCCTTTAGGCGGCGGTGAATATTCATCTTCATGTTAACATTTTAGGAGACAGTAATGTGATGAACCGCCACTTTCCACTAAGCCTCTTCATTTGAGGTAATAAATTATGAAGTGATAAACACTATTTATTGCTAGCTAGCGAAGAGTTGTTTAGATGCCCTAAGATGCCGCTGACACAAAGAACTATAAACTACAGCCCATTGTGGCGTACGACCATCATCTGCGATGGGAAGGAGGAGCTACAGGGCCTGAAACCCTTGAGTCAGTGCCTACTGTACTTTTAGTATTTTTTCCCATCTAGGTCAACGCATCTCATTGCCTGCAGCCAAGGGTGATGAGACTTACAAGGTTAACGTACGGAGTGAGGACAAGCTAATTATTGATTAGTGGAAAATAGTTTATTTCAAGATATTTAGGGAAAATTATCATCTTGTTAGACACTAAAGACACCGGAGAATGAAGTTATAAGGAACCATCTAAGAGGTGATACAGCTGCTGTTGAAGTGATTTGTATTATGATATCTGTAATTACAGTATAACTGAATAAAGTTTCCAAAGTCACCTTCTTCCTGACGAAACTGGGATCCTTATCCCTTTATCTGAAGACACTTCTTGTTTGAAACACTTTTTGAAATCGGAACAATTTGTATGCAACTTCTGGAGTCCGATTTTATAACTTTTTTCTCTCCGGTCACGATGAATTACTTCGGCCTATATCAACGGAACCTTCACAAATTGATGATTTTTCACGGGCAGTACACAATTACTTCTTTTAGCTTACGGTCTTTCTCTGACGGAACAGATTTCGCTTCAAAGGCCCAAATTTTATTATTTCAGTGAAGCAGATACTTGAGTTCGAAAGACAGTATCTTGGCTACGGTAAATTCACATTGCATATAACCTTACTGGAGTTTTATTCAAGTTTATTACAGTGTTTACTTGTGCCTTTTACTTTGAAAGACGCACGTTTAATTAAAAGGGAGGACAGAGAACGTAAAAGAAGAGCGAGACTGCTACAGTCTCAATTACAACGACGTGCTGCCGATGGAAAGAGATGAAGCGGCTATGCGACACAGGGTCAAGAAAGCTTTGTAGCAAGTAGAAAGGTTACAGAAAGAAATAATAGCTGCTGATAAGCGTGAGCGGGAAAACGTGGAAACGGTAAGTCAGAGAAAAGAGGACCTAAGGATGAGAGCCCGTCAAGATATCAATCAAGAAAATGAAGAAGCAAATCAGAGAAAAGAAGGTTCCTCACCAGCCTATATTTAAGCAAAAATATACTTTAATGCTTCAATTTTTTCACGCATGGGTCCACTAGTAATCATAATTACTTGCGGGATCCGTGGAAATTCCACGGTTTTTCAATGTTCTCACTTCATTAAACGTAACAATCCTAACCTGTGCTATTATAACGCATTTTAGTTTGACCTAATGCAGCTTTCCTAAAACCTAAGTTATCCCATAAATAACACCCGTGACGAAGTGCGTTTAGCCTCAAGTCTGCTGCACACGTGAACGTTTCTCCCTACCGTTCCGATTACGCTACCGGGGATACAGCTTCGACTTTTCTAATATTACGGTGTTAAAAAACTGCTTAAGCTCCGAACACCACCGCAGCTGTTCCGTTACAGCGAGGGCCCGTTGCTCAGTTGCAATATCTCTCTTAATTTCTATTGAGATTCAATAAGCAATGGTTCCAATTTGGAATAGGTATGTGATCATAAATTAAGCCCGTTATCACGCTCGGAGTGACATCTATTCCAAGAACGAGAAGCGCTTCCGTGTTCCCACTCGCTTGCAACGGACTTAACGTAGCCCGTCTATCTTAAGTCACCTCATACGACCTATCTAGGCAGTCTGATTTCACCGGTGGATTTTGCAAATGTTCTACCAGCAAAGAATTCACACTTGTGCATTATGATAGAGACATAAAGACAGTAAAAAATATAGCAGTCTCACTATTGGAGGTACTTCTCTCATCGCTCTTGTATAAAACAAGTAATTGCGTGAAAAATCTATGAAAATTTCAGCCATTTCATGTAATGCCTGTTTCACTATAGAATATTCATTAAAATTACTAAAATTTCTAGACATTTCATGAAATCACTGAGTTTGAGCAGCTATTATTACACAGTTTCACTGAAGATGGAAGTAATGACCCTAGGCTCCCGAAGTGATTATTATTTGACCTTTTCCTTACTAAAAATAAACGAAAATGGTCATAAAGGATAGCACATAATTATATAATTTTACCCTTTAGAACCTTTAGTTAGGCTTTCGCAATATCTCTTTCAGAGTCCACTTTGTTTCTTTTTTTTTCCTTTCATTTTCAATCAACGATATTAGTTCTATTCTCGCGTTACTGATTTATTTTGTGTGATCCAAGTTTCTGTTTCCGTCTTTTTGTTGGCTTCGTTGTCACACTACTTGCTATTCTTGGCAGATAACTACTATATGTCTGGTTCTTATTGAAGGCCTTAATTTTTTAAACAAGAGCCATTGAAGCAATATAGACAATGCATGCAAGACGTTCGTTATTCCAAGGAATGAAAACATCACTTGTAGAATATGTAAAACATGCCAGAGTAACTGTTTGCAATTACTTAGGTCTAACGTATTGCAAGATAATATTTTTATTAGCCGTTGATACTGATTGTTACTTTAGGAACTTACTATGAAATAACGATTTAAAGCACACTAAAAAAAATCCTCCGACATATCAAATTAGAAAAAATCAAGGATTGTGGCCCTAAGCTGCAGAGCTGTTAGCTGGACTTCTATTTGCTTGCAAGGTGTTGCGTCCCCCCACGATAATTACTGGACAGCTTGTTACTTTTTTGAGAATTAGTATGTTCTATTTAATTACCAATATGGTTTTCGCAGAGGTAAATCCGTTGGGGATCAACTTTTTTGCTGTGATAAAACCCCAATAATTGAATAAATTAACAAAACTTATGAAAGTCCCAGAAGTAAATGTTTAGAAATGAACCATTAAAACTTGAGTCATGATGTACAAACCAACGCACCAGTCAGACGATTCTGACAAGTCTAGCCTCAAAAGCTTAACTTTTCTGTCCAATCGAACAGAGGATTTCCATTTCGCAGACTCGGGGGCCTAACAAGTACGGCACGAAGGTTTACCATATCAAAGGCATTGGAAAAATCAAATATAAATTTATTTAAATCATTGGGGTTGCGCCACAGCAACAAAGAAGTAAAAAGCAGCAACTTAAAAAAGCAACAAGCAGTCCAGCAGGTACTCTCATTAATTATTATTAGATTCATTGTTTTACCTGCTATTTTCCCAAAGATCTTGCAAGCGAACAGAAGTCAAGATAATAGCTCTGTAGTTTAGAGCCACACTTTTTTTTCTAATTTGATAGCTACTTAGGGAGAATGCTTATATTTATTTAAATGTGATTTAAATCGTGATTCATAAAAAGTTCCAAGACCCACCCCCCGCCCCCCTTCCCAATAGCAATCAATACGAACAGCTTATAAGAAGAAATGAAGCTTTTCTTGCTCTAAATTGCAAGATTTAGGCTACTCTCTCTAGGAAGTTTTACATTTTCTACGAGTGATATTTCCAACCTTTGGTATAAGGAATGTGTTGCGTTGTGTATATCGCTTTAATAGCGATAGTTGAAATAACGCCTTCAATATACAATAGACATAGTAGATATCTGCAAATTATAGCTAGTGGTGTGAAAACTAAACTCACAAAAAGACCGGAACAGAAAAATGGATCATCGCACACGATAACAGTAACGGGATATAGAATCTATATTACAACTAGTGGCTCGGGCCGGCGTTATAAGCGATGGTAGAAAATTAGCATCTCAGGAAAACCCTTGCTGTCTCTTGTGCCTATTAATGTTCAGAAGGCTCGGGCCGGCGTTATAAGCGATGGTAGAAAATTAGCATCTCAGGAAAACCCTTGCTGTCTCTTGTGCCTATTAATGTTCAGAAGGCTTATTTAATGTAAATTTAGCATTCTGCCTAAAAAAATTGGATATATGTTATGAAGCGTAGGTAAGTGACATCTCCCGTAGCAACTTTGAACAATGAACATATCCAGACATGTGTTGCAGGCGAGCTCAGGTCCCTCAGCTGGGGCGCCCAAGTGCGACCGAAGTATCCATGATACAGTCTTCGACACCTGAATTTTCTCCTATCTTGATCGCATAGAGCGCCACAGGAAAGATATAAATAAAGTTGCAAAAAAATGAATAAAGACACGACGTGAATTTTAATATAGTACTGATTCTGTGTGAGGCTCCATCTGTCCGTACGTCCATCCATCCATCGGTGTGTCTGTACGTGACGCTTTTCACTGTAAGATAGCGGCAGCTTCAACTTGCAAGAAGCTCTGATATTCGCTGGAATGAAGTTCAACCATAGTTGTTTTCTTTAGCGCTTCTTGGCTTTGGTTTCGTTTATCGACGGCAGATTACCTTATGATACTTCGCATGAGGTCCAGGTGGCGCTATGCACGCCACCCATCTTGCGCCGAGGTGATGTTGCAGTCCGTGACCAGCAGGACGGCTAACAGCGAGTTATCCCCACAGTTCACGTAGCCGCTTACAACAGGTTTATCTGGCACTTTCAGTAAGTATGCGTCCAGTAAGTTTTTAAATTTCCCAGTCTCTGTACCGGTGACATTTCGGATGTGACGTGGCATTTAGTTGAATAATCTCGCCCCCCGAATCACGAAGCTATTAGAATACTTTGTTGCCATTGCGTCGCCACCAGTTTTGATCAAAATTCGCACTTCACAACTGCGACCAATACGGTCTGAGTGTCTGGTCTGGATTCGCCTATTGACGTTGACAATAGTTCTTTCTAGAATTTTCCAAACATATATGATCGTAAAGGGCTCAAATCGCCTTTGAATCGAGTACATGTGAAGTTGAGCAAGTCTTTCGTGATAGTCTAAATCTTGCATTTCCCGGATTTTGGCAGTAAACGATCGATGGATAGCCTCAAGGCGCTCTAAGTATTTCCGTTTGCTTGGCATCCAATAAGGTGAACAGTATTCAATCCACGGCAGTGTTAGTTGTTTCCATAATGTGAGCAGTGTGTCTGCCTCTTGTGAAGAGAAAAAAGTTCGAAGCGCCGAACCGCTCCACTTCTTGCCTATAGTAACAACTCGAGCCCACGTGATCAACAAAAGTGGCATTATCTTGTAGTCTCACCCCAGGGTCTCTTTAAATTTGCTTTCTCCCGATTTCGCTCCCATCTCTCGTCTCGTAGGATGTAGATTCAGTAGGGGAGAAGTTATTTTCCGTACCGTAATAGTTCAAATTTTGATTTGTTGAAGGTCATGTTGTTAACCTATGTCCAGTGAAAGATGTTGGTTAGATCTAGTTGCACATTCCGTACGTCTGCCATTGATTGTTCCGATGCTAATATCCGTGAGTCATCAGCGAACGATGAGGGAACGTCAAGCTTGCATTGTTGTGCCCCATATCATCTTTCATGATGAAAAAGAGTATTGGACCAGGCACGCTGCCTTGTGGGATTCCACTGAATACCGGCTGTCGTTTGGACACTTTATTATTTATAATTACACTTTGGGTTTGGTTTTTCAGGAAAGCCTCGATTCATCTAAGACATCTTCCACGGAGGTCCATGTTGAAGAGTATGAGTAATAATATTTCATGATCTACATTATCGAAGGCTTGGGCAATATTTAAATATATTACGTCCACATTTTTGCCTTGGCATAGTTGTCTAAAATAGACTCATAATGCACAAGCAACTGCGAAATGGTTGAACGTTTATGGTGAAAGCCATGTTGATTTGACGTAAGCAGGTTATTGCTCTCTAAATGATGTACAAGGTGTTTCCTAAAGACCCATTCAAACGACTTTACTACGTGGCTAGTTAGGGAGACAGGTCTATAGTTGGCTGGATCCAAGCTATTTCCAGCTTTAGGAATAGGTGAAATAATTGCGTGCTTGTAGGTGAGTGGAACTACTCCATCATCCATCGATTTCCGCCTCATAGGTGTTGGGGGTAAGAGATGCTTAGCTTGCACATCTTAAGAATTTTTGCAGGTACATTATCAGATCCAGCTGCACCGTTGCGCTAAGTTCGACAGTGACTAATTCAATGCTTAGTTTTGTGAACTCGAGGTCCGTTAGGTAGTTTGTAGTTAAATAAATGCTTTGGATTTCAGGATTTGGAATTTAGTCACTCAAGACTTTTTGATATTGATGGCTTAATATTTCGCTGCTTTGCTGGTCATCATCAGCAATAGATCCTGCATCATTCACCAGTGGCCCGATTTTTGACTTTACCGAAGAATGATGTGGTGCATAGGCAAAAAAATATTTGCAATTGCTTTTTATTTTTTCAATGGCTTGCTTGTCTTTTTCTTATTTTTCTTCATCGTGTGATCTTGCAAGCTGACGTTCTATCTCATCTAGCTTCTTTTTCCACTCGGTTTGTCGTTGTAGTAATTTCGTTGATTTCTGGTATTTGATGAGTTTAGCATGTTTCTTAAGAAGTCCTTTACGAAATTTATTGTGTCGACTTGTATTAAATTTTATTTTTGCGGGGCTAAGGTACTTCATGAACTTTTCTAACAAAAAGTTTTCGAATATCTCGTTGATGCTGTCACTTTATATTAAGTTATTTAGAAGCATGTCCCAGTTTACTGACTGCAGTTCTGCATTCAAGCCGTCCCAATTTATCCCTTTATCGTACACGTTCGAGTCCCGTAGACTGGGGATGGAATTTATTTGCAAAGTTTTCAGTCGTCTATGAGAATCGCATTCGCCAAGCTGAGTCGTTATTTCAACAAGCCTATGATCAGATAATGTTATATCCTGGATTTCAATATTTTTAACCAATTGTGCGTTATCTCCGAAGAGAAGGTCTAAGAAATTTTCATTTCTCGTAGGCGAAGAGATCATTTGCAGCACTAGAGAGAGGGCCTGATCTTTCTCATCTCTAGTGGTTGATGATTTTCTGGACAATACGAAGCTTTCAGTTTCATCTGGTAAGTCTGTCGTTAGCCATTTTAAGAAGAGGAAGTTAAAATCATCAGTTATATGCAATTGATACTTTCTCGGAGCTTCTTTGCAATGCGAGTTGATTCCTTGCAACATTTCGGCAAATTTTTCGGTGGTACATTTTGGCGGTCGATAGCACACGACGCATATCAATTCAAGTTTTTCAATATTGACAATAGTGCAATCACACACTCCACTCGATAATTTGTGCTTTGTATGTGAACCAAGAGTATCTCTTACGTATAACGCAACCCCGCCATACTTCCTATTTTTGCGGTCACTTCTATGTAATACATAGTTTTCTATTTAAACTTCTGAATCGTAGACTTTATCATCTATATAGATGAGTCTCAGTAACGGCAAGAAGCTTAGAACTTGCATCATTTATTATATCCTACAATTTCTGCAATTTTTCGTTAACAGGCCTCGTATGTTTATAACATGGACTTTGCAAAGTATTTCATCCTTATCTGATTTTAGGTCCTGGTGTTCATTCTGATTTGCTGTGATAGGATGGCCGTTTACATTTCAAGTTGATGACGTGTTCCAGGACCCTACCTCCACATTTGTGCAAGATTTTCCACTCTTGGTGGATTCCAAGGTACTCTTGGCCCTCCATGCTGCACTTTTTCCATACACGTTAGGTCTCCATAGACGAGATCTTTTCGTATTGTCTGTAAAAAATTTTGCATATTTTGTAAATCTCTCCTCACATCTTGATTGTACACGCTAATTGGCGGTTATATCTCTTTCCACATTGTACTGGTGGTTATTTTCTCCGTACTCGTTAGTTTCTATGCGATTTGAGTTTTGCCATGGTCTCCCTGAATTTTCTCCTCGTTCAGCGCAGGTGTGCCTATGGTGGTCAGTGGGAGCCGCTCGAATGGTTCCTTTCAGATGTATTTCAGGACATGTGGTATCAAAACACGTGCCATTCCTGAATGATTCTTGGCACAACCATGGATGGAAGAGATCGCATTCTCTCTTGCGGCTGCAACCTTGCCTGCCGTATTTCATGAACTTACGGCACCTCTTTGGGTGGAAAAATTTGCACCCTCTGCCTGAAATTCCATATATACACTGGTTTTTGGCATAGTACTTGCAGATTCTGGGTTCGCTTTTGAATTTCAAGTCCTCTCCAGAGCTACTACTTTTCTTCATAGTGTTCCGTGCTATTTCATAACTGCAGTGGTTCTTCTCCTGCAGTTTTCAGGCAGGTGTAGAACTTTAGCCTGGCCACCAACAGTGATGAGCGCTTCATATTTTCGCGCGTCATAATTTTTGCGCTTCGCATGTACTCAGATGATACGGGTCTCAGATGTCGAAAACGGAGCTTGACTTTCTGTAATTTCCGCTATCTCTTGCCTTTAGTAGCTCTTCTCATTCCAGCTTCCCAGTCGATGCTCGAGTTCTTTGAAGTTCACTGGGGTGCAGGTATATTTAGAGAGCAGATTTCCAGTCTACGATCTTCTTAATGTGGGAGATAGTTCTGAAAGTCTTCTGGGTTATTTATATTTAACCCGAAGCTTTTGGACCATTAAACATTGCCCGTCTTCAGGGGAACAAAATAAAAAAGTTCAGCATCAGAGCTCAGAAAGTACGCAAGAGTCGTATCCTGGCTATCGACTAGAAAAAAACTTTAAACATTCATCAGATTTTTGTCGCTCGATGTACTTCGTTCTTTATCAGCTGCTTAATATATCTGATGTGAAGAATGCATCAGATCTCCTGCTATCTATTGTTTGATGGTAAGCTCATCTTCCATTGTTCAGCGTTGAGGTGTCGCTAGTTAAAGGTTGATTGTACTTTTCTTGTATCACAAACCCAAAAGACTTTCAAAACTCTTTTAATATGAACATGACTGGGTGTCATCATAAATTATGTTCTAAGATATACGTGAACTTGGTATAAATAAGGAACCGTACATATATAGCAGCAAATTTCACTGCAAAAAATCTTGTGAATTCCTACTCATTTTCATTCGTTTATGAGTTGCACCACTTGAAAAGAATCCGGCAAATGAGACAGCTCTGTCAAAGATAAGCAAACAGAAAAGAGATATCAAACATCAGTCTGCAATGTTTTACCTTAGCCGTTAGCTAGGAATTCGGGACTTCTGTCTTCTGTGTCCACTTTGCTTCCTTCCGATTTCTTACTCCTTCCGATATTACTTTCGTCTGCTTTCTCTCTTCTTTCTCGACTTACTATTCCCATGCGCGTTGATCCTGTGTGGGAGCACCTATGGGCATGGGTTCCCCGTGACTATCGTCATACTATATGTTCCTTTCTTTTTCTCTCTTAGAAAAACTTAGTACTTATTTACGGAAGCTTAAACTAACTTATACTACTACAAAAACGCTTTTGATAAATAGGTCAGTTCTGAACGCATTAACAGAAAGTAAAAAGAAAATAATAAGAAAATTCAACAGATCCCATGTCCAGTGGTTAAATGTGTGATGAAAAATCATAAAAACCGAAGTGAAAACTGTTGAGAAAATGGTTGCAAACGCGATATTGAGAATTGCAGTGTAAAGCGTGAGTTAAAAAGATTGAAGAGCATTACGAACTGAATGTACCTCCGAATCGAGACGCCAAACAATACATAAGCAAAAAAAAAAAAACAGGAACCAAATACTGAATCCCGTGTGGTCACATGAGATGGCTGTATTATAATCACAATGAAATAAGTGCCAATAGAAACAAGAATGCATAGCTTAGTAATATATTGTAGTTTCTTTACATCATCTCTAAGCGTTAGGTTGTACGATTTACTTGGCGTCATCTTAGACGATACAAGTAAGTGTAGACGGACTACGATACGTCAGACGTAGTTCACCATGGGTTGCGTGACGTGCATCAGTTTAGACGGAGAGGGTTATGTTGGCAGACCTGGATGAGGTCGATCAAAGAAGCTTTGCAATAGCGTAGCTTAGGAATGGTACATAATAAAAAGTAAAGATATTCATTAACCGTGCAATTTTCACGGGTCCCGCTAGTTAATATAGCTGGCTGAAAAGTTACAGGAAAAAAGGAAACCAAGTGGGATCCGAAAGAGAAATTGCGAAAGCGTAACCAAAAGTTCTAAACACTCTATTTACATATGGGTTTCTCTGAAGGTACAGTTCCGTTTAGCATGAGAAAGCTAGGGGTCAAATAACAATATCTTCAGCAGTCTAGTATTATTACGGCATTTCTTTCGTCAATGAATCTGTGTAATCATAGCTGATCGAATTTACTGATTTCATGAAATTTCTAGAAGCTTTAGTAATTTCATGATATCCCCGGTGAAACAGGCACTACATGATATGACTGATATTTTCAAAGACTTCACGAAATTACTGGTTTCATACATACATTCGCTGTAACGTTTATGCGCCTTACCTAAGTTGTATTTCTCGTTGTTTGGAGATAATATTATTTAGCGTTGTACATTCTGAATAATGCCATTTTTCAACGGTGTATCTGATGATTTCAGTTCGATAGCGCGATCCGTGGCTATTCCATTCCGTGTCCCAATAGTTTTCCCCTCTATTTATGCGATAGCTTCAGTACCATAGACACAAGGCTAACCTCATTTTTTCACTAATGGATTCTTGTTACAAAATCCCTCTTTTCGGTCAGTTTACTTGATATATTTAAACATCATATTTCCACTGTAAAAAGGCTTTAGTATGAAGCAGTTCAGAACAGCTCGCTTTGCGCCGTATCCAGCCTACGAATATTTTCATACTGTATTTGGATCGTCATGCAACGCCACCAAAGTGAATATTGAAGGATTGGGATATACGTACATATATGTGAGACATGTAAAATGAACTTCAAATCATTGTTTCGAAAGTAACTGCAAATTTCTTGAAGAGCAAGCAAAAAAAGACAGCTATGGTTGAACTTTCAGTGAAAATAAAAGCTTCTTACGAGTTGTATTTCCCCCTATTTAAAACTGAAAAGCGTAACGTGCAGGCACATAGACGAACGGACTTACAGACGGATGGAGACTCGAGCAGAATTATAACATAGTTCAAAAAACTGAGATCAAATTTACAAATAAATTAGAAAACTTTTAGAAGCTCGTTCAGTATCAATACAGCTGGAAGTCATCGTATATTTTAAGAAACATATACTGTAGGTAGATATATATCTAGATAAGGTAACCAAAAAGTTCTGTCCATTTACAATAAAAAAAAACGCTTCATAGTACGGTATGTGTAACTTATATTTACTCTTCGAGGTAATCGCCATCGGCATCCAGCACCTTCTGCCTACGCGTCTCCAATTTTTCAGCCCTCTTGCGGTAAAACTCAGGGGTTTTGGACGCAAAGAAATCCGTGAGGTCAGCGTCTTTGGTGAGGGATTTACCACGAAGATGATTATCCAGGGAGTGGAAGAGGTGGTAATCGGATGGCGCTAGCTTACAGGCGTCCTTCAGACCAGCGTACTGGACCTACTGCTGTTTGTTCTGCACAACAGTGACATGCTCTCTCCGCTAGAGAACACGATGATCAACTATGTTGACGATTCCGCTTTGATATCAGTGATAACACCCCCCCCCCCAGCATGCATAATGTTGCTGAGCAGGCTCTAAACCGCTACCTCTCTCGCATTATTGCATGGCGTTCAGCCCCGGGTACTAAGTTAAATGTATATTTCAGAACTTCTTGTACGTGCCTCGCTCGTGCCTCAGCACTTCCTGAAGTATTATTGGTCTGCATATGTTTGTATGTACCAACAGGCGTATTTCTGTCAACATCTTGGCATACATAAAAAATAATTCTTGGCAAAATGTTGAGCAATTCTTGATTGCTCAGAAGACGATACGTTTAAGTAGCACAAGATCCTATTTAGTTGCTAGCACTGCCTTACGTTGACATCCACTGAATAGGTCTTCACATTGTGGCCAGGTACTCTCCCTCACTAGTTCGACTTCAGTGGTTCTCTTCTGCCTAGCTTCCAGATCCTCAATGCAGGAGTCCAAAGAAGATCTCACGGACAAGGTTGACGTGCAGGATGGCGTGGTGTAAGAGGTTCTTTCTGTAAGTACAATAACACGTTATACAGTTACAACACGTTATCAAATACTACGGAAGTGATAATCTGTATTATACATTCAAAAATGAAGAACATGTATCATAAGACTTTGAACAAAATTTACAACGGTAAGCCAAACCTCTTCATTTTATATCGTCGACTGATTCCTTTCTCTCATATCGTGATCTATACACAACAGTTCAAATATTGCGATTGCTAAGAAAAGGCTCAGTAATTCATAAAAGAAAGGGTTAACTGACCACCTTTAATATTAGAAGGTTATGAACTGAAGAAAAATTTCACCGTACTCCTCGTCAGAAATTTTACTGATAAATCAAATTAACAGTATTATTGTGACCAATCGTAAGCATTTTCACCTTTTCGGATATAAATATAAGCTGAGACTTACATTTGCTTATCGTCCTTTATAAAAACACCACCAGTGCAAGTAGTATTTTACATCACGTAGCAAGTACGAGAGCGCGCAGATGAGCGACATTTTTGGTGGTTTCGGTGGGACAAAATTGTCAGATTTTCAAACTTGGCACGTCATTCGGGTGCACACGTAGCGAGTGAATGGTTATAGCAGTTGCAACGTCTTGCGGTAAAATTGTAACAAGTTTAAATTATGGACATGGAAACGATTGATTTAATAATTTTATTGCTAGTTTATTTGCCGGTTTTTATTTGTTACGCATAGTACTTAGAGGCAGAATTTTGTACGATCCTGCAGCTTATAAACGAAACAATGAAAGTGCCTACGTTTTCGCTGGCTACCATCGTTATAACGTTGGTACAATTTGTTCTCATACTTTTGATATGGTAGATGATTTCGGAATCATTTAAAGTAAGTTTTTAGGAATAATGTGTTACAAATCGAAGTAGTGAATAGATGACAGAAAAAACTATGGGCTGTAAGTTGCTTTCCATTGCTTGAACGCTACAGAGAAGATTGATCTACACCGTCCTTGTGAATTTGTGGTCTATAAGCTACTGTTTCGCTGAGTCTGATAGAGAATTTTTGGGCGAAATGCTACTCCGTAAATTTGTGCTTCTCCTCTGCATTAGGCTTTAAAGAATTGCAATTGTGAAAGATTTTGTGAGCAACATTAAACTACATTTTAGTTGTACATCTCAATGGGAATAAATATTTTGGTGCTGATACCCACCACCCCAACCAACCGCCCTCTATCCGAGAGCTTGCCACAGCAAACATCTCCCGAAATTCTGTTCGAGAAGGTTTATTGAAAGGGTGTTCCGTAAACACCTAGTGCACCATCTAGAGAATAATGAACTACTCACATCAAAACAACACGGTTTTCGTTATTAACGTTCCACTACTTCACAATAGTTGGAGCATTATAATTCCATCGTAGAGACATTGTGCCAAGGAAAGAATGTGGACGTAATCTACTTAGATTTTGCTAATGCTTTTGACAAGGATGACCACGGAATCCTATAATTGAAACTTTCCCGCATTGGTATCCGTGGAAAATGCCTTCGGTGGCTTGAAGCATTCCTGTGAAATAGAACGCAAAGTGTAATTGTCAACAACAAAGTGTCATCCAGACAGCCGGTACTCAGTGGAG
>LQNS02278188.1:701980-713907 GCA_001587735.2 Parhyale hawaiensis | reverse complement strand
ATTCACATTTAAGAAGAATACCAGATAGACCAGCGGTCAGCGGCTACGTGCACTGTGGAGATAATTCGCTGCTGGCTCTCTCTTTGGTCGCAAACTGCGGCACCACAGAAGACACCCAGCAGAGTGACTAAACACACGTGGGGTGACGTGAGCAACGTCACCTGGACTTCTTCCGAAGACTCTTAAGGTAACTCAAGGTAAGGTATCAGCAGCAATGCATCTGCAAACGCGCCGACGTAGTGATTGCCGAACTCGTTCAAAGATGCCTGGAATTTCACGAGTCCTCGCACAGCCGTCAGCGATCTCTACCGATCAGCTCTTCTTCGGACCGCAGTTGGTTCATAGTCGTCTGAAATTTGGTACGATGCAGATTACAGTGATCAGTGTCACCAAACGACCGGTGTGCATCTTTATCTTCGCTGTAAAGTGCAGCAGTCCGCTGACTAAGCGAATCGCACTATTGAACTTTAAGTCAACGTACCTTTAAAAGTACATATTATCGGATTTGTATGAATAGATTAAAATATGGTTATTTTATTGTAATGAACCTATAGTTTCATTTTGTGGGAAGAATTTAGGAGCAACCGGTATATACCTAAATCTTCAACGAAAACATGATCACTTCTCTCACTTTGTTCGCGGGTGATAAACATGGCACAGTTGAAAATACATTGAACGTTTTTCATCTATTGCAGCTCTATAACCGCGACTCTGCTAGTTGTGATTGTGAATAATGGTAGTTCTGTGAGTATAAGAAATTGAAAGGAACAATTTAGAAGGTATCCCCTTATTGAGATTTCTACTACGGATAGGAGAGAGTGTTCATTTCACCCATGGCTGAGCTACGTTAACAGGTTAACTCATCGCTTGACCATTTTGAGACGGTTCTGCGCATCTCCTCGTGTGACGTCAGTGGAGAGAAGAACGTCGGTGTTGCACAAGTGTCAATAGTATTCTTTATTCATTTATACCAATATTTCTACTACTATGGTCTGATAATAGATGTTTGGCTATTTTGAACACGGAAAAAATAACTTGGTGGACCTTCTTCTTCTTTCTAAGTCTCCGCAGAAGCGAAAAAAGTGGGTTTTGGCAGCAAATGAGTATGCTAAGTTTTCGCTCTCACCGGTAACATCTACTGTGCTTCAAACATTTTTTGCCCCTGTAAAATGGTAAACTACTACGTAATAATTATGAGTAATTAAGTTTTCCCTCCAGATTTTTCCATGTAAAATCAGAAAACGCCAGTTTCTTTTAAAGAAGTCTTTAAACTTGAAACGAACTCTTTCTTTTTAAACTTTGAACGCATGTTTAGCTAAGTTACCCTAATAATTACGATTTTCTCAGAAAATTCGAAAGAAAATGCTGTGTCGATGGGGAAACTGTTTAATCACGTGAAATACCGCCTTCGAACGAGTAATATCTGAAGCTTGAACTAGTAAAAAAAAAAACACTTCTCCGCTAGACCATTTGCAATATTTTGACGATAAAAGCTCCTTAAATTACAAATTTCACAAGTAAAGTTTATAATTTTGGAATTAAGTTACTACTAGAGTGATTAATACTGCCCCGATAATACGTATACAACTGTAGTATTTTTCCATGTAAGCCATGTTCTTCCGTGGTAATTTTTCATGGCGAAGGGTACTTGTATGTGAAATGATACATGATGATTACAAAATAAGCCGTATCAGTACTCAGGAAGCAGTGGCAATGTTGTTGTAATTGATTTTTTCACCTGTCAACCTATTCGCTTGACATTCTATTGCCTTATTTCAAGCAAATGGATTTTTGCATCGCACAGTCAACAGCTGTCATAGTGTAGAAGTAATTACCCTTAATTTTTTGTTCATGGGTGCCCATGGGTGCCCGTATTTATTAAGCAAGTAACAACTATGAACTAATTAACACTTTTTGCTATCTATCTCTCCACCTGACGTCACAGGAGTGGGCGGGACTTAACACCTACCTGCGCGTGAGTTAACCTGTTCGTTGTTCAGCCATGCCTTTCACCTACGTGAGAGACCTATTGGGGTCTTTCAAAGAGCGACAACACCATTTTAGTGAACTGATTATACTCAGTTACATCGGCAAATGAATCGGGTAGATCATTCAAAAGCTTAGCTCCAGAAAGAGGAAGAGCTCGTTGACCAGCTGTGGTGCAGGTGTAGCATATTAAAGACTTCTCACTTTCTAAAGTTTTTTCGCCTCATTTTTTAGCAACGCTTATTAGCCGCCATCTTTGTTACTGCTGGGTACTCTATAGATCTTATAATAGAGTTAATTAAGTTTCCCTAAACTTATACGATTTGGGTAGTGCTATATTATCCGAACTTGTCCAATCATCACGAGGACGGGTTCTCTCTATTCTGTTTTAATGTGCAATTTCTTAACTCATGTGCCAAAACATACCAAATGCGTTGAAAATAATCATGGATTCCTCAATCAGTCAGTCTTTTGCAGAGATAGCTCTGCCGGTATTTAGTTTACTGTTTCCCTCACAGAGACGCAGCTTTACGTTCTCTAAATAGCGTAGTGCAAAGATAAACAATCAGTTATGTCTCACCGAAACACACAAGTGTCGAGTTGTAAGGCAGGTGACCGTGATCTACACCAGGTGTATTCAGAGTGAGTTCAAAATAGGATTCTATGCACACCGGTAAGATGTCGTCCACCCACTGGGTGCCCGAGATGTTTACCGTCTTGTTGAAGTACGTCATCGTGAAAGTCGTGTCCATGCAGCTTTCCACTCCGGGTAGAGACACATGGAACTGGGAGCGGGTGCACTCATCCACAGAGAACGATAAAGCTGCAATAAAAAAAAGAAGTAGAGGAATAACTTAATCATCTTCCGGCTGTTCAGCTCGGGAAGCAACAGGTCCATGATGAACATGAATTTATGATTAGCGGGAGCGTGCAATTTCCTTAAGAAGAATAGCTTATTCGAACATATAGTCTCTTTCATGAACAGCTAAATGCAGTCAGAAACAAAGCCATCTTTCATGAGAATATCAAAAACGAGCTGAAAATACATAGTACGGATCTCTAACATAGCAGTGGGGTGAACAGGCTGTCACAGGCAAAAATATTCATGGTTTCAGGGGTGGATTCAGTAAGGGGTACCGGCCATAACTGCATCGGGCCTGCTTGCTCATAAAGCATCGTGATCTTCTATCATATAAATTGAAACATAGCTACATAAAATTAGTTTTATTTAAAAAAAAAACAACAGTATAACATAAAGCAATTGACATGAGTTTACATTGTGCGTGTGTTCTGCGAGGGACCTAAATCTGTTGAAACTTTGAGTGCTCAATGGAAGACCAACCTCATAAACTTCTGGCTGCCAAGAAGCGGTCTACGGTTAGAGCGTCTGGGGCGGCCTAGACATCAGCTTGAGAGAATCGTAAGCATACGTAGGTTTTTCGGATGGTATTGCATACAGATCCAGGCAATAAATTACTGATATTTGACAGAACAGATTTTAACTCCCTCCTAGATGACTTGACAAGACATCAGTAGCTCATCTCTTTCTGCGGTTCTGAACGCCGTGGCAGAAGCAGGATTTTTACTTTACATAGCTGAACGGGCATAGGAGGAGTTAATGGAGTTAGTCTCCATAACCCTAGTGTTTTCATGGCTGGTCACCTGGTTACTAGGGACCGAGAGTTGCCTAGTGCATCTGAATAAGAGAGGCGGTTTATTTAGAGGCAGTTTCAGTATAGAGACGAAAAATGGTTCATCGTAGACAAGGTATGAGTTGTAAGAATATTTTATATGACTTATGACGAAAGGCTTAATATAAGCCGTCATCGTGCAAAGCTTTGACGATCATTAAACTATCGCCAACTAAAGCACTCTGAGAGCACATACCTCTGCCAAGCAAGGCAACGGTTACGAAAAATTTTAATTAATTCAGAGACTATGATTTTCTTTGTATCAACACCAAAATCTTAGAATTTGTGCCTTTCAGTATTGTTAACAGCTTCAGTAATTTTTTTGAAGATCCGTTCTTAAAATTTTATCTATGCTGCTAACAAACATTCTGACTCACATTAGTCAAACTCACAAACGAACCAACCGATCATCATCAAAATGAAATCATTCATGTATTTTACAATTACAAACAACTCCTATACATTTCATAAAGATCCCTTCATAACTTTTTTAGTTATTGTGCTAAAAAGCAAAAAATTAAAAACAGGGACAAAAAAGCGAACGAACCACAAAAATTTTGTCATATACTGTTCGTGATATACCTAACAACTCATCTAAATTTTATAAAAATCAGTCCATAACTTTTTGAGTTATGGCATTGAGAAAAATGAGGCATACAAAGAAATAAACAGATGAACGGATCTTCACCAAAAGTTAATCATCTGTTCCTCCTAACAAACCGAACAATGCCTGTATATTACGTCGAAATCTGTCCATATTTTTTTTGAGTTATCTTGATGACAGACAGACAGAAAGACAGCTACACACACAGGTAAACAGAATAACAGACAAACAGCCAGCAGACAAACCCGACGAAAATGTATCCTTTTTGTCGGAGGTTATCGTTCTGCTAACTCCAACGGCTCTCGTCAACTCGCTCAAGGACTCTGATGGATCCCCTGTGACTGACTGGTTAAACCCTAACAGAAGACTGGCAGAACGCCGACAATCGTTTCGATACCTGTGCGATAAGCGATGAACAACCTAGGTGTTTCTTTACTTAGGTGTTTCCTAATTCAAAAGCATTTATTTCTCTCCGTAGGAAGGTATTCATACAATAGTTCTATTGCAATAAATGTTCAGTACACTAGTGTAAAACAGCAAGCAATGAGTTTTACACGCTAGGTTAAGAATTGAGTGTACAATTCTACTTCACAACCAACTGTTCGTACAAGAAAAAAAGAATATGTATTTCTCCCCGAAGGATTTTTTTATGCAATAATTCTATTAAAATACTTGTTGAAGAAACTAGATTAAACATCGCAATATGAGCCTTACAGATTAGGGAGCAAATTTATAGCACTATTCTACTTCACGACCTACATTCTGTACAACGCTCTATGATAGCAATAGGTTCACAGTTCACACACAGGTATATTGTGAATCAACTAACACATCATGTTAATTTCGAGGCTAAATGTAGGTGGCATTAGGAAAACATGAAATTATTAGATATAATAAAGAAGAAAAGAGAAGTAGAAAAAGCAAAGGGAACATACAGCTGTAAAATATTTTTAGGGGTGCCAGGCGTAGATAAGGTGGGGAACCATTGTTGTTAAGCAAATAATCTAAAGGAGATCATGAAGATGATGCTGATATTCGGCGTTATAAGTGAAGGTATAATTCACGTAATATTGCAATAATATTTGTTACATCACTGGAAGCTTGTAGATAATAACAATAAGTCATTCATCTTTCCGACGCGTGGAGGTATTTTTTCCCAATACTAATACCCACATTACAAAGCACAGCGGGGCAATAAGAAAACGCCTTCCAAGCTGCACACGGCAAAACACAGGAAACAGTAAAATCAATCATTCTAGAGCAGGAGCTCCTTACCGGGAGCGGCCGCATCCCCGCGAGGTGTGGTCTCGAGTCAAGGAGGGCAGTGAAACCTTAGATTATTTCAACGTCATTCAGAAATGAACTCAAATTTTCGGCCCAAATTGAGACCATTTAAATTCTTCGTCATCATATGAGGTATTATAATTATTATTGAAGAAAACGAATGGAAGCACAATTCGAAATTTTATTACCCACGACGCGGTTCGCCATACCTCGGCTCATCAAGTGGGAGGGTTGAAGATGGTCGAATTTGAAGACGTTAAGATTTGCTGAAATTTAGTCAGGTTGTCACAGAAAGGTGTAGCTGTGATACCGATTTATCCAAAGCTATAAAAAATTTTTCAAACAAGCAAATGTTTTCAATTTTGAAACATTGTCCGCTGCAGTGACTCCAGCTACAGCACGTAGATGCACGGGAGCGTTGTAGTTGGAGTCACTGCAGCGGACAAGGTTTCAAAATTGAAAACATTTGCTTGTTTGAAAATTATTTTTATAGCTTTGAATAACTCGGTATCTGTGACAACCTGGCTAATTTTCAGAAAATCTTAACGTACGTCTTCAGATTCGACCATCTTCAACCCTCCCACCTGATCAGCCGAGGTAAGGCAAAACGCGTCTTGGGTAACAAAATTTCTAATTGTGCTTCTATTCGTTTTCTTCAATGTTTGAAATAATGCCACCTCAAGACAATATTATTATTATTTTTGTAAGGGTCTAAGCACACAGCAAAAGCCTTTTAGGGGCGCCAAGTACAGATAAGTTTGAGGAACAATCGTTCTAGAACAAATGATCAAAAGAACATCGTTAATATGATGCCATATTAGGTCATACAATCCCAGAATACACCTCATTGCTACAACGGAAGCCTCTAAACTATAGAGAATGCAATAGCATAGGACATATATGGTATTTGTATACATGACATCCCATAAAATGGGCAACTACCCACACTATTTACATTCTACAAAGTTGCACATGAAGCGGTGTGGAGGCACTCCTGAGACACAGCAATGAATCAGTAATGCATCGTCACCGAATGGCAACATCCAGAGTGCACAGCTAAAAGTTCGACACAATTATAACCTAAAATACCTCGTGACGCAAGATCTAGCACTCATAGATTATTTGTACATAGGCAAAAAACGACGGTATTATCCATACAATCAACGTTTTATAAAACGCTGTAGTAGTAGTAGTAGTAGTATAGGAGGAGGAGGAGTACAACATTTTACTAACGCATCAGGGACGCAATGTCCATTTCGCGCTGAACCACTCTTGTGGTTTGACACAGGCTCGTGCGCCTGTGGCTTTCCTGCCGGTAGGTTTCAGAGTGGTCAGTGCGCTACTGACAGGAAAAAAAAGCGTAAGTTGTACATCTCCAACCCCCGGACCCGATGAACGCTTTCGCTCAGCTATGCCGCGCAATGGATTCAAAGCCCACCTCCCGAAACAGAATGGGAAGTATTGAGAGCCTACCTAACTTCACAAACTAACTTCGTCAGCAGGAACTGCGGCAAGCTGCAACATCCCCTGTGGAAAAGGCACTCGGGACCCATGGGTGTGTGAGATAAAACGCTGTTTTACAACACATCCTATATTATATACAAATTCCCTTATGGCTGATAATTTGCATAGATGCCTACAATATATCAGAAAATATAGAATCCCGTAGGTGCAGAGACATAAGAAGAGCTATATAATTAAGCAAAATATTATACAACCTACGGTCTATCTATACAACGTTGCACCTGGCGGTACAGCAGAATTCTGTTAACAGCAAGCATCTTGCAGTTCTAGCATTCCAGAGTCTTAGAGTAAGAATAAATACATATTATTCGCATGAAAGTACACAATGTACACTATTACGCAGCACAGCCTATGTTTTATTCAATGTTGAAATGTTTTTTTAGCATACGTCCAATGCATATACAGAGCTCTGCTTCCTTTATTTGTGGATTCCTAGATATGCCTAATATAAGTTAGAAAATGTGTCGTCACATTGCTGGTGAGACTTCGGAAATATTGTTTTACGTATCATATTCCATAACCAACTGTCTATACAGTGAGGCATTAGGCGGTACACCGAAACTTCGTGAGCAAGAGCCAGGTGAGGCCTTTGGATTGGTTTCGAGAGAACTCTTGGGAAATGAAGTGGTGTACAGCATGTTTGCTTCCTAAATTAAGCGAGAGATTTCTTTTGGCAAACTCTTTATTGATCCGTAAAGTGGAATAATTGAATGTAGTATCCGGTGAGTTTGACGAGCCGTTATTTTTTTTTTTATTTATCTCCATTTTATTTATAATTTTTTAAAGACATACGACAGCCACGTGCAAGCTTCTGTAGGAACTAACCTAGTCTTACCATTTAGATACATTCATATCTCAGCCTCAGGAAGCACATCCAAGATGTGAATTTCACAGTGTGTCTCGAAGAGTTTCGGCGCTCAGCTTAAGTATATATCTCTGAATACACCACAATTCGATTATAACACTACGGCACGATCGTTTTTATGCGGCGCTACAGGAATATAAACTCATAGGGCATAGAAATCGTCTCCAATTATAGGTCGGTCAAGACGTTACTTCGACTGGTACAATAAATTCATGGTATGCCGTATTTTGTTCATATCAAATCCTTCGATCATTCAATAATCTCCAACAACAAGTTTTTATAGGCGACTTTTAAGACAATTCCATGCATAAAACATCTCTGTAACAACCCCATAGTACTTTCATACGGTCGTCAATCCTCAACACATTAAACGATTCATCGCGCACGTAGTACTCATTCCTGCTCGCTTGCTCTGATCTTGTACTCCGCTTTCATACAAGCTGCTGCAGCTCATCCTTTTGGTACGCAAGTAGTACAGCTCTCAGCTAAAATTGTACTCCGCTTTCCTACAAGCTGCTGCAGCTCATCCTTTTGGTACGCAAGTAGTAGATCTCTCAGCTGAAATTGTACTCCGCTTTCCTACAAGCTGCTGCAGCTCATCCTTTTGGTACGCAAGTAGTACATCTCTCAGCTGAAAAAAAAATTGTAGTTATATGTAGTGAAGCTGTTGGCAAAACGGTATTAGTGTGTGTAACGGGTGATGCAAGTTTACATAGGAACATTAATAAAATTAATATCGACCACAAGTTCACACGATTCAAGAGAAAAAGTTCAGGGAAACACCAGGTTGAATAAAAAAGAATTCATAAAAATATCAGTGGTACCATACCAAACTCAACACAAAGCACAACACTTGTACATTGAACACGTATAGAAAAAATTTTCCCATCTAAAATCTATTCAATACAGCGAACAGACTAAGTACGGCAACACGAAGCAATGGACGGAGCCCCAAATACCTAGACGTCGCTGAGACCAGCAGGATTCACATTTCTGATCACATCCCTTTCCTCACGTTCCATAACGGTAAAGTTAACTTTACGGCACGCCCCACTGGGAAACCTACACACACTGATTTGTGCTGCAGATGTAGGCCAACTGACTACAGAGGATTGTGAGGCTGCAGTCGACCATATATCGTAAAAAAGCTATGGCGCCACCGACGGAAGGCTCTAATGCAACGATCTAAGCACTTCATATTCACCGCAAGACGAGCTAGTAAAGAAATTGGTCATGAGCGCTATCCACGAGTGGGTACTTATGCAAATTTCGAAGAGCCCTATTTGCTCGCTCGATCATGAACGAAATGATACAGGACTGTCTCACCGTAGCACGTGAATATTGTGGTGTAAGCAATGTCTGTTAGGTCTTCATTGTCTGTGACCAAAGTGAAGTTGAAGGAAACTTCCCTGCATGCGGGTAAGACGCCGTCCACCCACTGGGAGTCAAGGATGTTCTCCTGCTGGCCGAGGAATCCTACGTTGAAACTTGGATTGACACAGTTCGAAGTGTCAGGAACAGTCACATGGAACTGGGTGTTAGTACAGGCATCCACACTTGCTTCCAAAACTGTGAAGCGAGAAAGAGGCCGAATACAATCGATGAAATATTTGCTCAAGTTCAATATGGTGGTCAAAATAAAGTTTATATATTTTGCCTAGTGCAAGCAAAAATGTACAGGTTGGTCATATTACAAAGAGAAAAATCTCTACTACTGTAGTATATATGGGTATTCGGTCATTTTCTCTGCTATTAAGTTTTACAGAGTTACATATAGAGAGGGACTAGGGCTAGAAATACCTTTCGAAAGGGAAACCTAGGCTCACCGCATTAATTTCAGTGGGTGTACAGTCTCTCCCTGATGGCAAATTCTCACTGTGCTTCATCAAACAAGTTAAAACTAGAATTTCATAATTTATATTTTTAGTAGCTGTTTAGAATCTCTGATTCACCTATACTGGCAAGTGACAGTTGAGAAACTCTCGACATGGGATAAGTTCGCTGCTCGGATTCATAAGAAAACGCCCTGTAGCTCTCCACTCACGAACCAGTACCAGATATTAACTCCACAGGTATGTTATTAAGACAATGACAAGGTTCGTGTGGTTTATCATGTAAGAAACTCTAAGCTTTAAGTTCACAATTGTTAGCAACGACATGCTTTGTTCCTCAGACACTGTATGACGTGACTTTTAATATTCAGGGAAAGACTTTATAATGCCTCTGTACAAACAGAGTATGAGACAACAGCGCCGACAACCGTGAGGTGGGTTACTCTTACAGTGGCTAGATGCTAGAGTGATGGTCAAGTGTTCGTCTCCTTACTAAGGAGGTGAATTCTTGTCGTATTCGCTTAGCTATTCTTGTATTCACACTCCACTGCAAAAATATTGACTTAAGTACAACCACCAGGGTCCGTTATGCGGTATCATACATGGATTATTCTAATATATGCGAAGCAGCGGCTCACTATAAGAACGTTTCCTCACTAGCTGCAAGATGAACTTTTTGATCGATTGACATGAAATTTGTACCACAGGCCATTCCATACTGGAGTTGCCAACTGCCCACTGAATCTCATGGTGAGTTGATAAAACTTAGAAAAAATTATTCCAGCCAAAATTGAAGACTTAACAAAAACTAAACGCTCTTGGAGACGCAAGGAATGCATACATTGCAAAGAAACAAGCATATATGAGCCATGGCTAATGGTGCATTAGAAAATTTGATATGGAAGTATTTTAGGTCTATTTTGTGTATTGAAATTAAATTATCGTTGCCCACCGTTAATATTCGGAGTGAATATGTGCTTCTGGCTAATAATCACATTTCTTTCATTTGCCACGAACTGTTTACTTTTTGTCTAAGGTCGTTATTTTAAGAGGAAGAGATTTATAGAAGTTTTATTGATTTGCCGTGAGGCCCACGTGGATATTAAGTGGACAACCACGTATAGCGTTGTCCATAGAAAAACATGAACAAAAAAATGTAGCCAAACCGTTCGTAGTTTAAATACAACTCACTAAACCATTTCCTAGAACGATAAGTACATTGGACCCGGCTGCTGAAATCAAATTTCCTAGAAATGAGGCCCAAAACCGATCTCGGTTCTCACCGTTGCAGACGAAATTTGTAGCTTGGGCGAGGTCGGAATATTCTTGGCCGCCGATAATCAGCGTGAAGGTGAAGATCACATCTTGGCAGAGAGCCAAGCTGCCGCTCACCCACCCGTCTAGCGTCACTTTCTGCGTCTGGCCGAGGTACTCCATTTTATACGTGTGGTTCGCGCAGGCCGGCTCTGATGACGTCACCTGGAGCTGTGTGGTGGTGCAGTCTGATACAGAGACCGGGGCCACTGCAGGCAGATGAAAGGCAGCAATGACGACTAAAGTAGTACACAAAATGATGGAAAATAACATCCATCGCTACTTTCTTAGTGTTTATGGGTTATTGTGCTAACATGCATAAAATTAAAAACAGGGAGAAACGGATGAACGAACAAACAAATCATTACAAGAATTTAGTCATCTACTCTTTGTCATATACCTAACAATTCATGTCAATTTCATCAAAATCCATTCATAACTTTTTGAGTTAAGGCATTGAAAAAATGAATCAGACAAACAAACAAACAAACAAACGGATAGACATATCTTCACCAAAAGTTGATCATCTGTTTCTCCTAACATACATTCCAATCCCTGTGAATTTCATTCAAATCGGTTCATAACATTTTGAGTTATCTTGGTGACAGTGGGCTAGCTCACCATCACTGTGCTGTTTGTGTGGTGCACTGTTGGGGCCCAGCTCACCATCACAGCACTACTGTTTGTGTTATACATCATCACTCTATCCTAGTTCATTACTTGTTTCTGCGTAGCACAGTTATACTTTACAGCTAGTATAGACTTGTATACTTCACCCCGTGACAGGAAACGTCGGTAGACCTAGAACTTAAACTAAGTAGCTATTT
>LQNS02278188.1:677813-690367 GCA_001587735.2 Parhyale hawaiensis | reverse complement strand
TATGAGATATACATTAAATACATAATTTCAAATTTACATGTTTGTACTGTAGGTCATGCTGTATGTACCGCCATACCTATTGGATGTAATTGTATGTAATAGTATTTAAGCAATCAGGTCAAATAGTATTAAGCCATGTAGACCTTTCCTCGGGAAGCAATTAGCTACTGCATTTTCCATTTACCTTACTTTAAGTGAACAAGCAGTAATGTTAATATTAGTAGAAACAATTAAATCTTACTTTGATTCTCGCGCGAGCGTGATTGTTAGGTAGCTCTATTGCGGAGCCAGTCCAGTTAACTCGTTTGGTATGTGATGGCACTGAGCCGTGTAGATTAGGTTGTGAATATATAGCTGTAATATTACTAACAAATGAATGTACACACAATTTTTAATGTAAGCTGTAATATAATTATCCAAGAACACCTCCCGCCTGTGGATAAAGAAATGTTAAATAAATAATAAATAAATAAGTAAATTATGCATGTAGTTATCATTTTTCTGAAGAGAGGATGCGTTGAGCTCCTTTCCAGTGTAGCATGATCTTCTCATAAGTCTCATAACTATATCAGTGCTACCAATTCTACTTCAATTAATAGCTGGTCATGCTTTCCAGAATAGCCTAAACCCCCTGAAAATATAAAATTCTGCTTGCAACGACATAAAGTGAAGACATAGTTCGAGATACTGCTGGTCATGTTTTATTTTGCAGCTTCATGTCAAGTTTTCACAAAGCAGCTCTTCTGGGCTAATCTTAGTTTAAGGAAAATAAAACGTATTTTGCCAAAAGGGAGTGTCAAGTGATACAGTATATTATCAAATACTTTCTTTGGCTAATGCCATAAAAATCATGAAGTTGTCGTGTTAACTCTCCTGCCTATTAGGTATTAGTGCACATTTCTGTTACTCAGCAAGTACGGGATCCGCCACCACTACAATATAACAGCAGATAGAGCTGTATACAGTCTACATTTCTTTGTTCTTTCTCAATATCACGTGTCTTCTTCGAAAGTTCTCTGTCGTGGAAGTCTCTGTTTGAGGAGTTTTAGTATCCTCTCCTGTAGCAAAGCTACTTTTCAATTATATTGAGTTGATCAAGAGCTGCCTTCCTACCTTTCATGTACGAAGTGGAAGAAATTTGGACTTTGTGATCAAGGAAGATCCAGTACAGAATCATCTCGAAGTCCTGGCAGTAGGGCAAAGCGTCTTGCACCCAACGGTCATCCAGCACCAGCTGGGTCTGCCCGAGGTACTCCACCTCGAAGAAGGCAATGTTGGAGCACACGAGCAGGTCCGTGAACTCCACGTGGAATTTTTGGTCGGTGTCTTGGTCCACAGAGAAATGAAAATCCGGCGCTGCAACGAGGCAGATTGACTTAGGGACATAAGCTGCAGTGTTTGTTTAAGTAATTCAGAGAAATAATGGTTGTCTTTTTGTAGCATTGTTGTACTGCAGGGTTAATTCAGAGGTAAATTTATAACTGCACGAACTCCGATGCTATAGGAGAGAACGATACGGTTATATTGTGACATTAAAAAAAAATTAAGGTACTATCTGATCAGCTATCAGTGACTTCTATTGTGATGCCTTCTGGTTAATGAATCGAACACCCTGGCCATGATTTTTTTAAAATTAAGTAATATTTTATAAACTGCACACATACAGATTTATAATTTCACATCTTAGCAATATAAGTTCTCAAAAGGGCTACAACTTCAAAATATGTAGAATTAACCCGGAATAATCCACAGGAGACAATTCGGATACACATAGTACGGAAATATGGTTATTAATACGAGTTTTGATGGATTTCACCGTTTGGTGCCTGATGTTAAGCTAATATAGATAAATTTCTAAAAAAAATTGCTGCAAGGCAAATTTCCACCCACCAACAAGGTCCGAAGCATCTATCAAGTCCCCCGTGTAGTAGACTACCACGTCGCCACCGGAGCAGGTCGCTTCCCGCATCAGGGACTGGCTGGAGACTTTGCATTGGCCGTCCTGCAGCAGGAACATGGCGATGCCTGCCGGTGAGAAAGTTTGTTACATTAGACCAACTGCTGCAACGGCCGGCCCCTACAACATATACTTCAACTTGCTGTAAGATTCACTCAACTGTCATCTCACCAGTCTACTCTGCACTCAACGCCAAATTACCTTATTCACTGCTTCATCTCCTGCAAAGACCGGCGGAAGGACCACAGACCTTAGGGTTAGTCTGCTGTGAGAGAAAAAAATCTTCCACTGGAGCATGGAGGTAGGAGATTAGCTAAAGTTTGGCTTGGTTAAGTTAGGTTGATTTTTGAACATAACCTGACCTAGTTTTACCTAACCCAAAATTGCACTAAATTAGCTCATGAAATCTTGGGTAAGATAATCGATTGCCATGCTTAGAATTACAGATGGAACTTTCATTTGAAAACATAGGACATTGGAAGGGAAATTTTATATTAATTCTTACTTGCTGCTCCAGTGAAATCCTATAAGTTATTTTAGTCGAAGCTATAGACCTTCTGCATTTAAGTAGTGGGTAATGCTGCCAAATACCGCTTTTTGAGGGTAACCTACTCTCGCCTCTCCCTCGCGCGTGAGCTTTCGTTTTAGGACGGCCAATGCATTTCCGTTGTAGCGGGGGTCAGGGGGGAGGCGCAAACCAGAAGGGGGGCCTGGGAAACCCGAAGTAGGTGGAGCCGGAACCTACCCTCGCGGCTCCCTCGCACGTGAACTTCCGTTTTAGGACGGCCAATGTACTCCCGGTGTAGCGGATGTCAGGGGGGGGGTGCAAATCAAAACTCGGCGGGGTCTGGGAAACCCGAAATAGGTGGAGCCGGAATCTACCCTCGCGCGTGAGCTTCCGGTCTTGGACGGCCAACTCAATACCGGTGTAGCGGGGGTGAGGGATGGAGGCGAAAACCGGAAGTGGGCTAGACCTAGGAAACCGGAAATAGGTGGAGCCGAAACCTACCTATCCTCTACCTACCTATCCCCACTCTTTCTTCCTCACGATTTCATACTCTGAATGCTGCTCTGCTTCGTTCTTCCTTTTATTTCCTGACTTCCTCTTCCAATGAGCGTTGTTCCGCTGGAGGAACTCACTGGTTGTTTGGTTCCACGCATTTTTCGACAAACTACCTCTTCCTTCCTTTCCCTCTCAGAACTGTTATTTACTACGTCAAAAAGTATTAAACTATTCAAGCATTAACTTCAGTTAATAACGCCATGTACATAAAATGCAACCTCGACCCTTACAGAGTTTTTTTCCTTTTTTTTTTTTTTGCGGCCCAGAAACTGGTTCAATATTTCAACTCCAGGGACGCCCTTAAATTTTTTATGAGAAAAGAGAAAATCCTCGGGGAGATACAAGGCTACTTCGCACCCTCCAGTTTCGGTATCAGCTGATAAATGCACGTTCTGCTCTACAGAAATGCTTGGTCCCATTAGGTGCACAACAAAGCAAGTGCTGCCGAGCTTGAGCTGCTGTAGCCAGAGGACATCGCCACACTTCAAAGACATTGTTGACGCAGTTTTTTTTAAGCAAACGTTTTCCGAATGACTGCAGTTTTTCTGAGAAAAAAATCTAGCCTATTAGATATATACCATAGAACTCTCACCCTATTAAAATAGCTATAGTCTTCGGGAACACAATTTTACAGCCATGTCACCAGTAAATCGAGAAGAGTATTCGTATTTCATATTTTCTTCTTCCCACTAGTAAGCCACTCGTGACAGTAAAATGTATTTTATAAGTAGGTACTATCTTAGCCTGACTTTCCTTGTGATGAGTGAAGGAGAGGTATATGGCTGATGAGTGGTTTGGTTGGATGGTTAGGCACTTGCTTGGTTACTTAATTGGTCGCAACATATTCAAAGCATTGGATAGAAAGATAATTCATCCACTGCACGATAAGAGGACCGTTGCATTGTCAAACTGAGATGTTAGAAATATAAGCTTTGAAGACGTCGAAAATTACTTCAACTATTGTACCTTCAACCACTGCATAGATCCGTGGTCATGAGCCTATTCCTGAAAGTCATGGAGAGTCCAAGATTTTGGCTAATATTTTATGGTGTTTAGGGATTTTTTTCAACTTTTTGGTTATAGCTTGACCATTTTATCAAGGCAGTTTGGTCGTGGTCAAATGCCTCTATAGCGTTGCCAATCTTATGGGTATTTCAGAGATTTTGTTCAGCCCGTATCTTAGCCTCGCCTAGTACCTGTATAAAGAGAAATTTCAGAAATACCCAAAGAATTGGCCCCACTATAGAGGAATTTAACCACGACCGAACTGTTTTTATAAAATGGTCAGACTATAGTTGTTATCGCCATGCATATTCACCAATGAGGTTTTTTGCTGCTGCTGCTGCTGTTGTTGCTCTTATTGTTTTAATTAATCTTTAAAATGTGGCTGCGTCATTGGAAATCGTACATGTCAAGAGTCTCATAAGGGTGGGAACCATTATAGGCATGGCTCTAGTGAAGGGTGTCACGTACTGGAAAAGTTAAAGAACCGTTATGCTCCTATTAAGTGAAAAAAGAACGATAAAAACGAAACGAACTTCACTAGAACAGAGCTAAGATGGGAACTGAAGGGAAAAGGGTAAAGGATTTTCTTTCAAACCTTTAAAAATCCCCTGTCCCTAACTCTCGCTTATACAGAAGTACATTAGCCAAAAGAAATTGGTCACAGCGACGAAACGCCAGAAAAAAAAAACATGTGCAAAGAACAGCACTACTCCAAGCTAGCGAAATCATTTTCAACTGGACAGCGTGTCTACTTCTGAACTCCATAATGTGCTCCCGACACTGGGGAATTAAGATGGTATTGCGCCTCTCATATCACAACACTTGATGACTACCAAACTGAACTGGGACCTCAAATGTTACACATGAAGATTCCTACACCCGGCCAGCAGGTAAGGTCACCAAGCAATTTTTCCTCGCTGTGGTTCTCGGTAGAGATAAGCTACAAATTCCTACACCCGGTTGGCATGTGCAGCTTTAAGCTATTTTTACACACTGTGCTGGGATTCTCAATAGAGATAAGCCACTAATCTATTTGTGATAGTATCCAGGAGCTGTCAAGTTCGTGTTCACATTTACAACGAAGGATTATGTTAATAAAATGATGGCTCGTGACAGTGTGAAATGATGGCGGAGAATAAATATGTCAGTGAAGCTCCTCTTTTTTTGCGATTCAGCTTGGAAATTTCTCGAGTTCTTCTTCGTTGGCCTGTTGCTCAACTTTAGTATTATGAAATAGCAGCAATTAATGTTAATGTGGAATCGATAAGAAATTTAGTAAAGTAACTTCTTCACCACTTAGCGAATGAATTTCTCCCTCTGATGCTTCATATCGGAACGGAGGGAGCAATTAACCAACAAACTATACATTAATCATAGTAGTTGTGAGTGTTTTCACAGTGCAATTACAAAACATGCTGAAAAACAACCTTCGTCAAAAAGACGATATTTTGGTCGAAATGGTCTGCTTGCCTGCACGTCTGTCTATCTGTTTAACTGTTACAAAGATTACTCAAAAAGTTGTAGACGGATTCTTACAACATTTACGGGGATTGTTTGGGATGTTGGGAAGAACAGAGGATTAACTTATGTGAAGATCCGCTTAACAGTTAATGTTTGTCAGCTTGTTGACCTTTTTTGTACCATAACTCAAAAAGTCACTGACGGGTCTTCACTAAATTTGAACGAAATGTTAGGAAATTTTGCGGGAGTATGTAGCAAATTTTTTTCTGATGAGCTATTCATTCATTCATCCAGTTATTCGTCACTAACCTAACCCAAAAAGCTATTAATGGATCTTCATCAAATTTGGAGTTGTTAGAATCGTTAAAAGGCACAATTAACTAAATTATGGCGTTGGTCGGATTGTCCGTTTGTGTGGTTCTCTTAGTGTTTGTCAGAACATATGTAACTCACGAAAATTATAAATGGATCGTCACGAATTTTTGGGAATTGTATAAGAAACATTGAACCCACAAATAACCAAATTTCAGAGACAACTGTGTTCGTTATTTTGTGTATGATTAGGCCTATGCATGTTTGGCTTAGTGATTCTAAGAAATTAACTCAAAAAATTACCCGTAGTTTTTCAAAATAATTACAGAACTTGTTAACATCGTCATAAGGCACAAATGACAAGATTTTGACGCCTATGAAAATAAATCCTACCTTCAGTATTAACTTGGATTTGAATTTTTCGGAAGTATGCGCTCTCAGTGTGCTCAAGTTATACAATGTTTCGCCCCGTGAGGTTGCCACGCATCCCGCCCCTCACTAAAACTCCTTACCTTGGCTGGCCGCCGCCTCAGCGCAAGCCAGAAAATCGCCCTCGACGTTCTCCAGCGCCTCGGCTCCAATCCAGCAGTCGGCAAATTCCAGAGGAACTTCGTACCTCCTGTACACGGCGCCCGACGTCGTCTTGTAAGTCTGGAACTCCATGGCCATAGCCCGGGGCCGGCAGGAGTCTGGGAACTCGGGGTCGTAGGTTCGAATCTGCGACAGGATAACAGTTACAGATAGCTAGAGCGAAGCGGAAGCCGGCTGTATAGCGTACACAATGGGTCTCTACCCTTAAGTATGTGCCCACAGGCACTCAATCGTCGAAGTATTATATTAGCCTATGCAGCTCACAATATTGAATAAATGCTTATGATTTTCCGAGAAGGCAATATCCTACCGAAGCCAATGCCTGTCTGACTGCTGTTTTTTGAGGTCGTGCTGTGCTTCGGATGCAGCAACTGCTGCAACGGTGAGAGTTCGTGGCAACTTCCGTTGAGGCGCTACACTGTTGCACACCAGGATGAGCGTACTTTGCTTTATGAACTATAGGACGACTTGTGACATTACCGGAACATACTGTTATGTTGAATGTCATCTCCTAATTAATAAAAGGATTATACATATGGAATGATACTGTGTTGTACTTTCACCTTAATAGGTGCAAGGGGCTGCGGGACTACAGGGTCAACGAAGGCTAGGTCCATGCCAGAGCAGAAAGCGAGATGTGAAGAAAAAAAAAATTGGTTCCAGAAATAACGTAGCGACGCAACCCAGATCGTGCGAGACAACGTGCATTGGTTTGGGTCACAGCCACTATATCTCCCGCAAAAATCACATTGATTATAGCGCTGGCGTGGCCCTGGCTTATCGATGTCGTGAAAGAGTTCACTAGTATAGCTTAGATGTAAATGAATCCTGCGAATGAGACAAAATTTCACCATACCGCTCTGGAGACAAATATAAAGTCCATCTGAAAGCACACCTAGAATCGGGAAATACAAAAGCACTGGTTCATGCTGAAGATAGGTGCCTACTAATCATGAGAGTAGTGCACGGCAGCAGTCAATCACGCATCAGCAGAGACGGAAGGCCTATATGACAACTGTGGTTCCCGCAACCAATATGTTAATATTAAACTAAGAATAATTAATCAAATTAATAAAAGTCTCGACATAAAAAACGTCTACGTTTTGGGGTAACACGGACTCATTCCACAACATGGACCAGCCCACCTTCAGAAGTTCCTTAATCTGATCACTAAAGATTCAATTTCCATTTTCAACAATATGCTATACAAACAAATAGAAGGAGTCTCCATGGGCTCCCAGCTCGGTCCCTAGCTAGCTAACATATTTTAATGTCAACACGAAGCAATATGTCTTGACGAATGCCAGAATAACTTTTAACCAATCCATCACAAACGCTATGTAGGCGACACCTTCCTCATCTTCAAAAACCCAACCGATTCAGACTTATTTCCACAATATTTGAATAGTAAGCACCCCAAACGAATATAGCAATTTCATATCATTATTAGACATCGTAGTCACAAATCAGGACTCAACACTGACTACTAAAATCTATAGGAAGCAAAACTTTTTGTGCCTCGGGACCAGCTTCTTCAGTCACAGCTATGACCAATTCAAAGTAAATGCAATCAAAACTTTACTGTTTAAAGCATATCGCTTATCTTTCTCTTACCTAACAGTTTCAAACGAAATAGACTTTCTTCGAACTTTCTTCAAAAATAACGGTTATTCGCACCAGCTTCTAGACCATTATTGAAAAATGTTCTTGACAAATTATTTTCGACCCCAATATTACTAATTAGATTTTTTCCACTCTCTCCCGTACTACAGCGCAACCACCGTCAAAAAAGTTTACTCTCTGAAAACTTTCCTTTCCGAAGCCTACCCGCATATAATTTTAGGTTCTCTTTTAAAAACGCATTTACCATAGGATGCTATTTTGAATTTAACGACCTACCCCCGCACGTTTGCTGTCTGGTGTTGTCTACAGGTACACCTGCGAATATTGCCAAGCTTCGTATGTGGACAGCATTACAAAGCTTTATTGACCAACAGTGAGGTATATCCAGTATAACAGTTTTACCACTTGCAAAAGTTTCACATTCAGCTTTCCGCCTTCATGCAGAACAAAGCAACCATCCCATTAGCAAGAAAGATTTCTCCATCATCGACTTCTCCAATTCAATAGAACTCACAGCCTTAGAATCTCATTACATTCGTAAAAGTAATTCCAGCCTCAATATAATGACTTCAGCCGTTCCCCTCACGACAATCCACAACTCACGCTTTTCCCTCGACTGTACACTCTTTCCGCCAACGACGTTCCCTAACTGTCCGACTGTACAAGCACTGATATTAGGACCAACCGAACTTGCTCCGGCCATTCGCCTTTTACACTTCCCCACGACAACACCTCTGTCCCCAGCTATCAATAAATTTCTAGTTTTATACGAGTACATCCTTGTTATTTTGGTTCTTTATAGTTCTGAATATGGGAATGCAATCCCGAAACGTTAACGATTTTTATGTCGACACTTTTGGTAATTCAAATCTGTTAAGTTAAACTATTTGATTATATTAACAAATGTTTCGGCGAGTGAATAATGTGAAAGAAAAATACGAATACCGAAACTATGCAGTTATCAGCGGAGTCCCCATAACGCGAGGGAAATCCCAAAAGCTGTGTTGCGCAACAGAGTTGCATCTGTGAACAGAGCTGACAGGTTTCAATTTACTCTCCCACAACACTCCGATGACTTACCAAGAAGTAGAAATAGAGGTATGACCTTGGGGATGTTATCACCACCACCACTCACCATCACGGTAGAGTCACCCATCACCGCCTGCACAAACAGTAGCATCTTGTAATTTCAGCAGTTAATTATTTCTTTTTTTCTTCATCCACAAGGAACCAAGCTCTGATATTCTTTCGAGGTTGAAACATTTCGATTTAGGTAAACAAAAGTCATGCAAGAAGTTAGGGGAACCCGTTGGTATTGTAAAATAAAGAACGACGTCATCTCTTTAGGAAGGGAAAGTTAGATAACGACAGGGTGCGCAATAGCACCAGGACTCCATTCCCGGGAAGTCGGGAACTCACAGAATTGCCCGCAAATTGCTTTTAATTTACAAAAAATCCCAGGTACTAATCTACCATACGAAGTCAGGACTTGCACCTACTAATATAGATTACTGTTGATTTCTTGGAAACTCAGTACTATTCCTACGAATCTTATTCCGGAGATCTCTCTTTAAAACGGATGCCGATGTCCGGATAAAGGATCCCTTAATATCCCATCAGACAAGGTACAGCAGCAGCAGCTGTCAGTTTCCGCGATCACAATTGGCGCCGATCCCAAATCATACCGTTCCTAATCAGTGTAATTTCTTGATGTAGCAAGCACACGAATTCAAACTTCTGCGGCATGAACATTAGTTGCCCGCAAATAATTTGAATCTTTTCGAAGCAGCAGCAGCAGAGATGAAGCCAGAACGGACTCACTGCCTAAACGCTCTGTAGTAGTTCCCACTTATCCCCTAACAAATTTCAAGGCAGCTGTTCAGAAGCTGAATATCAGTTCAAGCTTCTACGGTGGCCCTGATTTTTGGTTGGGTCACGCAGGACACGATTGTCCGGGTATGTTTCCTCTCTTTCTTCAGAGGGTGGCTGGTGTGCTCGCAGCCCCGCTTGCCTCTGTGTTCCGTCGGATGTTACGGCTAGCCTCGTTTCCGGAATGCTGGCGTGTAGCTCATCTGACGCCTATTCTAATGGGCTGTGTCTCATCTCGAACTTCCGACTATGGACCCATCTCGATCACACCCATTTTGTTGACAGTTTACGAAAGCTTGGTTGGGTCGAGCTTTGTTGCATTCTCGAGAAGCAGGGTGTCCTTCATCCAACACAGTATGGTTTCCGTAAGGCTTGGGAACCTATGATGATCATGCTCTGCTTCAAATTTCTCATGCGTTGCAGTTGGCACCTGGTAGGTGTCATTGGGCAACGTTGGTCCAGCTGACTTCAGTGCGGCTTTTGATAGAGTGAATCGCCTTAGTTTGCTCTATAACTTAAGATTGATGGGGGTTGGTGGTTCAAATTTCGTGGTTATCAGTCAGTTTTTGTCTGGTAGACGTCAATATATAAACTAATATAGTTGTTGATGGGAAGAGCAGTGAGTTTTTTGGATGTGGTATCTGGTGTCCCAAAGGGTAGCGTTGTGGCTCTTTATTGTTCATCCGACTGTACAAGCGACACTAAAGGGGACTTGTCTGATCTTGTTCATAATTTACTTGTTTTTAACACTGAGGCTGTTACTTTGCTGGCTGGTTGCGAGAATCCTAGTAATAGGCTGAAGGTTTCAGAATCCATTCAGCTTGCTTTGGAGGCGATTGATTTCTGGTATTCTAGGTGGGGGATGAGGCTAAATGTCGACAAGACTAAAACCATGCTCGCGTCTAGGTCACGCTCAGTGAGACCTACTTTCCCCTACTTTTGGATGGTGTGCCCCTGGCTGTGGTTAATGACTTGGTAATCTTGGGTGTCGATTTTGATCCAGCGTCGAAGTTTGAGTCCCATATCCGCTCAGTTGCCTCACAAGCATTGCAGAAAATCTGTCTTATGCGACATGCTTGGAGGGTGTTGGGTTCGGTCGAGCTGACACGTCGCTGCTTTACTGCTATGTCATCTCCCTTCTAGAATATTGCTCCTAAGTCTGGGGTTCTGCTACTCATTCTTATCTGAGTTAGCTGACAGAGGGGTTCATCGATGTGCGTTCATGTTCAATGGCGTTGTGCCTCGCGATCTGGCGCATCGTCGCAGAGTTTGTAGGGTCTGCTTTCAGTGTAAAATACATAATTGCTCTAGTCATCCATAGGCCGTTTTTCTTCCGGAGCCATTTACTCGGGCGCGGTATACTCGGCGTACTGGGCATTGCCAAATATCTGCAACCTATGCATTATGCCGTGGCCATGTGACCTTACGCTCAACTTAATAGCTGATGTACATCTCACACTTGGTTCAACTGGAATACTTTTAGATGTGGCTATGATGACGTTCTTTTCTGAAATCACGTTGACGAACGACTCGGATGTGCGATTAAAGCAAGTAAAGATTCGCAGCAAAATTCAAACACGTAAGCACAAAGCCACTTAAAGCAAGCAACTAATGCTTCATGACTTACCTGCAGAAGGCGCAGCAGCAACAGTAGAAATTGCATCTTTTCGGCTACTGCCTCCATGGTAACGCACACTGTCCTGCAGAGTTATCACTGTACGCACTTGCTAGCTGTAATAGTGAAACCTGCAAAGGCAGCATTTTTACACAGTTCTATCGGCGAGTTTAATTGGGCACTGAAATTAATCCTTCAAAGCTGGACTAGTCCGAAACTTCAGGCAGGTGCCCTGGCTCTTCTCCGATGAATTGAATCCAGAACTTGACTCTTAATCGATTTTCCCTTAAGACTTCCGCAAGCACATTCTTGCTCCTTGAAATGGGGTACTCAGCCGACTCAACGTCATTCCATTTCTTCTAACACTTACAACACGCCTCAGAGATCCAACGCCAAAGCTTCTGCCTGAAGTTTCAAATGAGTTAAGCTTGGATGCTTAATTTTGGGACCCTATGGTACCTGCCCCTAGTCTTACTTCTAAAATGGAAACTTCAATCGGTTCAACATAGTCGGGCTGCTTCGAACACCTGCAACACGATCCGCAGTCGCAGCAGAATAAAACTTCTGACACTGACTCTCAAAGCCGCGGGTTCAAACCTCGCTCCCGGGTAGGTAAGTAATTCGCGGCACTTGTCGTAACCAGTCTGCATCCGGTCCGTGTGCTTCTGTGTGTTTACTGACCTTTACCAGCAATGAGAGGGACGGGGAGTGTAGATTGGCCTTCCGACATCGGCACCATAGCTCTGAACGATCTGTTGTCGATTGTAGCCGTATAGTCCTCTGGGGCCTGTAGGCCTGTATCCGCAGCACAAGCCAGTGCTCGTGGGTTTCCCAGTAGGAGGTACGGTCATGTTGACTTTACCTTTTACTGATCAAATATCCTCATAAGAGCTGTATATTCCTTTCATTTCGATCCAGAGCAAGGATCCCAAGGCAGCGTTTGTTTTTGTGGGTGATGTTAATGCACACCACAGGGACTGGTTGGGATCTGCATCACCGACTGATTGTCATGGTGTGGCTGCGCTGGACTTTTGCACCTTGTCTAGTTGTGTGAAGCT
>LQNS02278188.1:617731-657862 GCA_001587735.2 Parhyale hawaiensis | reverse complement strand
AGCGGCCATCGATCATGCTTGCGGGCATTAATGACCATCGCTTTGGCGTAGACTCTTCTCCCCTTCTTTTTTATTTTTTCTCCTTTCTTTTTTCTCTTTCGTCTTCCATTTTTTCTCTTCTCGTTTCTCCTTTCCTCTACATCCTACTAACATAATGGCAATAGCTCATAGAGGACCGGAGTGTAAGTCCCGGTGTCTTTTTGGTAATGGGCCTTTTGGTTCGTCTACTGCCGCCTATCTAATCTAATCTAATATCTGGGCGACGATGCTACGGGCAACACAAGACGGGTCATCACAAATTCTTCGATGTCATTATTGACCTTCTGGGCACTCTAGTATATAATAAAAAGAAAATTTATAACTTAAAATAGACATATTACTCTGTGAAATATGGTGCCCGTTTCATGTGCGGTGATGTTTTTAGGGGATACTCAAGTCAAAACCGTCAAAAAAATGGAATTTTTTTATTCCATATTTTCATTCCGAAGCCCTTTAAAAAGTACAAGAAAGCAAAAAAAAATCATTATATTGATTGAAATCGTCCTTATGGGAGCTTCGAACGTCCCTGCCCGTCTTGCTTGGCATGATGCCTTTGAAACTTTGGCAGCGCGTATCTCAAAACCAGGCCTGAGACTTTTTTTTAGACGACGGGGCTACACCTCCCCATAATTCAACGCAATAAATTAAATGGGGATACACAATGCTGAAGTATAGATCCCTGAGTGTACAGAGAGGGAGCTTATTGGCAACACAGTAAAATAAACCAAGAGCTTTGCTTAGTAGTTTTGTACAGACTTCATTGATGTGCAAATTGAAAGATAACTTAGAATCAATCATGATACCAAGGTATTTTATCTCTTTTACCCATTCGAGCCTCACGTTATTAAAAAATATATCTAGAACTATAGGAGTATCTCTTGTTGTCATTAGCATCAATTTCGTTTTTCTTTCGTGAGGTATGAGCCTATTCGATACAAGCCAAGACGTTAAGTGCTCAATAAATTTCCTAATTCTACTAAAAGCTTCATTAAAATCATCATCGGTAACGTAAAACACCGCATCGTCTGCAAATAGTGCACAACTTGCATCAGGTAAAGCTGTCAGATCATTAATAAACACATTAAACATAAAAGGACCTAGAGTAGACCCTTGAGGGACACCGAGTGATACGGGTTTGTCAAAGGAGCATGCATTATTGTAGGTGACAGATTGAGTGCGGTCAGAGAGATAAGATCGTAATGAATTAAGAGCATTATGTGTTATGAGAGAATATAGGATTCGCTTTTACGACTAGCACGATATCGCCACACACTGTTTTATATATATATATATATATCTCGTAGGATATTAGCAGAACCAGTACTTGCTTGCCTAACCTTAATGAGTATGAGCAATGTTGTTGCCAAAAAACTATAACGAGGCTTCGTTCTTGATGCCTCGCCAGGGTCGTGATGGCGCACCTTAAATTCTTTCTCAAGAAACAATGGCAACTCTATAAAGTCAAATACCTCTAAAAGTAAGCATTGCGATCAAAACACTATTTTTGAAAAGTTTTAGAATGCCTTAATTCTACCTAAGTATGCCAACAAAAACTAAATATTACGTATAAAATCACCAATACTGGCAAAACTATTGTACAACGATAGAGACAAACACCACTGTGATGGCGCAAGTCTATCACCATTGTATTGCGCCGGAGCACTCGCACTTGTTAAATCATAGGAGTGCCGGGCCACTCCCAGGTCGCAGGCTATAGAAGGAATTAGCACCTAGTGTCGGTAGCTCAGACCCGTCTCATATCTCATATCTGTCGTGTGACGCTGTACCATCCACACGTACGCAGACGGTATAATCCTGTGATCAAGAATCTCAATAGCGAACTCCTGTTATCTCACTCAGTGTCCTCATTACCCTTCAGGAACTTATGTTGCAAGTACCATATTTACCTCCGTCATGGAGGTTATGTTTTCGTCGGGTTTGTCTGTCTTTCTATCTGTCTATCTGTCATCAAGATAACTCAAAAAGTTACGGATCGATTTTGACGAAATTGAGAGGGATTGTTAGGTATGTTAAAAAGAACAGATGAGTAGCGTTTGGTGTAGATCCGTGCATCCGTTTTTTGTATGCCTAAATTTTTCTCAGTGCTGTAAGTCAAAAAGTTATAGACGGATTTTTATAAAATTTACATTTCTTTAAGGCATATTACGAACAGTAAATAACCAAATTTTTTGCAACAATCCTTTCGATCATTTATGACTGTTTTTAATATTATGCTTTTTAGCCCAAAAGCTCAAAAAAATAATGAATGGATCTTTATGAAATTTGTAGGAGTTGTTAGTAATGTTAAAAGACCCAAATGATTAGATTTTGGTGTAGATCGGTTGGTTTGTTTGTATGCTCGACTTATGTTTGTCATAAAACTTGTTAGTAGCATCACTCAAAAAGTTATGAAAGGGTCTTTAAAAAAATTACTGAAACTGTTAACACTATTGAAGGGCACCAATGAATAGATTTTGGTGTTGATACAAAGAAAATCATAGTGTTAGAACCAGTTTTAATTTTCCATCACCTTTGCCCTGCTTGGCGGAGGCATGCGCTCTCAGAGTGCTCTAGTTGGATATATGGCAACCGCGCACAGTCGGAAATAACGGTTGTGATTATGGTGGAATATAATGGTGTATGAGAGATGAAGGTCGATTATGGATGATGAAACAATATGGTAGATATGTCAACCAAAACATAACGTTGATTCTAGTATATTTAGGTCGATATTGGTGGAGGCAATATTGGTTGTTTAAGGTTGGTCAGGAAACGAAGGTCGATGGTAGTACATGGATGTATGAAGACTAAATATGGTAGATGGTAGTACATGGATGTTCGAAGACTATATATGGTAGAGCATATGCTAGAGCATAACCAGTTACGTTATCAACGGATTTTCGTACGTAAGATCATGAGTGGAATTCCTTCCATTATTTGGGGAAAAATATATATGGGTTGCTATGGATTATAATATGGCTAGAATTCCCAACATAATAGACCAAAATAATATTGTATGACTAAAAGTTTGAATGCGAAATATCTATAAATTTCATATTATAGTGTTAAATTTAAGCACATTTTCAGTTTTTTTCTTTCCCGTCGAGGAATTGCACAAAAATGCAAGGTATGTATGGACATCAACTACCTTGACGTTATTTTTATCGACCATTTCTAAATTTTACTAACGCTTTACCAGTTTAGCGTAGTTTCCCATCATTTCTATTTATTTGTTGTATCCCTTGTTAAAAATTATTGCAATCTATGATCAAATATTGCCATCTGTTTTTGTGTTTCTTCAGTTTATATCTGTAAAGTTTCATAAACAAATTATTCCCATTAGCTCTATGGAAAGCAATGCCAAGTTTCATGATAAATTTGGCCTTACGTACCCTGACAACGGGTACGGCCAAACTTCATCCATCAACTGGTAACTTCCTCTGAACTGTGTCGTATAGCTGCATACCAGCTTATAGTTAGAAGAAGTTGCATATAAGCGTTTGTTAACTGCACAGACTGGTTCAAGCTCCTACTCTATAGCATCGTCCTGAAGTTTAGAGCCTTTCACCGTTCTGAGCTGCTGGCCTAACTCGCACGTATAAATTACTTTTTTTTACAAAAGCAAGTAATCATTAGCAAACAAAGCAGTCATCCAGTGCATAATATGTCAACAGTTAGAAAATTTGATCATGGTAGAATATAGGTGCATCATTCGTTGAACACAGTCGATTTTGGTCGTGAATGGTGTTTCTTACGATTGACTATGGTAGATCATGGTTGTGCAGCTAAAATCTTTATGGTTGTAATTCGGTATTTATGGTTGGGAATTATGGTTATCAATATGGTCGAAGGTTGTAACTCATCTCTACCATAATGCACCCCAATAATGGTTGAATATGGAGGATATATCAATAATAAACGACAAAGATCTCGACCATAATCATAGCTGTTCTACTATAATCACAACCATTATTTCCGACAGGGCAGTAGCCTAAAGTGGCAGAGACAGCTACTATAGCTTGAATCCACGTTGCTATCTAAAACCACGGGGGCCATTTAGTACTTTTCCTCAGGGCAAAACAACCATCAAACATACATGGGAAATGAAACGGCTTAATACAAATTATTCCAGTTTATTTTATGTGAGCAATCTATGCAGCACATCATTTTCATTACAAGATTATGCATCGAGTAAAAATGGCGAGAAATGCAAGGGGTTTACGTTAAGCTAATGCTCCAACAGGTATATTTTGTATTATATTTTCGCCTCTCTCCGCAATTGAACAGATAGAAGAATCTATTTAAAAATATACGAGCACGTTTGCTTTCGTGATCACACTCATGGAAGTCATATACAGTAGCAAGGGTTCCTGCACCATCCCAACTAATCCATTACCTGCAGTTCATTAACCATCTAGCAATGAAAAACAGCAGCTTTAGGTAATAACGCTTAACAATATAAGATAATTTTAAAAAAGTAACATCCGCCGGAAACCTCGTGTCGTCTTTCATCCTGTATGACAGATTGCTACCACGAGATACAGTCAACGTGCTATAATAAGAAACACACGTAGCAGATCCAACCAGCAGAATAGTATAGGTGGGGAAGATCGAGCGAAACACTGAGTAAAAAAATAATATTGAAGTGAAGATTAGGCAACGAGATCAAAAGGAGTATTATGTACGGAACATAACGAGAAATAAATATTAGATAAGGATGCTCAGGAAGGATATTAGGGGAGGAAGAGCAAAATGGATTGTATTTGCTAAATATCAAGATGGATATTAGGCAAGGAATATCAAGAGGGAAATCAACTCGCAGAGAGAAGCGCCCGCAGGAACTCTGGAGAACCAACCTGCTTGAATAGATCAGCTATTAATAACAATGCTTTCAGAACAGAATCATAAACAGTGGTGTGTGCTTGTATCTATCATGTCTTGCAAGGCATTTACTGTATGGAATATTTATTATATTTCACGTAGTGGAAAATTCGATTGCTTCGCATCTTGGCTACGAGTAGTTATGAGGTTGCATTGAGCATTCATGTGGCCACCTCCGTTTCAATGGCTATACTGTTATCAACTGTGATAAAACAAAACAAATGATATGTGATAATAAACGGGTGAACTTTAGTTTATTCAGTGGGAAACCTCCATACGGTAATTACTAGACTCATCTGACAAGTAGATTGACCTAGCAATCCTCTCGGCATAATTTTATAGGATTTATATGTGAGTTATTGCCAATGCGTGAATGCTCCTCTCTAGCCTTGTAAAAAGTGACTGGAAGCGTTTAGAGGAGTGTTACCCATTAGTTTACATCTCACTCTATTCGACAGTTTCATTCAACAGATTTCTATGACTTTCCTTTGCTGGGTCAGTTTCCAAAAGCATCTTAACTCATTGAATATCATTGTAGAGATTTCTGTAATTGACCTATGCTCGGTCATCTCTCCTTAGCATTATGTAATAATCAGGTTCATTGTACAGAATTTTACGATTTACCGAACTAGGGCATTTTCTTTAAGTATCTTACCTTATTTAGCTTCGTTGTGCACATTTGCATAACTTCAACCAACCGCTGTCATTTTCATTAAATATTTAACTGGGTTTAAGTTCATTGCGCATATTTATGCAAAATTCAAAATGTAGGGTCTTCTTCCCTGTCAAAATTCTAGGCCACAGCTAAGCTTACACAACAGCTTAAGAAATAGTGTAACATTTGAGTAACTCGAAGCAACTGAGAATGAATGGGTGTCAAAAATTATTCAGTCGAAGCTGATCAAATAAAAAGCCAGTAAAATGGCCCAGAATGGGCTCAGCAGGTGTGTTGGTGAGCTAGTACAGTAGATTTTCGACTATCCTTCTACTTCTGGTAACCAGGGCGACAAGCCTATGATACTTAAGCTGTCAACTGCAAGTTACTGCCGATTCTTTTTGCCCAAAATTATTGTAGATTTCTTGTTAGGTAATGGGTGAACATTTGATGTGTCCCATTCCCTAGTCGTCTCTAAACCGTCACTCGCCAGTCCTCCTTACAATAAATATGGTATGAGTAAGTAAACAAAAGAATTGTTAGAGATTACCTGAAAATAGTGTGGTAGTCGACCCATCTGCTTCAGCTGTCGTCGTAAGGTCGGAGGAAGTGTCCGTCGCAGCCCCGGTAACATGTGCGGTCGAGTCAGTGGACGGCTGGGTTGTAGACGGGACAGTTGTTTCGGTCATGGTTTCGGTAGATGATTCAATTTTAGAGCTGGTAGACTCGGTAGCTATGGAGTCGGAGGTTGACTCGGTGGTAATTCCAGTTGTCGAAGCACTAGTTGATTCGGAAACAGATTGGGTCGCAGAGTCGGAATTAGACTCGGAAGTAGATTCAGTAGTAGAGATAGTAGTTGGCTCAGTAGGAGACTCGGTAGTGAATGTAGCCTCAGAAGTGGATGCTTCAAAAGAGTCTGTAGTGGCGGCAGCTGGAGTTGATGTTGTTGCTACGTCGCTCTCTATTTTTTTTTTGCAAAATAAAAAGCTCAATTACAATATGAACACGCATTTTTTCCAATAAAAAAAATCCTATTCTTATATTCACTGTGATAAACTTTAGTCCCGTGCAACCTGGTACACAGAAAGCTAAACCCATCAGGTAAACATACGAGTAGTAAAGTTTGTGGCCCCAAGAAAGTTAGTGATCTAAAGAAGACTACATTAAACTTCTTTGAAAACTCTACTGACGGTAAAATCGTCGCACTTTTTCTAGTTAACAAACACAAGAAACTAGCTATACATGTCTTGTGCTCATAATATATCTCCTCAAAAGATCGTCATTCGGTATTGAGCGTCTGCAACAGTCATTCTCAAGCGATGACATTGTTCCCCTTAAGGAAGGTTAAAGCATGATCGTGAAGTAAACGGAACTGCATACTTCTACCGAGAAATCCGCATGCGCTGGTTTTATGCTTCACCTAAGTGCTCGCTTGAATCCAAGAGGCATGTGCAGCTGCAGTCAACCACGTATCGATGCTTTAACGTTATAGGCGGGAGGCTTTTGCGACAATCTCCCTGGCTGTCAAAATTTCTGGTTTAGGCCGGAGACTCGCCGTTGAGTGACAAACCTAGAAACGCTGATGACGCAAGCCGAGCAAATGAGGAATTCACTAGCTTTTTGGAGAGATGAGCGTACGAGCTTTAGTATGCAACCGTAGTATTTTACAACTCCACACATCCAGCCAAAACAAGATCTGCGTTTCCTTGTGGAGGAGGGAGAATTTACCGAAAACTAAAAATAAAAAAATCAACACTGTCTCCCTATACCCTTATATATGTCCCACTTGACCTGTAGGTACTGTTACTTACAACCTTAATTGTATTGTACGTTTGCCCACCTTCACAAGGCGTGATAGTGTCCAGAGTCGTAGCCAAGTTATCCACAGGGACTCCGTTCACAGAGAACTCGCCAGCATTGCACGTGATGCTGAGGGTGCTGTTCTTGACACCTGCCATGTCATAGACTTGGTTGTCAAGGCACTCGCTGCGTGACCACCAGTTGTTGCCCTGAGTGGAAGGTAGTTAGTTGTTTGTATCAAAATCGCCGAATTCGCTTAGGAACGTTATGGATCCGAATGTTAAATATTTTTTATTTGTCAATTGACAACTTTGCCCGTTAGCATCACTGTGTGCGCCTTTTTTCCAATTGATGGTAAATAGGAAATATTTTAATGTATTAAAACTGCATCAATAACTCCTGCAGTAAACCGAAGTCAAAACTTAAACTATTCTCTAAGAATGGTTCTCTATGCCATAAGTAAAGGAAAGTCAGCTTAACAGTACACTCCAACTGGAAAATTCAATAGCATTGGTTCCTGCTGCAGATATACTAACTAACTACTGTATATCAACTGGCCCCAGAGGACTATACAGCTGCAATTTATCATAGATCGTCGAGAGCTATGGAGTCAACGACGGGCTAATTTTTTTTTTAACGACTTGCTGCCACTCGACCTTCCCCCATTCTGGATTCTTCTCACTAAACACGCAACGGCATAAGTGCACTAGAGTAGAGGCTCACCGGCCACATTACGAGTAACGAAAACACGCTAGTCTGACCGGAAGACACAAACCAGTGCACTGCTGCGAGTGCAACGCAGTGCATAGTCTAATCTAGTACCCTTAGCTAGTCAAACTTATCCAAACAATTAATTATTTTTTGCATACATTCTCACTGTAAGCAATGAAGAGTGCGTAATAAACTTACGTTGTAGGTCAAATGCGGGTTAGATGATGGAAATATATTTTTCAAAGCATCCTCCTCGTCACTCGTAAATGAACAATCTGCAGTGAACAGCTGTATTAGTCAAACATTATAGGCTCAACTAATGGGAGGTCAATCTTCTTGCATACCTCATAAATTAAATAATAAAATTAGTGTCACCATATATATTAAACATAAATCACTTACGGTAAACCTGACTTTATATACTACTACTTAGGGTATTGCAGTTTTTCAGGTTTTTTTTAGAGTTTTGTCTCAATTCACTGTACAATAATATGTAGTTAGTGGTTGGTTGCTTGCTCCGGGCTTGTTCCGAGCTGGCTTGCTTGCTCTTTGATTGTTCCTTCCCTCCTTGGGAATTAGACAAGCGAAAATTCATCAACTTAAAAACAAGTTGAGACACCAAGAAATTCCAGTCCGTGGAATCATGATGACAAACATGGCTTCTGAAACATATGCTCAGAGGTAGAAATACTGCAATTTCTGAATCTCGCATCGTTTCGAAAAGTAGCTTTATATTGCTTGATATGATTATGATTCTTCATATGAACGTGGTACATGAAAGGCAGTATCTTTGATAGATCTTTAATCCTCTCGGGAATGAGCTACATATATTAAATATTTTTTTAGCTTACAATCTTTATGGTAGTTAGAAAGGCTCAGTTTTCGTTCCTTTCGTGCATAATCCATTTTGTTTATGCTTTCTTTAGCTAAATATCTTTGTGGCAATTAAAGTTTCACACCGAACAACAGTCAAATTATATTCAATTTACATTGCACTCAAGTTTCGACCCTTAAAGGTCCAACTATCGACTGACATCCAGGTTGCAGTCAGCCCTGAGCATTTCCGGCAACTTCGTTTGACTGAACTACATTTTCTTGCTTCCGCTCAACTTCTGACCAATGCCTAGCTGATGTTCGAGCCTTATCTTGCTGGAGGAATATTTTGCTTTCGCGAACTCATGGAGGTACTGCATGAATTTCTACCTATTTTACAAAAAAACCTATACTGGAAGCAGAAATAGTAAAAATCTTAATTACAAAATTACTGCCGTCATTTTTAACGGCTGGGGTCTCTAGTTACTTACATTACACTGACTATTATTACACTACATTGACCAAACCAAACAGTGAAGGAGCATTAGTTTTATTTTACTTCTGTCCAACTTCTGCTCTATATAAATCTGTATTGCCGTAAAACTATCACCCGCGGTAAAGTGCAGAGTCAGGAATTACAAATTCAACGCCCTAATTTTTATGGCCAGCTAACTCTAAGATTTTGGCCTTTTTCGCATCTCAGTGAACCCACCTCATTTATTATTAATACTCAACTTCTTCTGCCTTTTTTTGGGTGGAGAGACAACAAAATTCAACGCCTTAATTTTTGATGGCCAATTAACTCTAGTATTTTGGCATTGTTAACATCTAAGTCCACCCATCTGACTCCCTGCTCAACTCTCTCTGCCTCGTTTTGGGTAGGTAGACAAATATAGACACATACATATATGAACTTAAATCTTCAACGAAAACCTTATCACCGCATTTCGCTTCGCTCTCAAGTTATAACCAAGTGAATAGCAAATATAGTAGCTAAATCGACAACAATGTCTTATGATCTCTTTCCTACTGCTCGAGTTCAATGCCCTGAGATCAAAACTTCTCTTATGCATTTATCTGTAACGCATAGGGTAAATAAAAGTAATCAGCATCACCAGGAAGCAAAGATCGTAACGGGGAAGCTCAATGGGACAAAAAAACTTAGCCGTGACCTCATGATGGTGAATGACATCACTTCAACGAGTTGAAGTATTTTAGTATTTCACCTCAGAAACTATAGGAAGAGTTATTGCTCATACTCTCTGTACTTGACGACAGCCATTTTACCGTGTTTTTGTGCTTGGGTACAGCTCAAGAAGCTGGCCAGTAAAGAGCAAGAGAGTGCATGAATCAAGTCGAAAAATGCGGTGATATGTTCAAAAGTGTTCTGAGAAGAGCATTGTGAACTGAATCTGAATAAAAATAGTAATTAAGGCTTCACTTCAAAGAAAAAGTCAATCAGTGCTCTATACCGGCAAATATCTTGTCACTGGTGTTGCGAAAGTTTTCAGTTTGATCGTGCTTGCGTGCATTCATGATCGTCTCTTCGGCTGAGATTACTCCTCCCGCTTTTGTTCGTTTTTCCTCAGTCAACTATAGCCTACTGACATAATGGCAATAGCTCATAGAGGGCCCGGGCGCAAGTTTCGGCGTCTCTTTGGGAATGCGCCTATTGGTGCATCTACCGCCGCTTTTCTGATCTAATGCACTGCAATTTTCTACTAATAATTTTGTATTGTACTATCAGCATATGTTCTCGTCATTTATTTGTGTGTCTAAATGATGAAATTTGCGATCGACGACGATGTTTCTTGCGTAATTAATAAAAAAAACTCATAGACTTCTCAGTAGTACTCGATGAGACGTCATTGATGACGTCATTTTTTGATGCTATTTTAACGTGGGCCTTCTCGTTAAACTCTTTGCTTCCTGGGCATCATGGGAAGCGATCGAGATCCTATTGAGGTATTGGCCTTCGTAAACTCTCTGTTGCCGTTCTCTGCCTTCAATGGGCATTAGGCACTTCATTTAAATACGTATCGATAAATGAATCAGAAACCATTTTTAATGTAATTGAAAAGTAAAAGTAAGGACTCTGGTTCTGTAAGAGACACTTAATGCCTCCCTCCAAAGCAGGAATGTCTAAAGCCCCGTTTTATCCTACTAGTGACCAAAAATAGCAAATAAAATAACAAACAGTCTTCGACTCGATAGTTTAAGTTCACACACTGGTGCACTTCACGACATTCTGCAGAGTCGTAGCAAAGTCGTCGACAGGGCTGTCGTTGATCCAATGATTTGTGTCATCGCACGTGAGGGTGATGGTTCCTTCAGTGCTGTTGCCCATGGTGTACCTGGCCCCGTGTGTTTCACAGTTGCACTGCCATGTCCATTTATATTCCTGTTTGGAGTATGTAAAATTGCAAATTAAAAAAAACTAGAGCATCCTGAGAAAGTATACCTCCGGCAAGCAATGTACATTAACGAAAAAGTCTATGGGGCATGAAACCAGATTTTTTATCATCATCATACAAATTTAATTATTTGTGCCTCTTGACGTTATAACTTCTCCCTCGGGTCACCACGAACAGGCAGCGCAACCCAAGAGAAGCATAGGTAACACGGGAAAGCCCAAAACGCAGCCAGAAAATCCAGAAGAAAGTCATTAATAGATAACTTAGTACCAGTAGGCCGAAAATACCCAAAGCTGATTGCGGTAATGAATTCCAGGCCGATACGGACCAGGGCAGACAACGCCGACTGAGTTGAAGAGTTTGGCACCAACAGTTTTCAGAGTGAAGAAGTGCGCATATGCCCCAGCGCGGGTATTTTCTCTCAAAGACCTCGAGGGCAGGGACAGAAGAATACAACTAAAGTCGCTCATTGTTGAACACCTCATTAAACACGAAGTCCCGTTACCCCTCCCGCGTGGGACAGATTCACCAGATTACTCTCAGCTCATAGCATGCTGGCTGAGCTAACAAATTGGTCCAGCCAACGCAAGTGACTATCAACGACCGAAGCCCAGACTTGTGAGCGACACTTCGATCCAGGCAGTAATAAAACATAAGAGCATATAAGGTTTACATTACGCAGGAGCCCGATCTTAATCGAAGTACGTGACGCGAGTCCTCTAATAAGCGTTTCTCATCAAAGGCAAGACACAGAAAATCTCCACGGAGTTAGACCCTTGAAGCAAAATATCTGCTATATTCAGAGGTGGATACTGAAGTAAAGTGTCCGAGACCGACTGAAAATCATAGATTTTGTCATGTCAGTATTTAGATTCGTACTCCAGGCAGAGCACTATACACTAATGAGTGAAAAGTTCCAATTTACAGGCTGGTCAACAACATTACGCGTGCTGGGAGTTGGTATCATTGCAATCAAAGTGAAACCGTCAACATTATTGATCATCGCGTTCTATAGCGAAGCGAAGAAAGCATGTTACTATAGTATAGAACCGAAACAGCAGCGGGCCAAGTACACTACTCTGAGCCACGCTAAACTCCACCGAGACTAAGGCGCTCAAAAAACCGTTTACAGACACTCTGCATTTACTAATGAACAAAATCACGAAAGATTGACAGAAGCTCACATGCCACACCAAACTACTCCAATTTATAAAATAGACCCATGTGGCTCACGCTGAAAAATGCCGCACTAAAGTTCAACTGTACAAATCGCGTTTCAGAACTACGACAACAATGCGTCAAGACTACCGAAAGCGGTTCTACACGGAAACTGACTAGCAGGCAATAGTCCTGTCCCTACAGCAAAACGACACAGCTTACAAGCCACCAGTTTCTCGATCATCTTTTCTTCGACAGAATTTTTGTCATCGTGATATGTCGGCATTTATTGGCGACATTGGACGATTGGGAATATGGGTAATATTCCCAGTACGCCAACAACGATGAAAATTACCTAAACGTATCAGACGCCAGAAGGCTACTCTAACCTTGGGGGCAAGAACTCGTGCATTTTGCTAGTAAAATAGAGGAAACAAGTCGAACTGGTTCACACCACCATGGGGATCAAGGCCCTCAAGAACCACTTGACAGTGCCAAATCTGAATGGCAAAGAGGTTAAAAGGCTTCAGCAATAGCAACGCATCTCTGCTGTGCTTCCCATCCAAGTGAGTTAATAGGAACTCCGCCTTAGCCGAAGGATCAGCAGCGACGTAATCATGGGGGTCAACAAGCGGCGGTAACGAAGGTTCCACACTGAAGACTGAAACCTTCAGCTCACTCCAACAAAGATGTGGATGGTCCATACTCAGCAGAGATTCCCTGCAGCGCTGCTTCTGTATGACGCTAATGGGCCCTCTCATATACACGCTTAACCTCCGTGCTAAGTTCTACATTAAAAACAGTTCCTGTAATTCTCTTACAGATCAGGTCGTAACTTTTCGAAGCATGTCCTGACAAACACTATTACTGATATATAGTCAAACACAGAAATGAAAAACCATGCATCACTAAATTTTTGTCATTTATGCCTTTTAACACTGCAAACAATGCCTGCAAATTTCACGAAGGTCCATTTATAACACTTTCAGTTATTTTCTGGTAAGCATAGAAACAAACGCAAAAACGGGCTAACAGATCATCACAAAAATTTTCGCTAGCTGTTTTTCGTAATATTCTCAACGATACCTACGAATTTCATCTAGTGCCAGCAGTAACGTTATGAGTTATGTTACCAAGAAAAGAAACAGTCAGGCAAATAAAAAACAAAACAAAAAAGTTCCACTGATCATCAAGAAAACTTATCTCGATTATTGTGTTTTGATTGATGTAGTGATTGATCGTGTGGACGTGGCTTTAGTAACATTTAAATACTGTTGCACTTCCAACGATATCCAGTCTGCTCCTGGTTTCCGTAAGATGTTGATCGGTTCAAAGATGAAAAAAAGCAAATGAAGTATAATTTACTGCTGATACTTCAGCTTCCTGGAGATTTGCCGTCCAGCCGTGAAATATTCAGCACCGTAGGTTACGCAAATGCGCATCGTCAAAGAAAAATTTGCTCAACGATCGGAAAGCTAAAAATACCGTGCATGAAGTGTAAGTCAGTGTTGCTTATTGTTTGTTTTGAGTGACCATCCATCCATCCACAGAGCTATTTTCCCGTTTTGGTCGAATGGCAGTGGAAAAACTAACATTTAATTGCTGGCTAAGTGAAACTACAGTAAATGAAACCTAATTCAGTAGGGATGGATATTTGATACCGAAAGAGGCATAATAGGAGGAGGAAACACAACCACATTTCGCGGTGCTGGCCAGGGTTGTTTTTTTCTTAGATGGCTGCCCCGTTCCACCAATCACAGCCCCTCAGCCAGCCCTTCCCTCCAATTACAAACTCCAAGCCACTTCCATAGCCTATCAGCGGCCAGCCAGGATTCGACCCTGCCAGAACGTTCAGTTTCCAAACTCCGAAGCCGTTGCTACCTGGTTTTATTAAACTCATTGAATGTATTTTTGGAAATAGAATCAATGCTTTGCCTTTATGACTTGTATGAGCCCTCAAAAATCGTAAGAAAACGAATGGTGCGGTGTGATATTATACGCACGTAAGATGGCGTGGCCTTCTCACTCAATAAATTTGTCATAATGTAATAACCCTCTGGAATTTTAGATGCTCTAAAAAACTTTAATACTGACTGATGAATTTAGGATATTGGTGTTTGAGCAAAATTATGAACTACTTTATAGCACAAAACGTGGGCAGCTGTTTGAATGTTAGTTAAAAAATAAATGTGACGGAGCGAAACGTACAATGCATCTTCTGAAATTTTCTTTGTAGTGTTATAGAGCAAATGAAAATGTTGGGTGTGAATCAAACTGATGTAGTGAGAGAGTAAGTGATTGATGAGAGAAATAGAGCTGTTAGCCAGATAAATTAAGGAGGTAGTAAGTCCGTTGCTCCTATTTAACTAACGATAGGGTAACGTGGGGCAACGTGCCCATAGAGGCTTTCATAATTAGCAAGAGTTAGTGCGTTCGTAGCCATTGTCATAAGATGCAACGGTCCGGGAACCCGCTGCACTCCAATGTGTGAAAGGGTGTGGCTGAGTGACATTGTTGAGGTATGTTATGAGTGTACATGTTGTCGGGCATAAAAAGTACTTATACGTCATTCACAATATTACTGGTACTTAGGAAATAGCTTCTTTGGAGTTTTATATCACGAATAATTATAAAGTATTGTTTTCTTCTACATTTGCAACCATTCAAATATTTTTGTAATTGACTATTTTACCTCTGCCATGTATTCGATGTCACTTGTTAATGTGGGCGTTCGAATCAAGAAATAAAGAGCTTCAAGATACCTATCTTATTAGATAAGAATGAGACCTCTATTGACTAACTATAACCCTATGTATGTTCCTGAAAAAGAAAGTGGGCACGCTGCCCCACGTTACCCTGCCCATTATATTTCGGTATAGTTATTTTGCATTTATCGCCTACTTTATTTTATTCGACTAATAAAATTATAATTATATAAAACAGAATTACACCTCATTATTGCCCTCAGACGGTAGCTATTGAAGACTTATTGTTAATTTTTTTTCAGTATGCATGAGACAAAAATCCTCCAGAGTGGACACTTTGCCTCAAACATGGGGCAAAGCGCCAGTTTTCAAAATTTCAACTATTTTGCCTCTGCCAAGCATTCTATGTCACTTGTTACTTTGGGTGTCAGCATCAAGATGGAGCTTCAAGATACTTATTATATTATATAAGAATGAGGCCTCTATCAATTAACTATGACCCTCTGAGCCCTTTAGTAAGGGTACATGGGCACACGGCTCCACGTTGCCCTACGTTTCCGCTCGAACAAGACACGATGGCTTGAAGCTACTCATCATATGTCATAGATATCCTTATAGTTCAATGTTACCTGACCGGTAACAGTGGAGTTTGTTTTACTCAGTTCATCAATGGAATTTCCATTGGCATCACCACATAGTTAACCGTAATTTTATCACTGCTAACATTTGACAGGACGTAAGGATATGAGAGATGAACTCACGCTGTAGTAAGCAGTTTGACATCCGTTGGAGAAGATTCTATTCAGTTCGTTCTCTGTATCGTTTCCACCAAGGCAATCTGTAGGGATTAGAAGAGAAGCTCTTATTATCAACACTAGTTCTACACAGTGTGATATCCTTGGTCATTGCATGTATTTTTAATACAAGGCAACATATAACTGAACCGCTGAGGTCTTATAAAATTCCATGTGGAGCCAGCTGGAAAGTGGATAACTATGATATGGACAAGAACAGTTGTTCACACGAAATTTACTCTTTTTCTGTATCAACGGCGTTATCGGACTTGCAAAGTTAGTGATCCAGTTATTACTAGAGCTCGAACTTCTAGTTCCAAAAAGTGGTCAAAATAGCGCTAAAATTCTAGTCAAATTAGCACTTTAAAAAGTCGATATTGAAGGTATCATAGCAAAATAGTCTTTATTTCTAACAAAATAGTTCTTATTAGCAGCAAATAGCACGCAAGACTTTACTAGTTTTGGCTAAAATTCAACAGTTTTCTTTCAGTTGTAGCTTTAACAAATTGAGAGGAAGTTATTCTTTTAATCGGAAACCATTTTTTTCCCTCAACCTAAGCGCATATTGCATGAACAGGAACTTATACAGCTGTGAGCTTTCTGTGCAGTGCTCAGGTTTGTAGTGTCTTTAAGAATGAGGGGTAATTCATTACCTTTACGCCCAGTCAAGTTTATACATATGATATAATAAATTATGTTTCATTACAGATTCTCACGTCATTATTCCAAAAATCACAACCATTTTTGGGAGAAAATGCTTACTTGTTGAGATATTTGATTTTGAAGTTCCCCACCTATCTAATACTGAAGGAAAAAAATATCAAGGTACCAATATTTTTTCCAACAGGGGCGTCAGCAATATTGATAATTAAAAAAGTATTTTTGTTGTTGGTAACTAACCTAACCAAGCCTTAGTTACATCCAAAACAACCTATTTTTGATAATCAGTATTGCTGTTGCCACTTTTGGAAAGAAAAGTTGGGTACCTTGGAATGTTCTTTCTTCAGTATTAGATAGGGAAAAATAGAACTTCAAAGTCAAATATCCCAAAAAGTAAGCATTTACCCAAAAATATGGTTGTGATTTTTGGATTCAGGACGTTTCAATCTATAAAAGAACACTTGAATGAACTTGACTGAGCATCTGGGTAAATAATAGCCGAAAAAAATACAATAAATTTATTTATTTGCCATACTATTATTAGTGCGTTCTAATTGAGTGGAATTTAACAGAAACATGCCAGATTCTTTGTTTAACTCAAGTATGCCTTTTATTGCTGTCGAAATCTGCCCTCCAGTCGTATCAGTACACTCATCCACTGCCAGCACTTGTGTAACTGGTAATGTCGTGACCAGACATGACAAACTTAATTTTATATTAATCATTTATTCAACGTTTCCCAATTATTAAATAATTTTATGTTCAATAGTGCAAATACGTACTATTTGTGCAGGTTTATAATAATTTATTGCATGATGACTACTTTTTGGCTTTGTGTCTGGTCAAATACCGTTTATAGTGGAGTAGCATATTTTGCATTAAATGCAAATTTTTATAAATATTCATAGCCGTAACAGCAATAATGGAATAAATGCTAGAAATCCGGGCTCTAATTATTACATTCGTATAGCTTGCTCCACCATTCCCATTTAAATAATATTTTCAACTACGCTAGGAGTGCACTAGTGTTGCAAATATAAAATCGGACTTTGGTTATAATCATGGTGCAGAATAGTGCTCCATTCCGCTTCCATATGATGCGAATCAAGGCGCATTCAATAATATTATTCCCTGTCAAGTTGTTGTTTTCATTTCTCCTACATTCGCATCCGTAACGTCCTAAAACATTTAATGAAAGATATATTTTCGCATCAAAGTATGACATGAAGCCTATTGCTCTAAATCTACAATGTTTTCGTGTAGATGTTGAAAAGTATCACACCATAATGTCGGAGAACATTCAGTTGTTAATGCAGCTCCAAACACCTGTTAAATCCCATAACTGAAAGTACATTTTTCAGACAAAATATCATTTCAGCTGGGCCGGCGATAGTCGTCCCATAGCAACTTCCTAATTATCAGAAAGTTATCCATTCCCGTATTAGTACTCTAACTAGAGCACTCTAAGACCGCATACCTCCGCCGAGCGTGGCAACGTTTATGAAAAACTAAAATTGGTCCTGAGACCATCATTTTCTTTGTATCAACTCCAAAATCTAATAATTTGTGCGCTTTAATCGTGTTAACAGCTTCAGCAAATTTTTTTAAGATCCGTTCTTAAGGGGAGAGTACTTCCAAAAAAACCTTGGAATTTTCAAAAATCTTTTTCCCGCTAAACAGTAGCTATATATCGGACAGAAGCGAAGACAAAATTTTTAGGTCGCCAGTATAACCCTAAGTGGGTGAAATAGGGGGTTTGGAGCGGGGGGTGATGTTTCTTATAACACCTAATTGTCTACTTAAAAAACTTTTTCATTATTCATCCGATCTTCATGAAACTTGGCAGAAAGATATAAAATCGAAAATAAATGGGGGTTGGGCTCATGTACTTTTTCCCATTTCCGCCAAAGAAAACGAGTTTTTCAAAGTTATCGGTTTTCTTTGAATAACTCGTTTTCTACATAGTAAGCTCTGAAACATCACTGAAATTCATTTATGCTGCGTATCTAGAATACACAGTGAGATGGTTTCAGCAGAATTAAATTTCCGCTCACAGGAAGTTGGAATAAACAATTACTACGTCTACTACACCGGAAAAAATCGGTTGGTCTACGTTTCGCTCATTTTCTACTAAATGTGTGCATCGTAAACCAAAAGAAAATATAATTTCGATGTAGAGAAAAAGTAATGAATATCAGACTCCACGGGAACGGCAAGAAAAGCTGGAAGAGCAAGACTGCATCCAATGTTAATAACGAAAAGTTCCGTGTTCCAACTTAAGCCTTCTTCTGCAACATCGTCTAATTATTGCCTGCAGAATTCCATAAGAGGGGAAAAGGATCGTTAAAATTTCTAGCGTGGCAAGAAATGCATCAGATAGTAAAGAGATAAGGATTTTCACTTTAACATTCTGCAACCTCGTCATTTACCTTCATGGAAAAGTAACTTGATTACGAAATCTAATTTTTTCCCTATCGATTCTTAAGAGCGTCACACGGAATAAATAAATATATAAAGAAATAAATAAGTACACGACGGTCATTCTTAGTGTTGAACAATTAGTGTAATCTTGGAATTAATACGGTTTATTCGCTGTTCAACTACGTTAACGCAGTTTTTAACTGCCGGTATCACTATAGTGATGCATGTATAGGAACTTACCTTGGCAAGGCTGCAAATTATCCTTTGTAAGACTCTCCACGGGTATGCCTTGATATCCAACTTTTGCCGTCCACTGTTTATTGGAGGTACAATAGAGGGTTAGTCGATCATAAGTTTCATTTTGGTAGACGTATTTCTTGCCCCAAGAGCATGTCAAGGTCATCGTCCCCCGTCTCCATCTCTGCAGTGTACATGTGATATGTCAGGAATAAAATAATAACACTTCATTAAATTGTAAATCGATCTGCACACTTTCAATGCCTGCAATTTAATTCTCTATCAAATGCACGGTAATAAAGATCCAAATCTGTCAGTTCCTAAAACAATGAGTTACAGTGTCTATACAATTTTCAATTAAAAGTAACTGAAGAAATTACAGGCGTCTTGAAGGTTCTTCAATTCTGAGAAGCTTCTCCATCTCTAACACAATTTGCAACAAGAAACCATGGATCATTTACCTATACAGTATACATGATAATGATCTGGAATTTCTGTAATGCTAAAAAGCAAATTTAATGTATGCATTAGTTGGATTCTTTCCGTTTCGCTTCATCCTTAGAAAATCCTCGAACAACATAACCGATTTCAATAGTTTATTGTGACGAAACGAAACGTGGTGTTTATAATAGACTACAGTCGTTTACGTGTAAGCGACTGGCAGAACTAAAAAATATTGTTTTACGGCGTAAAGATGCGTACCACGTCCATCTTTAACTATACAACAAATATTCCACTTTTGAAGAAAAGCAGTACCAACAATTATAAGTATTAGTTGCATTCCTGCCTAACTCTCCCTTCCACACGAACAGAAATCTTTAGGTGAAACTGTTCGGTGCCAAACTCATCTGGCCGGAGTCTGGTTCCCTTATCTCTGTCACTAGGTGTTTGGCCACGCAGGATTATAGGTCAATAATTAAGTCAGTCATATAGGCTTGTTTTATTACCTCCGCCAAGGAGGTTACATTTTCGTCGTGTTTGTCTGTCTACCTGTCTGTCACCAAGATAACTCAAAAAGTTATGAACCGATTTGGATGAAATTTACAGGGATTGTTGGGTGTGTTAGGAGGAATAGATAATTAACTTTTGGTGAAGATATGTCCATCAGTTTGTTTGTTTACCTTGCTCATTTTTCTCAATAACTCAAAAAGTAATAGATGGATTTTGATGAAATTAACATGAGTTATTAGGTATATAACAAAGAGTAAATGGTCAATTTTTGGTAATGATCCGTTAGTTTGTTCATTCGTTTGTCACTGTTTTTAATTTTATGCTTGTTAGCACAATAACTCAAAATTTAATTTATCGATCGTTATGAAATTCATAGGGCTTGTTGGTAATGTTAAAAGACAGAAATAATTAAATTGTGGTGCAGATCGATTCGTTCGTTTGTATGTTTGACTCATGTTTGTCATAACGTTTGTTTGCAGTATAACTCCAAAAGTTATGAACGGATCTTCAAGAAAGTTACACAAGTTGTTATTACTATCAAAAGGCACAAATAGTTGGATTTTGGAGTTGATAAAAAGAAAATCGTGGTTTCAGAGCCAACTTGAATATTTTTTTGCCACCGTTGCCTCGCTTGGCGGAGGTGTGCGCTCTCAGAGTGCTCAGATTGCAACATATGCATTCACACGGGCAACTGGATGCAAAGACGGACAGTCCACTCGTCGTCCTGCCATATTATTATTTTATACACATATATGCAAGTTTTGTTAAAAAGGCGACTGAGAGCTTGGCATTTATTAAACATTTATTAAGTTTCTAGAGTTGAAGAAAACATGATTGTTATGCATTCATTATTGCTGGTGCTGTGTAGTAGACCACCGACGGTATCTTCAACGTTTCGATTACCGCTGAAATCCTCATCATCAGGAGGCGGCGGTGGTGGTGACAACAACACTATCAAGGAGACTTACGATGCATCTGAGGGGAGGGGTACCGGCTAACCTCGCAAAAAGACGACCATAACCAACAGATCACCAAGAAAAACCTGGTGAACCGTAAATATAAACTACGCAAAAAACAGCGACAAGATCCGCCTACAAAATTTCACGAAAATCCGTCCATAACTTTTTGAGCTATAGTCTTAAGAAAAGGATGCACACAAACAAACATACAGAGAACGATTTTCACCAAAAGGAAATCATCTGTTACTGTTAACATTCCTAACAATCCCTGTAAATTTCATAAAGATCCGTTCAATACTTTTTGAGTAATCTTGGTAACAGAATCTGACAGACAAACGGACAAAGAGAAAGACAGACAGACAAACACGACAAAAGCATAACCTCCTTGGCGGAGGTAATAAGATCAATTAATGCGGAAACAATTGTCGAGCAAAATGAATGAATTGTTACGCATAGAGTGAGTTGTTCTCTTTAAGCCTCTTGCCATGGAACAGAACCCTCTTCGTTGAAATATTTTCGTAGCGTGTCAAGAACAACTCTTCCATCATTGCTGATACTTGTGCCTCCCCGCTCAAAATTTATCATGAGCGTTGCGTTGCGCCAGTCGCCGAGGTTCGTTGTTCCAGTTGAGAAATCTTCGTGTTCAAGTGCACCACATAGTGCATATTGCCCTTTGTTTTCAGCCATTAACAGATTGTGTAGGGCTAAGCAACACATTACGATGCACTCGATTTTGTCGAGCGACAAAGCAATGAGAGAGAGGAATATCCGAAACCGATTTGCTAAAATGCCAAACGCATTATCAACTGTCCTTCGAGCTCGAGAGAGTCTGTAGGAAAAGATCTTTTCTGATGCCGTTTGGCTTTTGTATGAAAATGGCTTCACTGCAACGATAACGTGTGGGATCACCTCATCACTTGAGGGAAGCCTACAAGGTAGTGGAAGCTGTCTGGTTCCTCCTTCAATGTCCTGTTTTAGCTGAGAATGCTGCCAAACTCCAGCGTCTGACACTCTTCTATTCCTACCTAGGTCAGCATAAATGAATTAGTAGCTGGCATCAACCAGAGCCAACAAAATAATGCTGAGTGTTCCTTTATAATTATAAAAAACGGAACCCCTACCTGCAGGAGGGCGGATTTGAATGTGTTTGCCCTCAAGTGATCCAACGCAGTTAGGAAAATTTCAGCGTTTTTTTTTTTTTAATCCGTTTGCCACTTCCTTCTACACTTCAGGAGTTATGGCAGTTTGAAGTAGATAAAATATAATAGTTGTTTACTCACTGCGATTTCCAGAGTTTTTATCATTTTTCAGTTACTCATCGATGCAGACTTGTCATCTACCCCAGAGGAAACAAAAAATTCAGTGGAGACGAGAAGCACACCCTCGACAAGTGATGGAAAGAAACGCCCCGATGCTGCCGATGACTTGCTTCGAAAAGCATGTGCAAAAATTGATGAAGTGAGTCACGAAAGTGCAAATGCCTTTGGTCGCTATATTTGCGATCAACTGGCAAAAATGACACCCTTAAATCAAACTACTGCGAAGAAACTCATTAATGAAGCGCTCTTTCTTAGAAATTTGGGTATTTTAAGTGCAAGTGCATCCATCTATAACCCCAGCGATAACGCTTAAACAATAGCTACTTTTCTAATGAGCAGTTTTTCATCAATAGAAGTTCAAAATTTAGGCAGAGTGCGCAACACCTTGAGAGTTGCGCTTCTGTTGGGCCATACAAAAATCCATCTTTATTGCAATATAGAAAATATAGAAATAAACTTGACTCAGAGAAACGTAAAATTCCCACCAACTTTTTTTTTTTTAGCCAATCAACTGATTACTTTATTTAAATAACACTGAAGATTGATTTTTACCAAGCCTTTTAAAGCCAATCGTAAGTTAAGCAGACTCTATTTTTTATGAAATCAAGAAGTGAATAAAATGTGAAACTAAGTATTTATTTCAACGCCACCAATGGAAATGCAAACGATTTGTTTTAAAAATGAAGGAATTGAATTAGCATTAAGCCCGCTGCAGACGATAGTCTTTTGTCCAGTGTTTTCAATTCACAGCATTCGAATACTTCATGCAGTCCTTGCAAACGTGACTGTGTGTAGCAAAAGTTTCGATAAAATGTTAACCGTCATATTTGCTGGCTCGCAAAATGTCACCATGCAGTGTCATTTGTCCTTTCAAACTTTTAATGAAAATCGTCTCATAAAGCAGCACTTATTTTGTTGTTGTTTACACAGAGGCAGCAACGCATAAAAAGGAGCAAATCGTCGTTATATGCAATGAAAAAGTTTTTTTTTCAGATTTTTTGTTACACCTGTTCTTTAGATTCGCATTCACGTTACCTCATTCATGTATTACAGTGAATGCACGGGTAGGTACTTTTATGAATGACTTGACATGGACCCAACTTTGCACTTAGTGTAAAAGAGCAACATTTTATGATCTTATATCACAAATCAAAGAAATTTACAAATTTGTAATTTAGGCTTAGCGTTTCTCTGTCGGAATTGTTCTTGTTGATGTCGGCCTGCAGTGATGGGCTACTCTGCACCCTTTCCCTCCCAAAGTTAGTCCTCTTTCGAAGTTCCGATATCGTTCGACTTCTGCACCGGTCCTTTATGGGTCGAACTTCTATTGTAGTATTCACGTAGAGAAGCTATGACACAAAATATGCATAATATATGTCGATGTAAATTGGGTATTATTGTAGCATCTTGATTGATACTAAAATACTAGAGCTGCAGTGCTAGAACATTAAGACCGCACACGGACGAAGAGACACACAGACAGACCATCGTATATATTTACAACAATGATCTGTTCTTTCTGACATGCCAAACAGTTTCCGTAAATTTCATGAAGATCCGCCAATCACTTTTTTAAGTTATATGGGTAACCAATAACGAAACAGAATAATCGACAAACAAACCCTGGAAAAATATAACAACAATCGTAATAATTAAAACATACATTTACTATTGATCATAAGTAATGGTTATTTGTTTTAAACTACTCACCCAAGTTGGTACTGAAACACCAGGGAAGGTCTGTTCCAGCACAGCATGCAGGCCTTCATGGGTTGCTGTGTAGCACTCTGATCAAAAAATTAACACAATCCTCAGTCTCTTTGGTGACGTTACTAAGTGTATTTTTATCTCATCACAAAAGTTGGTATTTTTCTAGAAAAAGTCCCAACTCGATATCCAAAAAAATTTTACGTATTCACGCAGTATGAAGCATTCTAAGACTTTTTTCATGAATGACGTTTTCGTCGGAAATCCTTAGTTTTTGAGATATTTGACTTTGAAGTTTCCATTGCTTTTCTATGGGAAAAAATTAGGTTGGTTAAGGTTAGGTTAGATAAAGTATTGTTAAGTTAGATAAGGTTAGGTTAGGTTAGATAAGGTTAGGGCAGGCTAGGTTAGGTAAGATTGGGTTGGGTAGGGTTAGATTAGATAGGGTTTGGTTAGATAAGGTAAAACTAGGTAAGGTTAGGCTAGGAGAGGTTAGTTAGGGTAGTTTACGTCTCTATGGGGTCACCGGTTGTTTTTCCAACAGCAAAACAATGGGAACTTCAAAGTTCAGTATCTCGGAAACTAAGCATTTCCGACGGAAACGTCATTCGAAAAAAAATGTCTTAAGATGCTTCATAGTATCTAAGTGTACTAATATTTTGTTCAATATCGAGTTATGACCTTTAGTAGAAAATTACCCGTAAGTTATTCCTCCTGAAGAATAGATCGTAATTTCACGGAGTAATTTTTTCATCCATAAAAAAAATTACTTTTGATTCAAAGCGTGCAGGGTTTGTGTTATCTGGTGTGTCTGACAGTGAATGTATGAAAGCAATAGTTTTTTATGAAATCCCTGGAAATTTCTGTAATTTCCTGTAATCAGTGTTTCACTCGGGGATTTCACAAAATTACTGAAAGACTTCGGAATTTCATAAAATCACTAAAATATGCAACTCGTGATTTCATGAATTAACTGAAGCACAAATCTAGCACTGCAATTGGCAATATGCGGAACTTTTACTGGTACCCTACATAGAATCAAAAACTTTTGTTGATATTTGCAGCCCAGTTGAAAAATTAAAATAGGTGAAGCTGTTCTGCTGTTTTAGGTTTTTATCTGACAGCCTACATCTATATTAAAGGCTCTTACATATGATGCATATGAGAGGAATCAACTTGAATTGCACGTACATTTGTTCATAACTTATTCGAACACGAAACAGTATTGTGACATCTGGAGTTGCGTTTGAGTTTTGCCTTGAAATATCTGCACAAGTAAATCTTCTTCACTCTCCACATCACCGTACTGGAGGATCTCATCCCTGATGATGCATCGAAACGGTGAAGAACTTAGTTTCTGAGAATCAAACAATAGTACTTGATAGGCTAGGGAACTCTCCCGAATTTAGTCCAATAAAAATCATTTGGTTGATAGGGCCAGAAAGCTCAAATTGGCGGGACTCTATGCTAAAGAGAATCAAAGACTCTCTGAAACATACAGGTGGCCACTATAATGGATTAATTTTTTTGACTTAAGAATTGTGGAAAATACAGCAGACTATGAAATGTTTATCTTTTTACTCGTATTAATTAACTGGGACGAAGCCTGGCGTGTGAAAACACAGACTCAACAGCAGTTTGCTTGGAAAGCAGATAATAATTAGGTCGACTTTTAGTTTGGCTGTTTCCAGCAGCGAGTTAAAACTTTCTATAAAAGTGAAATATTCATTGTTTGGGAGGAGGCGCGTCTTTAGGGACGGCGCACACGTCTATAAAAGTTGCATTGCATGTATCCGATTGGGTTGCAGCGCACCAGGCTTCGGCTTGGACATTGCTCTGCCACTAAAAAGAATATCTAAGGTATAAGTAATTTCCTGCAGTTTGAACGTAATACAAGCAGCAATGGTATAGCTTTGAGAATACATTCTTCTTCTTCCGAGTTACCTTAAAGTTGGAGTGGTGTATAGTTTTAGCCTGGCAATCAAGCTCCATTAAAGTAGTAATCACGGCAATACGACGGTCGAAGTGAAAAATTGAGACACTGAGTAATTTTTGCGATAATGTGCCCACGCTATTATATTCATCACAGTGCTTCATTAAGTTCTGCTTAAGTGACTCAATGCTTTCCCTAAACATGGTACAAATCTGTAAAGAAAGAATCAGAACATAGCACATCACACAAGAAAACATAAATTTAGGAAAAAAAAAAGAACAAATATTGTTGGTAGGAAGATCCATGGCTGTACAACGTACCGTAACAGGTTAACAAACGCGCAGGAAGCGTATTAAGCCCTGCCCACTCCCATGACCTCCATCATACCATCGATATTGCCACCGTAAAATCTTACCCTAATCTCCGATGCCGACCTCTGATGGGACAGCTGCTGATGCCCATGCTTGCGACACTTCTCTCCTCAAAATTTCACAATTTCACCCACAATCGCGTCGACGGCCGTCACATAGCGCTTGAACAACTTGAAGGTATCCAACGATCACGGCCAAAATTCGAGGCATGCAGGAGTACGATTACCACAAACGACTCAGCTGTCTCCACTTGTATTCAATACAGCGTAGATTCGAACGATTTACAATCATATATGTTTGGAAAATTCTAGAACGTATCACTGTGAATGAGCGGATTGTCGCCAGACACTCGGAAAGAACTGGAAGGAGCTGCGATATCCGTATCCCAAGCAGAGATGGTGGAAAAGCTGTGGCCACAAAATATCCAATAGCTTCGCTGTACGAGGAGCAAGATTGTTTAACAAAATGCCTCGGCATATTAGAAACGCCACTGATATCAAAACTGTAGCGTTCAAGAATTTGCTGGATTCACATTTAAGAAGAATACCAGATAGACCAGCGGTCAGCGGTTACGTGCACTGTGGAGATAATTCGCTGCTGGCTCTCTTTTTGGTTGCAAACTGCGGCACCACAGAAGACACCCAGCAGAGTGACTCCACACACGTGAGGTGATGTGAGCAACGTCACCTGGACTTCTTCCAAAGACTCTCAAGGTAACTCAAGGTAAGGTATGGTATTGTGTGAGTCTTTCAGTGTAACTGAATGACCAACAGGAATAGACGAAATCTTATTTCCGTTATGAAGAAGCACTGCCTTGAGAAGAGTCAATGAAAAGTCTCCATTCTTCTGCAACATACTCAACACCAAGTACTTCAGTTAGGCCCGCAATATTTTGACAGTAGACTAATGAAGAAGTTTCATCTTGTATGAAAAATTTCCTGGATTCTGCTGTTACGAAAACACAGATCACAAAAAAAGGAAAAATAGGTACCTATATAAATATAGAATTTGCACCACTACGTTAAACATAAGAGTAATTTTTGTCTCTAGAAAATATAATATCAAGTAAAAAATGTAGTGTTCAACATTCGTGCGCGAACGCGAAAAGCCGTTGAAGGCAGTAGAGGCATCTGTTCAATGTCACGAGATTGAGTGCCTTAGAAACAAGCGACTCTATAGCGTAAACAAACNAGAGTGACTCCACACACGTTGGGTGACGTGCGCAACGTCACCTGGACTTCTTCCGAAGACTCTCAAGGTAACTCAAGGTAAGGTATGACGTCAGGTGGAGAGAACGATAGCAAACAGTGTTACATGCGATATAAATTCGGTGAACGTTGGCTGCCATGAAGAAAAAAAAATCAAGGTAATCATTTATACACGATCACAGCTGTTTACTGTGCGATGCGAAAATCCGTTTGGTAGATATAGGGCAATAAAATGTCAAGCAAGTAAGTTGAAAGACGAAGAAAGCAATTACAACATGGCTACCGCTTCCTAAGTATTGATATGGCTTATTTTGTAAACATGAAAATATACCGCGAAAGAACATGGCTTACAATAAAAAAGAAAAAGAAACTTCAGCTGCCTACTTATTGTCAGTGGAGCATTAAACGTTCTAGAACTTTGTATGGCCAAATTTATAAATTTTACTGGTGAAATTTGTATTTTAAAGAGCTTTTCTCATCAAAATAATACTAATTTTCTAACGGAGGAGTGTTTTTTTTACTAATTCAAGGCTTCATAATTATATCAGTTGTTTAAAGACGGTCTTTCAAGTAATTAAAGTTTCCCCGTCGACGTACCATTTTCTCTTGAGTTTTCTGAGAGAAACTTAATTATTAGGGCAACTTGGTTAGGCAAACGTCCAAATTCTAGGAAGACAGATTTTGTTTCAAGTTTCTTGACTTCTTCAAGAGAAATTATTGTTGTCTGGGATTACTTGGAAAAATTGTTGGGAAAAGTAATTTACTCATAATTACTACATATTACTTTATCATTTTGCTGGGGAAAAACTGTTAGAAGTGCAGTAGATGTTACCGGTGAGAGCGAAAACTGAGTATACTTTTTGCTGTAAAAACTCACTTTTCCCTACTCCGGAGATTTAGGAAGCTGAAGCAGGTTTACCAAGTTACTTTTTCCGTGATTAAAATAGCCAAAAACATCAATTAATGATCAGCCTATGGTAGCGGAAATATTGGTAAAATGAATTAGGAATACTATGGATACTTGTGCAACACCGACGTTCTTCGCTCCATCTGACGTCACACGACGAGATGCGCAGAACCGTCTCAAAAGGTCGAGAGATGAGTTAACCTGTTACGTAGTTCAGCCACGGGGAGATCCAAGGAAACGTGTGAGAAACAAAGTGGGCATGGGAAGAGACAGCCCGAAGACCTAACTCAAGGTTCGGAAAATTACGGAAACCTATGAGTGACAATGAAGGCCAAGATCAGAAAACGGCAAACATAACTCGATTTTACTCTATGGCCTGCGTCACAGCCGCCATTTCACACATTTACAGATATATTTTCCACGTTTAGTAAATTTGTGTAAAAATGTCTACTTGAGTTTAGTGATTTCATGAAATTCCTGAATATTGGAGTAATTTCGTGAAAGCCCCGAGTGAAACTGTGATTACACGAAATGACTGAAATTTTCAGAGATTTAATGAAATTACTAATTTCACACATTCACTGTAACATGTATACAGTAGTCCGATAATAAGAAAAAAAAAGTAAGGCTGTTTCTTTGCCACAACAGTTGCCATTGTGCCTTCGGGAAGATGAGCAGAAGAAACCAAAAAGACCAGGTCTCATTGTATTCATCAAAAAACAACAAGCAGCTGTTCTCAAATAGTACAGTCAAGATTTCCTTGCCGCTCTGATAGTTTCGTTACATATCAATGCCAATTTTCTGTCTCGTTAATGAGGACGTTGTTCCTCGCTTCTAAATTCCTGATAACATGTTCAGTTCCGTTTGCTATTTTTGAACGACTCTCTAAAAAGAACTACGGAAATCCGAATCCTGGTTATGGAATGTATTCCTTAACCAACCAACATGATTGCACATGTTTTTTAAAACGAATCATTTCCGCTGTACCAGTCTGCACAAGCAATTAGACAAGAGCTTTGATCTACCGGCAGAGAATTAGACAAAGAAGCTATTGCTAAATTGTGTTCAACAGTTATTGCTGACTCTAATTTTTCCGATTATCAGCAGATGCATCGCTGTTAAAACGGCCAACCGGCAAATTTTTCAGCAGTTGGTCCAATGCAGCGATGGCAGTGAGTCCCAGGACCCCGTCTCGTAATAAACTTACGGCACGGTGATATCTTTTTATCTTTAACTGGATATCATCATAGACAAGCTTACAGACAGAATGTCGAATTTTCAATTGAGTAGGTCTCTGACGATAAGAAAAATGCTGGGTTTTTCGGGGGGATGTTATGTCTATAAAAATAAATATTTTGAAAAATAAGTGATCCAAAGGTTGCTGGTGACCTATAGTACTCGTAATAACTATCAATAATAAGCTAGCTAATATTCGTTTTGTTTTATGACAACCGCAAAACAAACCTTGAGGGTTAACATTAAGCCCATTGGTAACTTGAAAAACTATTTTGGGTATTCGTTGTTAAAACATTCAGCACTCTGGCGCATCTACTGGTTGAACTAACTAGTGGGATTTTGTTATATAGTGTTGCTACCCACTGGCTTTCAATAATGATCTATGCTCATCTACAGCGGTTGTGGAGACACGATAAAATGATCTAATGGTGATTCTGTTGGATTGACAAGAGCATTAGAAAACGACGTCGTTACCATTATCAGCTGCACATTGCCATAAGAATAATTTTCGGCAGTGCTAAACAATTTATACCCCACATCTGTATAACTACTGCATCAAAAGCCAGATAAGGTACTGTAATGTTATGCTAAAATTTTAATCCTGAAAAATACAAAACTTTCCTTATGCAAAGACTTTTTTCCGTGAATACTCTGCTGTCGTTTCCAGAAGCTAGTACCGAACTCTTGACATTATTTATATGTACATTCTTTTGAACAATACAGAGCTATACTAAAGCGAACATGATAAAAAAAATACTCTTGGAAAAGCTTATTTTCAATAGACAACGGACTAAAAATAGTAAGTAATTCCGTATGTTTTCAGTTAAGCATGTTGTATTTAAAAAACCTCTGTAAATACCAACTATCGCTCTATTTAATAGGATCGATGAGAAAAATCAATAATACTATCCGCATGAATGACAGTTGCAGGGACCACAGGGGAACTTAGAAAAACTTCATGCCATAAAAATAGAATAAACTAGTAGGTAGGCATGCAAGTAACTATATTCTATTTTTTTTTCAACTCTAAAGAAAAAGTACTCACTTAAGCAGCGCACGCCTGGTGGCAACAGGATCACGAGCAGGAGAAACAGTAGCTTCATCATCTGCCTGATGAAGAGGTTTAGCTTGAGCACATTAGGTGTAGCCTGTATTGGAAAAATACCTCATAAGTAAAAAAAAAATCCTCTTCAGTGAACCATAACGTGTTTCTGCTATTAGCTAATCGCCTTTCTCTCCTGGAAAGGATCCCAATGAAAATATGTTAACTATAACAAAGGGCAGGTACTGGCTCTAGCTTCGAACAGCCTGAACTACATCATTTAAATAATTAGGCACTTTCCCGCTTAACGTTCTAACAACATTTTGTTGCTTACATAAGGTTGTACATGTGAGAGCGGGTTAAAAGATAAACGTGTAGACTTGCCTTAAATGGGCAGTTGGGTTGAATAAGTGATTGGGCCACGCATACAGGAAGTCGTCTTCATCATTTGAGATGCTAACAAGGGAAAGGCGGAGTCGTGTGGGACGTGGTAGGACTTAAGCTTGAAAAATGTGTTGATTGCACAAGGCTACTAAGTACCTAGCAAATCATGTCGATGAATGTTTTCCTTATCATTAAAAGTCCTTACTGCAATTGTTTTGACTTGTGAATGCTTGTCAGTGATAAGACGAAATCAGTAATCGTTATACAGCGCACGATAAATGAAATTGCTAGAATTTGAATATAAAAACAACAGCTGTTCTATATCACATTCTAGGAGGAATTTTAGGATGAACAGAAAAGTAGCACATTCGGCTAGAGCCTCAAGAAACTTCAGTATGAGTTGTAAAAGAGATTTGAAAATCCAAATGACCAAGCTTAAGTGAAAGGCAATAATGTAAAACAATTTAAAGTTTCTTTTAGCGGCTGTATTATCATCAGCAGTCAGGAGGAGAAAGCTGCAATAACCCCATTAAAAAAGAAAAGGTTCTAAGGCTCAGCTCTAAACTACTCTTGTTACATAATAAAAGAGTTATAATATGGTACTTGCCAACAATTACAACCATATGTCTTAAATTCATCTGTGAACACATGCCTATCAACTATATACATTTCCGGTTCTTAGTTCTAATAGCGGATGACATTACAAGAGGAAAGCTCACAGTATACCCATTTTTTCTAGTTTGGTAAAACTACAAAACGCTCGTAGAGATTGCAACGCGTAGTCTAAAAAAAAGCACTACAAAGTTATCACTTTAAATAAACCAGCAACCGAGACACTGTCGCCAAGATCACAAGACTTGATAGGGCGTTATTTTTAAGCTGCTGACATACATTCATGCATCAAGTAATTGAAATGGCATTTAGAACTTAAATTAAGGAATGTGAAAAATAAATATTGCAATATTTGATGTATCATTGGTTCAGAGTTCCAAAATTTAAGTATTCTGCAAAAGAACCCAAAATTTCGCTTGAGATTTACTGTCTGGTATCTCTAATATTTATTTTCTAGAAGACATAGTATGTATATTTAATGCTTCTTTAAAACTTGTTGCAGCAAAAAATAATTTTTAAGAAAGCTTACAAAGAACATGAAACGAAATGCAATGAAGAGCCCTACCCGAAGTATTTAAAAATGCTTGAAAATATACATGAACTTGCGGTTCGAAACAGAACAGAGAATAACAAAAACTGGATATCAAACATTATCTAAATGCGACCATAACTTGCGCAAGAAGAAAACAGATGCGGTGCTTATAGACATTCATCTTTTTATAATACACCTTGGACTTGGTCTGATAGCTTCTGTATGATCAGCTTCGAATGCTTTATGCTTCAGAGCTCAACTTCATGTAATACCGTAAACCCATTATTCGAAGGAGATGAAAAGTATTCATGTTTGCAATGAGCCGGAACCATTTGCCCTAATTTTTTTTGCTCATAGGCCAACTTTTGTATTTACTGAGAACGAAACAGCTGTTCTCAAAATATCAATAAGATGAAAGTCCCCGCAGTGTGGTCCAGATACGTTAAATACATTTCCTCAGCCCTGTATTGACAACCTACCTTCTTCGGCAGCGTGTTGCACTGAACTGATGATAATTCAGAGTCTGTAAACTCCAAGTAACGCCTCGGAGTTTCCATAACAACGCTCTGTTTATTGTCAGAGCCGCACTTCTTTGTTTCTGTTACCTTTGGCAACAAGGTCATCAGTTGAACCTAAATTTCTGTGTAACACACATTCTTTTTGTAAGAACATGTAGATTCGCAGCAATTTTCTGATGTATGGCGATGCTCTTGTATATGCTACAACTTTTGCGATACTCTTGTATATGCTACAACTTTTGCAGTGAACTTTATTACTTCGAAAAACTTTTACTCTGTGAACAAAGGCGTATACAGGATTTTGTTAAGGTAGAACCGACATGGTCTTAAGGATATTCCGCGTCGGTAAGGAAAAAGCACATTTTATGGGAACAAAACTGAGCCCAGACGCTGTTTTTGTGATCTTCATTTGTCCTGAAAAAAACGCTTTTGATCTGAAATGGAATTTTTAACAATCCGCAAAGTATGACCCGCCGGGTCCCTCCTTGGACTCCGGAAAAATTGCAGGTTAGATGAGAAATTATCTTTTTTCAGGACATATGATCATCATTCCAACAGCGTATGGACCCATTTTATTTCCATAATATACATATTGAATTCACCATGGCATGAAGCCCATACCACTGTGTCGTGTTCTACCTCGATAAAACTTTGGATACGCATACGCCCTGTATAACTAAAACTGGGGAGGGTATTTGGTTCTTGGTGGTTGCCAAGAGCAGCTGCGCTGCACATAGTCTACCGAAGGTCAGTGCTACCAACGTCAAAAATAAATAGTGACCAGAGCCTGTGTCTTTCTCCAAACATTTGGCAGACTATATTGCAGAAGTTAGCATGGAGGGACCTCTCATTTTACAGCATGGTTTCAGGACCATATCATATTTTAAGAAGGTATTCGCTCTCAGAGTGCTCAGTAGTCTTTGAGACCTAGCATTGAAACGATAATTGCTTCCAATTTATTAGCTCCCTCCACTCTATCACAGTTCTGTGCTTTTGAAGCTAGAAAGGTATACAATGAAAAATTTGCACGATGATTGAAGTTTTTCCGCACTTATAGTTTTTTTAGCCTGGATGAAAATATTTTTAACTCTGCGGCCTACATTTTTATTATTTTTCTTTTTTATTCACATTGGCTTCTGGAACTATTACAGTTTGTAAAAAAAAAAAAAACTTGAGGCGATTGGTATAACCTTGTAATAAGTTAACTAACCGTTTTTTCTTTCCTTTTCTAGGAGTCTAATTTTCAAATGCAATGCGTTACCATCTGTGACTCAGCACCTATCATTTCAGAGTTACTAAAATTATGACCAGTGAGTGGCACTGCGTCTTGAAAATACAAAAAATATATATATATTCACCTTACCGGAAACACTGCTTGTTCGTTGCACTTCGTTTTTCTGCTCTGAAAAATACATTTCCCTTTTTCTTTAATCGTCTACTAACTAAGAGCACCATGCATACGCTCAGAGCAAAACAAGCTGGGCGACGAGAAGAAAGTAATTCATGCTGCGAAAAAGAAGAGCATATCACATGTCTACATTGCTCAGATTTTATGAAAAAAGAGACCATTTTATCATTGAGCAAATGGATGTCTTTCAATACTATTAAAAAGATAGAACGTTAACCAAGTACACAAGGAACGAACGAATCAACAACCAGTGTATTACTAAATAATGGGACCATAAAAAAGAAAAGATCCTATAACCTAGCTAGACAAAGAGCAGCTTGATATTTAAAGCGTTCTGTGAATGTCATTATCATCTGTAGAGTTTTAAAGAAAGTGAAAAGCAGTATATTAAAACATAATTACTGCTTGATTTTATAAAATGCATTCTATAGATTAATTGTATTATTTTAAAGCATCAATATCCACAATTCACGATGATTGAAGCCTGCATTTAACTACACATGTGAATAAAACTCGCTGCATGTATTTGCAGGTAGACCCAAATATAATTTATGTAGCCCTCAAGTTTTCGGCAGTTACATTGTACATATTATAAGCGAATCGTATTTGCTCCAAGGTTTACGATACAAATACTCTTGATTCAAAACTACATGTATCTAGTGCCTAAAAGTAAAGCAGAAGGATCTATATTGAGCACTACCTGCACACAATGATGATCCTGCTTAACAGGTTAGCGCACGCGGAGGGTCCAAGCACTAGTGACGTCAGAAGTTACTTGTACTTTGATCAATAGCTATTTTTTCAATGTTTCTTTATAATCCCATTTGCATGTTCAGAGTACATTGCAGTCTTTCTGCTTGCCTAAAAATGCGTATCAAACCATCAACGATTTTTTCCAGCTGTCTTAAGGGTAATTTTTTTAAAGAGCGTTGGCTTTAGTCTTGTAAAAGAGCAGATGAATTCACCCCGGCAAATGTCCTCATGGGCCGGAAATACATTTCGAGTCAATTTTATCGTCTTTAAAATGCAATAAATGAGATGAGTTCACCCAGAGTAATATGACAGTCTGGGAATGAAATCATATGAGTGAATATCTTCATGTTAATCACCTGCTAACAAAGTGGGAGAGGTGATACGGTTTTCGTTGAAATTTAAATATATACATTTGAAAAAATACATATATAATTTAATTTGTCTGTCCACCCAAAAAAGCAGGTAGAAAGAGTTGAGAAATCTCTATAATTTTTTTTTTTTTTGCAGGGAATTTAGTTAGTTGACCTAGATGTGACCCATGCAAATGAACTAGGCCTAACTGGCCATCAAAAATGACGGCGTTGAGTTTGCCTCCACCGCGGCAGATGGTCTTAAACCACGAGGCGCTCTATTTTTATCACCCACAAACGAAATGAGAGAAGTGATAATGTTTTCGTAGAAAGTTTAAATATATTTGTATATATTTATCATACCATATCAGGAAAATCACATTATATCACAAGAAAACATGGCCAGTCAAGTCTATATATGAAGTAGCCTGAGGAACACTGCAAATGTTATATTTTGATGCTGCATCTTAAAGAGCTTACTAACATCATCAGAGGCCTACCAACGCTTCGACGGAATAACTGCTCTGATTTATAAGTCGCAATTCCATCAAAAAATTTCAGCCTCTTCACCTACACTGAATTTCTAACTGACTGAGGATGCATCGCTTATGTCATTGATATGCAGCTTTGTGTGCTTCGTAATTCTTCAAAGTTGTGGGATTGAATTATCTTCGTTTGCAGCCGCGTTTCAATGGTAACTTTTAGCTATTTTGTAGTGTGTTCTCGACAGTTGTAAGATTTGTAATTGATACGAAGTCTACCATACTGATGTGACAACCATATAACTTGGACTTGGACAGGTTGTAAACTGTCGCCTCGGTACATCTGTATGTCAGTACAACGTGCGGTAATTGGAGCCTACGCAGCGGACCAGAGCTTAAGGTTGACGAAACATCTGCTTGTTTTAGATGTCATTCATACTTTTGATTTCTGGTATCATACGGTAGTTACATCTTCATGTGATAACCTCTCTAAATTTTGTGAAATTTTAAGAACCAACTTTACCGATTTTGAGCTTCCCACCTGAAGAGCTGATCAATAGCGAAACGCGCTTTGTGGGTATCAAAATTTCTTCAACTGCTTCTAAGTTTAATATATTATATATATTTGTCTGTCCATCCAAAAACAAGTAGAAGGAGTTGAGCAATCTTCATATTTTTTGCAGGGAGTTTGGTCGGTTGACCTAGATGTGACCCATGCCAAAAACTAGGACTAGCTGCCCATAAAAATGACGGGGTTGAAATTTGCCACATCGCGGCAGATTATCTTACGCCACGAGGCTTTCTATTTATCACTCAAGAGTAAAGTGAATAGCGGTTATGATGTTTTCGTTGAAGATTTAAGCATATATATACATACTTAAATCTTCTACGAAAACAGTATCACCTCCCTCTTATCATTCGCGGATAATTAATATTCTTTTGAATTTATCTTTTGGAGTTCGGAAAGTACGGCTTAGTTGCTCATTACACAACTTGACATGTAGGTAAGAGAATTGTCGTCTGATATGAAATGACTCACTGTTAGCGACCCTAAAGCTGAAATCAGCTACAGAAAAACATCTGACCGGGTGTATGCATACAAATCGATGGTTATTTCATTCAGTAACAGCAGTGTACAAAGAATTGGGTGCTCCAGTGATCATCTTAGAAAGATTGGTTGACATAATCCTTGGATAACAACGAATGACTTGCGAAAATATTTTGCAGAAAAAGGGATCGACGCTAGCTAACGCACAGTGTCCAATATTTGCCACAAAGCGCAGTTACTTAGACGAGACCCAAGGAAATGTTCCTTTAACACTCCGACTAAAGTTTGTCAGGGAAACTGTAGATAAAAACAAGAAATTTTGTGGATATGTTACGTTGTTAGATAAAAGGAAGATGGAGTTACTCTGCCCCTATTATGTGAAGCATGTTTGGAGGGAACTTGTAGAAATGACTTCCCGAAAAACACAATTCTCACGGTCAAGCATTTTAGAGGACCATAGCTTATTCTATAGGACGTTACTCCCATGCGTCTGTTATCGATACTTTTTATCCCGTGGAAAGAACTATGAGAAGATACGATGATAAGACATTCAAAGACATAAAAAACTTACAGCAGTATGCTTGGAACTTTTCACGGAGACGAAGCTTGTGCATTACAAGATGACAACGATCCGAAGCACAAGGGTAAAGTAGTGACTGAACGATTGAACATGGCAGAAATTGACGCCTTGGAATGGCCATAATTAGCGGTCATAAGACTAGCATCCAAGTAAAACGTTGCAGAGAGAGCGCTGAGGGCTCATCTCCACTTTATAATCTGAAAAATATCAATGAACTTGATAAGGTCTGTGAAGAAGAATAAACCAAAATCTCAGATGCCTGTAGGAACGCATAGCTATAAAATGCTGCAATCATTTTCCAAATATAATTAAGTAGCAAGATCATTCAACTGATCATAACTAGTAATATTCGGTATGGATCCTTTTCGTTCAGAAATGAATACCTCTCTATATCGCTTCTCTCTTTTTGCAGACAACAGTACAGTGAAATGTGCATATTGTCTTCGGGAAGGCAACGAAATGTATGTCATGTAGTAATCAATGCCTAATTCAATCTATTTACTTTTTAAAAGCAATTGGACACTTGCAGCTGGTCTGCCAGAGCTCAACATTTGGCTACCCGATCAAAAAGAGTACATTGGGGCACACGGAGAGCTGTTAGGGATTTGTTTTTTCTAAATTACGTTGGATCCCACGTCTTGTTCGCAGAATGGGCTATGGCTGTGACTACCTCGCTTTTATGTGGGCCCTATTTGGCTACCACGTGAGGCTAATTTGACACTTGTTACCGTACAAATTATCACGAGAAAACGACGTGGAAATACTGTGAGAAAACCACTAACATTTCAGCTGCGTGGCAGTAATACCAACCCAATAAGGTATGAATCAAGTGCCATATTTTGTGCGTGGCAGCGAAGTTAATCCAGTATGGTGCGAACTAAGTACCGTATTGGGTACTTGACAACTAAATAGGTCCAATGTTGTATGAGCCATATTGGCAGTCACGTTGGCTCAATGTAGTAGTGACAGCTGCCTGCTTCGAACCATATCACTCCTTAAAACCACCTGGCATTATTGCTTTGGAACTAGCAGCCATCAAACAGGCATGGGAAATGAAACAATTTGCTCTAGGTGATGCCCGTGTATTTTATACAACAATTCAGCCATTCCTGTGAAAATATCGAGATAACATCTTCAATATAAGATAACGGATGAAGTAAATTTAGCAAGAGCTGCAGTGACTTATGCTAAGGTTCAAACATGTTTATTTTGTAACATATCTTCACCCCATTGCCTTGTTAAAAAGGTAGACAGCTATGAGCCTTGAAATATATACAAGCATATTTGCTTGGTGAACACATGAGACTCACATGACAAATATGCTAGATCATCATAGCTTGCCTAGTTATTATACTCCACAAATAAGTTAAAAATAAAAGCTCAACGTGATAACCCTTAGTAACATAAAATTAATTTTGAAAAAATAACTTCCGACGAAATATCTCCTTTTATCGTACATCTCGCAAAGCGGCACATTGGTGCTGGTAAATCCAGTCTGCATTCATTAACAAAAACATGCACATTAAAATGGTAACAACAAAGATGTTAGGGAAAGATGATCAATAGATATACATGATAGGTAACGAAGATCAAAATGGAGATTGTATAAAAAAGAGCCAAATTTTTTGTAGTATATGCAGAATATAACAAAAAAAGTAGGTCAGGAATCTCAAGAGGGATATTAGGTGCGGAATAACAACAGGGATAATAGGTATGAATTATCAAGAGGCACATTAGACTAGAAACTTCAAAAGAGACGTTATGCATAGAATATAAAGAAATATTAGGCAAAGAATATCAAGAGGAATATTAGGCACACAATATCGCGAGGGATATCCGCCGCAGGGAGAAGTGCCTGCGGGACTATGAAGATGAAACCTGCTTCAAAAAGATCACTCATTAAAAACATTGTTATCATGTCGTTAAAACAGAATAATAATCTATGTAAGTGCATATTAGTTTCCATTTTTTCCTGCATTGCAAATTCTATAGGGAATATTTGAAATATTTCGCGTAGTGGCAACTAATATTTGAATTATTGTAAGATATAGAAACGTATACTGTTGGCTGTTGCACATCTGAGCTACGAGTAATTTTGACTTAAATTGAGCTCGCTGATGGCTACCTCTGTTTCGATGGTTAAACAGTTATCAACATTGATAGAAGACAACATACGATAATTATAAGATAATGTATGATTAACTTTATTTTATTCTATGGGAAGCCTGAGCTCCATTGTTTCTGGCCTCATCTGATAAGTATAGAGACCCCACAAACCTCTCCGAAAAGCTTGATAGGATTTATATGAGAGTTACTGCTCTTGCAAAAATACTCTATTATTGGGTAAAAGGTTATTGGAAGTTAATGATATTAGGTTGTATTGCTTTGCAAAGTTTTAAAATAAAAATTAGGGCGAAAACTAACGATCTAAAAAACATATTTACTGATAAGCTAGTCTATAGTAAAAATGAACGTTTCGGCTCTTCGGCCATCATCAGCAATCTGGAATCAATTCAAATGCATAAAAATCAACATAGCTATAA
>LQNS02278188.1:575878-604999 GCA_001587735.2 Parhyale hawaiensis | reverse complement strand
TTTGCATATCAGTTATAGCAGCTTGAAAATTACTACTATTGGTGTAGAAAACTGCGTCGTCCGCATACAATACACAATTCATACCTAGAGTAGTAATGTCATTAATAAAAATGTTGAACACTAACGAGAAGAGAGAATAGAAGCTCTTATTACCTGCAAAACTTTTTGAGAGTGTAATACCGCTGGTTATTAATTTTTTTATTAGAAGCCAAAATATAACATACCCATTAAATTCTTGTGCAGCTTCATGTGTGACCACCTAAGAACCAGGTGACAGTATGGACAAGTGCGGTTACTCTCGCTCAATTTGTATAAATTTTTTAATTTGCGGCATTGCCGGACGTGTGAAATTAGCCATTTAGTCACTACACCTGAAGCTTGGTCCGCCATTTGCACCCAAATAATGTCTTGTACTGCGCTAGGCTCCCACTGATATCCTCAAGCAGACAATCACACTGGGCATATAACCAAGATACGTACAGAGCAGTGCTCCCGTTCCACATCCATCCGATCCGATCCGACATGCAATAATTATGCTCTGCCAAGTTGCTTTCATTTCTTCTAGATTATCACCCGCATTGCCCTAATATATTCTATGGAATGCCTATTCTGCCGCGTAATTATGGAATGAATGCTATCACTTTATGCCTGCAATATGTTCTTAATTGTAGATGCTGGAAAGTGTTACGCTACATATCAGAGTGCATGCAGTTGTCAATACACATCTAAATCATTTATAAAATCCCATGTCTGAAAGTACAGTGAGCACAAAAAAATAAATTCAGCAAATTCAGGTCGATGACAGTTCCCCTGCAAGCAACGAGCTTTTAGTCGGGAAGTTTTCTATCTCGTCCGCTCTTTCATCTTTGTTATACGCTTTCGGTATTTTATGTACTTTTTTGAACTAAAACATGCGTTGCTAGACGCACTGACTTCTGTAGACAGAGAATCTGTATATTTAAAATGTAGAGTAAGTTATTCAGCAATTACTTTGGTAAGTTCTACAATATCAGTATACATGGACTATCACTTTTTTCTAACTAGAAAATCATTTTTTACCTCTTTAGTACCCGAAAACTCCATCCTTAAGTTTGCAAAGAGTGATTTCAAAATATTTATACAGCGTATAGAGGGTATTTTACACGTCCGCTTTTCGGTCGGTAATTCCCGTAGGGAATTGCCGCCGAGAGCTATGCTCCGCCCAGTTACGCCCCTTTTGCACACAACAGCGGTTGTCAACGAGAATTGCGAGCGAGTCAGAACATGCTTGATCTCTCGCGCAACTGACGGTAATTGCCGGAAGACGCACAGCTGGTCAGTTTCGAACTACTTTGTATCTGGATACTTTTTTGTGTCTAAATGCAATATCTAGATGCGTTTCAAAAGTGGTATCTACTTTAAGGCTATTTTACACGTACGGTAATCACCGTCGGTAATTGCTGCCGAGTTCCTCCTACTGCAGGCAACTACCGTCAGCGAATCAGGTAATAGCATGAAACAAGTGGCAATGTGAGCCACTACTCACCTGCATATTTTCCTTCCACGTAAAACGGAAAGCTTATAAACGGGGTTATTAATCTGTTTCCCCATCAAAAGTCAGGTCAGTTTAAAATTGGGGACACATGACATGCAGCCATATTTTTCTAGGTATTTCTATACGTGATGTTGGTATAAAAATAATGTGGAGGTGTGATATCAGCCATGCGAACACATAGACTCAAGCTAGACCGATAAGACGTAAATCATTTCGTTCATTAAAGAAAAACAGCATCAGATATCATGCTACGAGCATGACGTCAGTGGGGTCTGCTTCTGTATCATTTGGAAGGGTGTATCGAGTGTTCAACTGACGGCGCATGCTTCTGTATACTGTACTTCATTTTTATCGCAGCGCCTTCTAAACCATAAATAAAAACACAATATCTTGTATCAGTTACCCTAATTCTTTTATTTGAGTTTCATATAACTAGCAATATTAAAATATAATTTAAAAAAAAACTTATTTACGGTATACCTGACTGCTTCCAGTCATCGGCCATTAACATCAATCGAAATTTTATAGAGTGGTGAGAATTCAAGCTAAGAGATCATTTTCTATTATGAAATGAAAAGCAATGCTAACAGTTTTGCTAGATACTAAATATAAAGTTAGGTTTTCTTTGCTTGTGCAACGGGACACTACATATACTTAGCTCGTTAAAAAAAGAGTTGCTAAAGCCTTAAGGCTTAGAACTCGTCCGATTGGGCCGTCAAGGTCGATTTACGCCAAGTTTTATTAGCTTAGATTAGATAGGCGGCAGTAGACGAACGAAGAGGCCCATTCCCTAAAAGACACCGGAACTTACGCCCCGGCCCTCTAAGAGCTATTGCCATCATGTTAGTAAGACATAGAGAACTGGAGAAAAGAAAAGAAAAAGAGAGGGGGGAAAAGAATCTCAGCTAAAGAGACGATCTTGAATGCACACAAGCACGATCAGCAGCCGCTGATATGCGGAGTTAAAGATGGAACTGACATATTCGATAACTCAGACATTAACTTTAGCTAAGTCACTTTGACTTGCGTTGCAGGTGCCGCAAGCTGTCAGATTACGTCCGCCGTCTGAACCCTCCATTTTACGGAGTAAGACCAAGTTTCTGCAGGTCTCTCATGGTCGCTGATTGAGAACCAACGCGCCTGAAACGTAAACTGACAAGTCGACGCCAGGGCAGCTGTCTGGAGATACAACCAAGTGAAGTCTCAAAGGTTTAACTTCGCTGCCCTATCGATCACGCCATTAGACAGATTTAGTAATTACAATACTATGTAAGCTCTCATATAATGTAGTCAGTGATTTTCTATTGCCAAAATATCAAATTTATCTCAAACACAATGTCGCCACTGAAGCGTAAGACATCAAAAAGTTTCCAAGCCCTTTTGACGCGTTGAAGAATTAGTTCAAAGCCTACATGAAAAACATATAGTCAATAAAAGTGCATATAACGGGCCTACTGAAACAATTATCGATCTGTTAAGCGATTATATCCACACAATTGAAATCATGTTAGAATTACGGTTTCCTTAGCAAGCCCACTCGACTTTACTTTCGCGGAATTGCAGACAGGAACTTTTACTGTGTCCTCTAATTTGCGTAGCAGGTGTACTACGTTTGTACTGCTAAGGTTGCGGAAATCTTTGTTTTACATAGTAATATTGGCGTTCGTAGAAATCTCACAGGTTATCGATTAAAGACGTGAGTCAATACGCTACAGTCAGGGCACCTGTCCGACCGATGGACCAGTCGAGCCTCGTAGGCACATTTTACTGGCAGCCAAACGCACCCTACATAACTAACTGTACAGGAACTTACCTTGGCAAGGCTGCAGATTATCCTCCGTCAGACTCTCCATGAGTACGCGCTGATCTCCAGTTGCTGGCTGCCAGTTATTGAGAAGGTTGCAACTGAGGCTTAGTTCCCCATACGCTTCATGTTGGTAGAAATACTTCTTACCCCATGGGCAAGTCAAGGTCATCGTTTGTGTTCTATATTCCTGTACAGGATAATGTTTTAAGAATAGAAGAACACCAACTCTTGAGTAAATTGTAATTCCGAGAGCACGTACTAGCGGTAATCCAAAATGGACATATGTTGTTTGCAGTATTTACTGAGCCACAACAGTAACAGCAGATATTATCCCTAACCGCTTTCTACCAGGCACATAGCTTCTTTACAGCCCCTGACTTCCTTGCCTCATGGTTGATAACGATTGCGAAATCGATTCGCTTTATAAAAAAAAACTGACTAGGGATGAGGCGATAAACTTCATACCATAGGGGGAAAACATTTTTTATTTGTCCGCTACTGCCAGTAGTTCGGTAAGAAATGAGGCTTAAAATATTGTTCCCTTATTCAGACAAGGGCTTAACATTTTTTTTGTAATTTAATTACCATCAAATGCGCTGTAGCAAAGGCACAATCTTCTGCAGTGTCCTTACCATTTACAGTAATAAATAATTACAAACAATTACAGACGTGTGGAAAGTTCCATGCATATAAAAAGTTACTGTAGGTACCTCTAATAACTTTAATAACTTCAAAAAGATTTGCGCTATCTCTAGCACAACTAACAACAAAGAACCCGGAGCATTTACTTTCACATTTTATATATATATACATATATACAAACGTAAATTAAATAAATCTGGAATATCTACGGCACTTGCAAGCGTTTATTATGTATAAGTTAGACGACTTCCTCGCCACTTGTTTCTCAGAAAATCACCAAACAACGGAACGTATCGTGCACTATAGTTTAATGAGGCAGAACGAGAAACGGTGTTTGTTATATTTCAGAGTCGTTTAACGTACAACAGACTGGTAGACCAGAGCGATCATCTGCTGCTGAGTAGATGAGATAGGTCACAAAGGAAGGACCATATAGGCCCATTCCAAGAGAACCGCTGGGACTGCTGGGACTTACGCCCCCGCCTTCTATAAGCTATTACCATTAATTATGTCAGTATCATTTAGATGACTGAGGAAGAAAGAAGAAAAGGGAAAAATCTCAGCCAAAGAGACGACCATGCATGCACGATTCATAGCTGCAGATATGCGGAGCTAAGCGACGTCATGTTGGTTGGGGCAGAAGAGAGAAGATTATGGATTAAGGTGGCCTCCGAAGCTTTGTCAGTTAAGAGCTTGTACCTCATGTAGGACGTGGTCTTAGCTGTAGAGGGTGTCTTTCCCAATGTTTGGCAGGGCGATTGTTAAACGCGTTGACTGTCTTCGCACCGACAACGTCGAGGGGAAGTCGTCTATTTCAGAAGTTCACTATGAAATACGAAAAAACTGCTGGTTTAAGGTAGTTCTTCGAGCTTTATGCTAGAGTTTTTCACCGTTGTTTCGGAGGCGATCATTGCCATCTCATTTGAAAAGTCCCGTTGTAGGCACATCGTTAAAGCCATTCAAACACTTGGATGTTTCAATTACAGTTGTCCTCCGAGTCTTCTTTGCTCTTGGGAGATTAGGCCCGCTTCATGTATGCGACACTCGTATGGTTCGTTTAGCAGCTGAGGTATCAAACCGTTGCTCTGCGTTGGAGTCTTTCCATGTTATCAATATATTTGCACAGATGTGGTGACCAGAATTGAACAGCAACATCTAAACGTGGGCGTACCAGCGCTGTGCATAAGGGAATGTATGCATACATGTTACGAGCATGTATAACTGCAGTAAATATTTCTATCTACCTTTTCATAAACAACATAAACAACAACATCTATGTATTAGTCGCATTCTATCCAATCTCTCCTTCCCACAAGAAAAGAAATTTTTGGCTGGAACTTTTCTGTGTCAAATTCGTCAGTTCGGCAGGAGTTTGCTTGTCATTTCTCTGTCAGTAGATGATTTATCGCGAAAGATAGCAAGCCATCAAGTTAGTCGTATAGGTTTTTTTATACCTCGTCTTTAAACATTTCCGGTGTCTTGTGTCGGGGCCAATTATGAATATATTCGAACAGCTGAAAGAAAGAATTAGCAGCTCACTCGTGGTTCTGCATGAACTTCAGATCGGTAGCATAGATACGGTAGCAGCCAATCAAACGAGCGTCTTGTCATTGTGACAAAGCCAACGTTATTAACTGGATTTTTGGACATGTTAAGTCGAGTGGGTTTAGTTTAGATCAACTTTTATGACTCAGTCGAACGCACCCAGAGGGAACTACCATTTTAGGACCGTACGGAAAATTCCACTTTAGGGAATAAGTTTAAGTTTCCGGGAATGTCGAATATAACCAGTTGGTCGAAGCCCGTGCCGCTGTCTGAAGTTTCGGACAAGTCAAGACTCGAAGGCTCAATTTTAGCACTCAATCCAACATGCCCTTCATCTTCGTTTGATGGCGCTCGACCTCTAAGTTGGTTCATTTGAAGGCCAAACTTCTGCTATCTTATCTCCATTCAGGAGCGAGATCACGCAATGTACAATAGACTAGTATGTAAATGCGCCTTTATTATTGTGCATTCAATTATGCTAAAAAACTACAGCTGCGTATCGAGAGCAAAATCCTACGTTGCTCAATAATATGCTAATAGCCAGATTAGCTGACAGAGAGGCATAGATACAAGCGGATCATCATAAACTCTATTTGTTCCTCGTGACACGGCCAATAGTTCATGCAAATTTCATAAAGATGCGTTAATAACTATTTGAGTTTGGTCGCTAGAGAATGGCACCCAGACGAATAGACAACCAGACGGAATATCATCAATGTGTATACAGTATTCATCTGTTCTTTGTGGTAGTGCAAATTGGCCCTGCAAATTTCATGAAGTTCCTTCCATCACTTTTTGAGTTATATGGTTAACAAAAACACCGACGAACAATCAAACAAACCTTATCAAAATCTGACTATACCGATCATAATAAAAATAACCATCGACGACAACAGACAACAAGAAGCTATTATTGTAGTAAAGCTACATACTGTAGGTACTCACGCTAGATGGTACAAAGGCATCAGGGAAAGTCCGCTCCAGCAAAGCATGCAGGCCTTCGTGGGATGATGTGTAACACACTGAACAGAAGGTGGAAAAAGTTCTCACTTTTTACAGTAGAAGTGAGTAATTTTTCTTGTCGTCACTTATGTAACATCCACAAAAATAAATCGTAATTTTATTTAATTTTTCTCTCTTTATTAACGGGAAAAGCGTTCAACGTTAGCGTTCTTTCATGTAGGTACTGTCCCTCGAATACAGAATAAGTTAATCTTTTTTTTTAATGAAAATGGCAGTTATGCCTATTTGAGATTTTAGAAGTCTAAAATTTGGAATCATATCTCCCCCCCAAAAAAAAATAATAATAATAATTGGTCGTTTCCGAATATACTTGCGTTCATAGAAGTAAAAAGCAAGGCTTCTCTTCATCTGTCTTAGTGATGGTTTCTTTAGAGATCACTGCTAATTTCTGTCTCATAAACGAGCACGCTGCATCTCGCTACCGAATTTTTGACATCTTCAATTGCTATTTGAAACGGTGTGATAGCTATTTCCACTTTTTGTTAACAAAATGAACTATAAGTGAGTAAAATATTTTAACAAGGATGCATTTATGGTAAGAATATAGTAAATTACTTTAACAAAGCGCAGAAATTCAGCAAAGTAATGTGCAGAAGACTTATGAGAGGCCCAAACAAGAACGCCTCGCGGCGTAAGATGATCACCCGCGATGGGAGGGGGGAGGGCTGAGGGTCTGAAAGTCAGCAGTTTGGCGTTTTTATATCTAGCTCAACCCACTTGAGTGCCCGCAAGAGAGTGTGGTGATAGTTTACTTTCTTCTGGTAATTTTTGAGTTGTAAGACATAAAAATATAAAATATAAAGTCAACTAATCATTGAAATGAAACTTAATGTTTCTGAACTTTAAGTTTATTCCATCTTCAGAAGACTAAAATACAGTAAACACGAAAGCTTATCCTAATAAAAAATTCCTTAATTTCTCAAACAGTGGAGGCGGATATTGCGGGGACAAGGTCTAAAATATAACTGAATGATGCAGCTTAGAGGGACTGGATGTCGATGCCTGTACAGTCCAAGGATTAGGGATTAGCTATGAATTTTGTGTACAAATATATACATTAACAAATATAGACACTCTCAGAACGAAAACATTTTAACCTCTTACACTTCGTTTTCTGGTGACAATAAGATATCACCACTGGAGGATTCTCACGTTTCTGTGTAACCCTCAAAAATAGAAATTTTTCTCAGGAAAACAGCTTGAACAAACTCAGAATAACTTTCTATGACACTAACTCATTCAGTTCTCAGAAAACTTTTCTAAGCAAGGTACGTATATTCTTAGTCTACAAGTGAAACAACGAAACACGGTTTTAGCAGCTTCAACCGGCAACAGTAGAAGGTGTTTAGTACTAATGTTTGCATGTGTAGGCAGAGTGTGCTCAATATCTGTTTGATCATGTATTTCCCTGGGCGTTTCCACCTCTGACTGCATGGGCCTCATAGGTAGTGTAAGGATGTTTACTAAGTACTCATATTAGTGATCCTATTGTGTTCTTAAGAAGAGGTACAATCATCACTATTAATCGATGAAATTTGCAAAGGATCTGATTCCATACGATAACAAAAATTCCGTATGGCTTACCGTAAACAAATAATTTCGAATTCATTGAAAGTATTCCCTAGGTAAGCATGCAGCAATTTACAAAACCATATACTTACAATTCTACCTTACTTACCGCACGAGCAGCGCTGCCACAGCAACATCAGCACAAGTGAAGAAAGTCTAAGCATTTTGCTGTCAGTTCTCGACTTTTCTTGAAAATTTTAACTTTCCGTTGTTGCTCGTGTGCGGCTCACTTTCCAAGTACGAGCGCTGCAACAACGATGTTTACCGTAATGACCCGTTTTTCGTGCAGTTTATTTGAAATGGATTTCCAGTGTAATTGACCTTATAAACACTGCATTCCCCCTGCAACTAAGTACATATGTAATACTTTGGATTAAATGTACACAAAATGATGCTCTTATCTACTGCTTATGCCCAATGTTACATCGGATATGAATTATGTCAGAATTAATACACCTTTAGTCGTCTTATTGATGTTTTTTAGGAAAATTAAATTTTGAGCATGGGAAGAAAAAAAAATTCTCTGTCATTCGGTATTTGTTGAATAACCCTTCTGCATATAAACGATTTAAGCTACTTCAATTTTTCAGTGCATTAACATCTACTGTGCAATAAATCCGAATATCCGCATTCATTTCGAGCCTGCTACACAGCAAGAAGAAAAATAATACATAACTGAAGTACGTCACTATAACACAGATTTGCATATAGGTACAGTATTTCAGTATTTGATGGGTAAACAATGTATAGGCCTGACGTATCTTCTACTTCTAGATTCGATAGTAACAGGTTAATGAAAGCTAAATCAGTTCGTCCAAAATTATTCTATAGTAAAATTTGTCTATCATTGTGAGTAAGAGCTCATCCTAAAGAAAACAACACGAATATTAAGGATACATTCGATTGGGTCGTCAAAGTTAATCTGAGCCAAGTCCACTTTATTTGACTTAATCGGAACTGAGACAGGAACATTGGCTTCGTCGCTTTGAATCGTGTTGCAGGTGTTGGAAGCGACCCGCTTAAGTTGAACCGACTGGAAATTTTATTTTACGAGTAAGATTCAGTTTTTGGAAGTCTCACACCTAGTCTACTGATAAAGAATCAACGACTGAACTATGAATCAATAAGTCGAATTAGCGCATCTGTTCGAAGATCTGGACGAATCAAGTTCGCTCGCTGTCCAGTTGAAAGCGCCCTAATACAGTCCTCTTCTCTGTACTGACTTCTTTCCTGTGGGGAGTCAAGGACCACTGTTGCTGGTAGGCTGTATGGGATTGCCGGGAAAACTTGTTTTAGTTTGAGAAGGTGTCGTTGTTAATCAAAATATCAGCAGAGTTATGATCAGTCACTTAAAACGTTGAAGGAAACTGTTCATAAACGCAAGAGCGGCCAACAAGTGACCATGTCTGAAAAAATAGGTGGTATGTGAAGATGGGTATAAGTTGGTATATGGACGCTCTAGAGAGAGTAATTTGTTACGATGGTTGTACTTGGCTCTAGTACTACTCTGTTATTGCAAGCAATGAATGCTGAAAACGGTCAAATTATGAGGTAATAAGTTATTTACCTCAAGTGTCAAACTGTGCCAGTTTCGTAAGAAATTAAATACAGTTTAATCGTTATCAACAAATCCGCTAAAACTAATTATGTATCGTTCTTTTGCCCAACGTTCATTTTGTGAGATGATACAGAAGGTGTTCTAAATACATCATAGTCGTTTTACGCAGTGTTTGTTTGGGTTCAATATCCTTAGTTCCAAATCTCCATTAAAAATATTCCTTATTCTTTGGTACATTGGCTATAGTGGACACGTGAAACTAAAAATTTGAAGCTAAATCCGATGACTGCACAAAAACTGAAAACCCATAAATGAAGCACAACCTGTAACTTGGCGTTTTGGAATTAAATACTGATTTTCCTACTGCAAATTCCTTACGTATCCAGCAAGGACCTGCAACCTTCGTCCATGAAGTGCTTCAGAGAACTGATGAGGCTATTGAAATCTATTTGCAGTCCTAAGCGACGCCCCACTGTTGCCATGACGCTTGTTTTGTTTGTAGACACAATCACTGCAGTGTATTTCTGTAACCGCAGGAGACGGAGGGATACAAGTTGAATTTGATCTAGCGTTCCCAAATCATGATTCGGGGCTCATGTAGCTCTTTTGTAAAAGATAATGCAATCTTCTAGTTCAATAATTCTGCTCAATGCAATGGTATTTCTCCTATCAATGTAACAGCAGCTGTTGACCCTTTTGCAGCTGTTGCAGTCAAGCGTTTGTAACAAATCGCTGAACTTTTCGAAACTTTTACTACTCAATTGACATAATTGGCGAGCATCAACATCATCACTGCTCATCCAGAAGCTTAACCACTCAAACTTTAGCAAAGTAAGAGCTCCGTTAGATCAATTGCCTAGTGCAGTGTTCGGAACATGAGCCCGTTTAATTTAACTGCCCCACAATTAGAAACTTTTCGGAGTAGCGTACAACCTCACTTTCATCGACCGCCACTTCACCTGCCCGCAGTGATTTCTCGTCGCCCTTATGAGTAGCATATAGAGCCACCAAATAGCTCTTTTTGAGGGTAACCTACCCTCGCGGCTCCCCTCGCGCGTGAGCTTCCGGTTTATTACGGCCCATGCACTACCGATGCAGCAGGGGTCTGAGGGGGCGCAAACCGGAAGTGGGTGGGGCCTGGGAAACCCGGAAGGACGTGGAGCAGGGAACCAACCATCACAAGCGGGTATCTCGGTGCATTACCCACTACTCACATGCAGTAAACGAAAGCCGAATACATGGGTATGGGGTTCATTATCCCATTTAAAACTGCTCTATTGGTGAAGTATTACAACCTTTGTCCAAGCGTTTATTAGCTTCAGAAAAATAAACGACAAGTTGACCAGAACGTCAATTTGCTTTGAAATATCCAGGATAAAGATGTTTGCGAATAAACAATAATAATAAACGCTGATATATCTGTTTACTACTGAATCAGTACACCGTGATAGAATGAACACAAGATTTTTCATTGTACTTATACGTAAAGGACATGTTCCGTCGGCTCACTCTAATCGGAATATTTTAAAATGATTTACGCAAACTTGTTCGAAACTTCAATCGTAAAAGTTAGAGTTTCCTCGTTCAACCGAGTTTCAGTTGTTAACTACAGACAAGTTACGCTTAAACGAACGTTCACCTCTGTACGGAGCTATGACAGGTTACATTTTGGGTGAATAACGTAGCACTTTTTGAATCACACACACGGTTTTGTTTATGAAAGCGCGGAAAAAACTGTCTGACAAGATAGTAAAATATTAACAGGCAAGTCAGCTTGCTTAGCAGATTAATTTTCACTAGCAAAGTTTTGGACGTCTCTTCAAATTTGGAGTAAATCATAACTCAGAGAGTTTTGTGCTTCTGCGCTGTTTAAACTGATACAGTAACGCTGTGTGACGCTTTGTGTTGTTAGTGTGTGAACCTATCCTATCAAAAAAGGACAGGACTTTCCGGTACCCATGATAGTTCCATATGAATGTTCTGAATAAAGAAAATGTGCTGCAAGAACAGCATTTTAAAACAGCATTCTTACATAATCATACTATAAATTAGAGCGCTCAGAGAGTATACTTCCGCCAAGCTAGGCAACGGTAACGAAACATTCAAATTGGTTTTCAAACTATTATTTCACTTGTATCAACACCAAATCACAGAGAAAGAATTAAGGGACTTACAATATGTCGATAAAGATGTGCAACCCATGCACAAGGGTGTTCCCACGCTCATGGGAAAAGCAACTCAGGAAAGCCGAGAAAGAACAAGAAATTATCATTAGTAGAAGTCTAAAAAAAAATCAAATTGGTTCTGAAACCATGATATTCTTTGTATCAACACCAAAATCCAATAATTTGTGCCTTTTCATAGTATTAACAATTTCTGCAATTTTCTTGAAGATCCGTGCATAACTTTTTGAGTTATACTGCAAACAGACATTATGACAAACATAAGTCAAACACACGGACCAGCCGATAATCGCCAAAATTGAATCAATTAGGTCTTTTCGCAATACTGACAACTCCTGTTAATTTCACAAAGATCCATCCATAAATTTTTGAGTTTTTCTGCAAACTAGCATAAAATCAAATTGCGACAAACAAACAGATCATCCAAAAAATTGGTCATTTATGCTTCATGATACGCCTAACAACTCAGATAAATTTCATGAAAATCCGTCCATAACTTTTGAGTTATGGCCTTGAAAACAAATAATCAGAGAGACAAACAAACGGATGAATGGAATTTCACCAGAAGGTAATCGTCTGTTACTATTAACATTCCAAACAATCCCGATAAATTCCATATAGATCTGTACATAACTTTGTGAGTGATCTTGGTGATAGACAAAGAGACAGACAACGCGCAAACATGGAGACACACAGACAACGCGTAACCATCTTGGTGAAGGTAATAAACATGTCGTTTTACTCCATACGTCATCCCTTGTATCCTTCATTATATCTTTCTTGTCTTCTTTTGTTATTTCATACCTTGCTCCTTTGTTACGTTCGGCGATATTTTTTTTTTCTTTACTTAATTCGTTTCTCCTTTCGTGGCTTACTTCAGCCCTTTTTTCAGCTCCGGAACTGATGGCTTGTTATACTTACGGGTTTCCCCGAAACCAAACCACAACATTCCCACAAGGGTACCGGCTTACTCCGGCAGGAAGTCCTTAATGGCACCAGCAGAGCTTTCATTAGCGCCAAGTTCTATCTACATAATAACAAAATCTGCAACCTGGCCTATATTTCGCCTATTTCCTTCAAAGTGGACACAATAAAACGCTTCGTGTATTTATTTATTCCTCTTTATTTACCAATCAAGAATTTACTGCAATTGTGTACGAAAACTCATGTTTAGTAGAACAATGTATGTTTTTTTTAATATTACAAGAATCAATTATCAGACGTACCATTGATGCGTGACTCACTTTTTTTGCGAGCAGCCAAAACCTGAACTAAAATTTCATTTTTGACACTAATGGTAGCGGATACCTACGTCCTTTTTGCACGTACAACCTATTTAGCTTAATCTGGTCGATTTAGTTTCTCGATTATGATTAGGCTTAACTGATTTTTTCTTAAATGTATTGCTTAACATATAGCTCTCTACTTAAGTATAAGCACTAACATTATATACATCAGACATAAGACACACTAGATTTGACTGCATTCTCAAATTCGCAAGCGTAATGACGGCAAATAGATTATAATACAAAAAAATCTTTTCTAGTCAACAGAACGATCTCAAGCTAAAGAAAAGCTGTTCTCGGAAACACAAGAAATTTATTTATGTAGAAGATGAACAAACTCCTTACTAGATATAAACTGTGAACCTCAATGAGTGAATCTAAGACACGGACCAAAATGATTTAAATTGGTAAAAATAATTGTTTTTTTTTTCGATTTTCATTGGCTAATTCTCTTAAAACAGCGCGTCTTTACATATAGTCGATGCATTTATTGCGTTTTCAAAAGTAAGTTTTATTTTGTTTCTGGACGTTATATTAGCTAGGAATACTTTTATATAGGTTTTATACATTTGTCATCAGCTCCCCTTGTGGGGAGTGGTAAGCTCTTGCACTCACCAGCTCACTTCACTCGTTCTCCCCTGCGGAGATAAAGTCAGACAACACTCCACACTAACATACATCTAATAGCACGGTTGTTTGCTCATAAAGTAGACCGATGCGGAAATAACCGCTAATCTGGTACTTCATCTAAGTAAATTAAACCATGACTCTACACTTTACTGCTGAAAAGTACCATAAAATAATAGTTACAGATTAATATTTCTCTAGAATTTGATTGTGCAAGTTTTTAGGCAGTTAGGTGGGCTGTCTGAGTTGTGATAAATGACCAAATTTTTGAGTTTGCTGGCCATCAAAAATTACGGTGTTAACTTTGTACCACCACCGAAAAAGAGATTCAGGAGTTGTGCTATGTACACTATTTTTTGTAGGGAGTCAGGTGCGTTGACTTAGATATGAACAATGTCAAAAACTAGAATAAGCTGGCCATCAAAAATGATGGCGATAAATTTTGTTGTCCGTTGACCCAAAAAGAGGCAGAACGAGTTGAGTCATAATATATTTCTTTCACTGAGTCAGACCGGATGACTGAGATGTTAAAAAAGACAAAACTCTAGAGTATGTTGACCATAAAAATCGACGGCGTTGAATTCACCCCTTACTGCGGGTGATGGTATTACGCAACGCGGTGTTTGTGCTTTCTTGAATTTTTTTAACAAACAATGGCACTGTTAGTGAGGAAGTTTCTGTTTGGATGCATAATCGGAACTAGTTAAGCTATTGGACCGATTACTGTGGAGGTGGCATAAATAGTAGGAATAATTGTGTACATTTTCTTAATGAAGAAATTGTCTTACAACTGGTTGCTGGATCCGGATATATGTAGGTTTCATCGTGTTTAGTAAGACAGCTTGCTCTCGACGCCGAAAAGGCACTTCAGTCAGACCCTTTTTGAGGGATGGCCATTTTTATTTTGATAGGGAAACGGCTTGCCAGAATATACCTCTCAGGGTTAAAAACATTCAAAACTAGAGCACTCCGAAAGTACATACCTCCGCCAAGCAAGGCAGCGCGGTAACGAAAAATTCAAATCGGCCCTGAAGCCATGATTTTCTTTCTATCAACACCAAAATCAAATCACTTGTGTCTTCCAGCAATATGGACAGTGTCTGCAATTTTTTTCGGAGATCCGGTCGTAGCTTTTTGAGTTATGGTGCTAATAAACATTTTCACAAACATAAGTCAAACACAAAACGGACAAGCCGATCACCACCAAACTTTAATCATTATGTATTTTTACCTGACTAGAAATTCCATAAAATTTCATAAGGATCCATCAATAATTTTTGAGTTATTGCGCTAACAAACATTTAAACAAACATATAGTCAAGCACACAAACGGTCTAACAAGCCAATCAGGGCCAAAATTTAATCAATTATGCCTCTTAACATTACAAACATTTCCTGAATATTTCATACATATTCATTTGTAATTTTTTTAGTTATTACGCGAACAGATATAAAATTAAACAAAATGACAAATAAACGAATGAACGGATCATCACAAAAATTTGATTATTTACTCTGTGTAATAAACCCAACAATTCATGTAAATTTCATGAAAATTCGTCCATTACTTTTCTAGTTATGGCACTAACAAAAAATAGGCAGATAAACAAACGGATGTACAGAACATCACCGAAAGTCAATCTTCTGTTCCTCCTAACATACCTAACATCCCATGTAAGTTTCGTCAAAATCCGTCCATGACTTTTTGAGTTATCTTGGTGACAGAGAGAACAACAGAGAGACGGGTAGACAAACAAACCCGACGAAAAGACTACCTCCTTGGCGGAGGTAATAATGTCAGCGCAATATGTACATACATTATGCAACTAAACATATACATATGTACAGTATGTATACTCATGCATAAACATATCTGAATATTGGTCTTGTATTGATGCCTTTAAACATGAATGCAAACATAAGCATGCAAATTTGTGTATGAACCACATAAACATGCTCCTTGAGTCTCGNNNNCCGCAAAAGAAACGTGCTAATGACCTCCCGTGGCGTCTGTGGCGGGCACACGTGTTCAGCGCTGCGAAAGTCTACGGGACCCGCCCGGCTAGCTTCGCCCATTTTTTATGTAAATGTCAATAAAAAACGACCCTAATTCATGGCTATTAGAAGACGAAAACACTTCTAAAGGCTAGTAGAGCCATCAAGCTACCCGGCCTTGCATGAAATTTCCATCTGTAGGAACTTCTCCCGTAGTGACAGCGGTTACAAGAAAAACCGTCCGGCCCTCAAACTTTGTATTCCATATTTCTAGTTGTGTTCAACGAAATTCACGTAATTGGCCAAGCGGGCCGCTTGTTCTGATGTTGATCTTACACGTGATGCAATTTGATGAAAATCGCTTACGTCAATCTCGAGCTATTAAGTGCCGAATTTGTTAAAGAAAGCAAAGGGCGAAAATTCACTGAAGCTCCCTCTTGAGGCAGCCCTTTCCCTGTTCATATCAGGGCGATACTGCTTTAGCTTGAGTCTTTGAAGAGATTTCAATGTATAAGCGAAAGAGTGTCAAGTCTGATTGCTTTAGACTCCAGTGCGATATTGTGGTGTACAAATCTTGAAAGCCATGCCAACCTAACTCGATTATGAGTGCTGCCATTTTCATTGCTCCTGTACTAGAGTGTGTCATCTGGTCGCTTATATTTTTAAGTTGACGAGGGTTTTCTGTCATTCCACTTGCACAACTACAGCAATTGGGCCGAGAAGCCAGAACTTCAAGCAATTGATATTTCACAAAACACCAAACTATTGGCACCTACCAGCCCTGCCGTTGAGCTGCAATACCTCACTGAAGTAAATGAAAGGCTTGGCTGGAGGGAAAATTAGCTGGTGGCTGCAATTTACAAGATTAGATTAGATTAGATAGACGGCAGTAGACGAACCAATAGTCCCATTCTCACAGAGACACCGAAACTTACGCTCCGGCCCTGTATGAGCTATTGCCACTTTGATAGTAGGATATAAAGAATTGGGGAAAAGAGAAAAAAAGGGGGAAGAATCCCTGCCAGAGAGACGAACACGCTCATTAAAATAAAATGTATGAAATTGTACCAGATTCTGATCAAGGTTCGTGGCAATCCTAGGCCATTTGCTACCAACGGCCCTTAGACAATCGTGGGAATAGAAACAGCTTGTAAAATGGTACACGTTTATTGTGGGCAGTCGGTGCGTAAATTTCTGTTAAATGTCAGCCATTCTCTTTATAACAACATTATGCATCAAGAAATAACAGACAAGTATCCATTATAAAAATGAAGACAATACTCGAACCAGCTCATTTTATGTTAGGGAGGGTGCTCGCGTTAGTCAAACAAACCTACTTCTTCCGACACGTGTTGCAATGCGTCGATGTTCTCGTTAAGAGTTCCAACACTACGTAGGCACAGAGGTGTATAAGTTTTGCGTTCTAACTTTGACAATGTGTTACAAACTTTATGAGTGAAACTTTCCAGCAAAAATTTATGGCCTCCCGAGAAGCTGATTTACGAATTGTAACTTCTGGTGGTGAGCCAGAATTTTGTTAGAGTTGCAAGGGAACTGGAATGGCGGCTAACATAGTGATAACGCTTGTCGTTCGATAAAGTGGCAGTTGTGCCTGCTAAAACTCAGTAAAACGTTCAGGCCAATAACTGGAAAAGCTCGTTGCTTCGACCGTCGCTTGAACGAGACTTTATCCATTAACCTTGTAGTCTGGTACTTTAGCTAGACAAAAAGCTTAGAAAACTGGACATCAGGCACTGAAGTGTTGCACACAACGGCCTTCACATACAAACAACACACATGCCAAAACTTGGTACATCAGTTTTCCTCATTCATTTCCGCGTAACGTGGATTACTTTTATTTATATCTTTATTCTGAAAGGGCATGATTTAGAACTATATAGCTCTAAAATTGTAAACCAATTGGAATTCTGTAAAGAATTAATATATTAGATTATCATATAACTGACAGAGTAAATGTACAATCAACTTTAACTGCACCATCCCTTCAGAAATTCATATGCACTGGTTCGAGCTGCAGATATAGCCAACTGGACCCAAAGGAGTAAGTATAGCAACAGCCGACTATGGGTCGTTAAATACTATGGCGCAATAGATCAGTGTTCAACGACCCGCGCCCCACCTGCATACCTTTCCCATCTCTAGGAAGGGTAAGAGCCTCCACGGCAGCTGTGCATGTCCATTCTACCCAGTCAGTGCAGTCAGCGTCGCAAAGAATTTGCCTGTCTGGCTTGGCATCGAACCTAGCTCCTCTGGTAGGTGACTTCAGCACCCAAGGCTGCCGCCACCGTATCTTTGCAGCGGAAATTACTATATTTTTTACACCGTTTCTGCAGGTATCATCTCCGAATTAAGCTTTAAATTATTATTAAATAAACTTCAACGAGTTAAAGTAACTAAATTTAAGGCAAGAAAACTAAAGAAGTACCGTGAGAGCCTAAGCATACCTCCGTCACGTAAGACATGACTTGCGTGACGGAGGTTTATATTTGGTCCTGAAACCAGTTATTATCAATAAAATTTGGATCAGCCCTAGCATCAGTTTAGAAGTTCTGATCTTGACGCTGAAGGTCACTAGTTCAAACCTCCGTGTCAAGCAGGCAAGTTCTTTGCAACCCTTGACGTGATCAGTCAGCATCCGAGCTGTGTGCCACAGAGGGTTTATTGACCATTTCGAAAAATGGGGAGGGTCGAGGGGCGCAAATCTCTTCCATAGAGCCTTCCGTCGCTGGCACCTAGCTCTAGACGATATGTGACTGACTGCTGCCGTATACTTCACTAGGGCTTGTTGGCTATAGCTGCAGCACAAACCAGTGAGTGTTGGTTTCCCAGTAAGAGGTACGGTCAAGTGGATTATTCTTTAACTTGGGTCGCTTACGATGAATAACAACAATAAATTTTGGGCTACCTTTCTGACAGACAGACAAACACACATGTGGCCAGATCCACTTCGATAGAAATATAATCTCCTTGGCGGAGGAAATTAACTCTGAAAAGGACATGAAAAAATGCAAAGGATAATCAAACGAAAAAAAAGTAATAATAAGTTGTTCAATGGAAATTGTGAGAATTATGAGACATAATGATGAGATCACCTGCAAAACTCATACCTGTGGGTAAAGAGAGACGATTAAAAAGCTTTTTTAACGCAGGGACATGATATGGCTTAGGTCGGTATTCACAGCAAAACTGGAATAAATTTCAGAAACTAAAGTGCTGACACTACGCTATGTAAACAAAAAAATTGTCAAGTGCTAAAAGCTGGTATAAAAACTATCAAGTTAATATATATTATATTGGAGTCTGTGGCTATAAAACTACCTGCATTTATTAGTTTCATTATAAAATGACGTTTTAGTATCCATTACCCAACAGTTTCTATTCAAAACATTAGCTATATTAAGAGATCTTTGCGTGCATTGTGTCTTAAGATACATATAAATAAATTAAATAAATTGACAGTGAATAGGATACATAAAATGTTCAGTTCAGTACTAGAACATAAGCTAAGACAATAGATACTCTATACCTAGTATAACAATACCAGCTTCGTTGAAAAAACAATTAATTCACAAAATCTCTAAAATTTCTCGAATTTTCTGTACTTTCACAAGGTGAGCTAGGTTAGACTAAGATTAAGGTCAAGCAAGAATAAGCATGGTTAAGCGAGAGAAAAAGTAATTCTACGAAACTTTTTTTCAAATTCCATGATTGCTTGGAATCACTAATTTGACAAGTTTTACTGTGCGAAACGTTCTGAGCCCATGAATTTTGTGACTGCTATATATTGTGTGACCTGACCGTTCGGTGTCTAATAATCGACTAGAACAAAGATCAGATGCAGTTTGATGTGCTATACAATAAAAATAACTCGGCACAGCTGCGCTGCCAATACAATACAACTATACAATATTTACCTGGACGTGGAGTGGCAGTAGTGGTCGATGCCGAGGTCGCAGATGCCGCTGAGGCACCGGTTGCTGCGGGTGCGGTTGTAGATTCCGTGGAAGATTCACTAACTGTCCCTGTACTAGAGTCTTCGGTGGAAGCTGCGGTTGTGTATGATTCAAAAGCTGCAGTTGTGGGTTCCACGGAAATTGTAGCTGTGGATGTTTCAGGAGTTACAGTAGAGGATTCGGTAGAGACAGCAGTTGTGGTTTCGCTTGATGAAGACCCAGTAGTAGATTCATCAGAAGAGGTAGACGCAGCTGTAGTGGACTCATTCGCCCCGGTGGGGAGAGTTGTGGTTAGTGTTGTTGTGGTACTTGTTGAGCTATTTTCATCTTGAATAAGGTTGAATTGTCAGTAATGCAGACATGGTATTTCATTGTTACCTCCGCCAAGGAGGGTATGCCATAACTCAATGCCATAACTCAAAACGTTGGGGACGAATTTTTATGAAATTTTTATGAGTTGTTAAGTATATCACAAATAGTAAAATAACTAATGACCAAATTTTTGTGATGATCTGTTCGTTCGTTCATATGTTTGTTGCTGTGTTTCATTTTATGCATGCTCGCGCAATAACTCAAAAAGTTTTGAATAGATGTGTATGAAACTTACAGGAGTTGTTAGTAATGTTAACAGACATAAATTATGAATTTTGGTGCATATCGGTTGGTTCGTTTGTATGTTTGATTTATATTTGTCATAATGTTTATTAGTAGCATAACTCAATAAGTTATGAACGGATATTAAAAAAAATGCAGAAACTGTTAATACTATTAAAAGGCACGTATGATTCGATGTTGGCGTTGATAAAAAAATCATGATTTCAGAGCCAATTTGAATTTTTAGTTGCCGTTGCTTTACTTTACGCAGGTATGAGCTCTCAGAGTGTTCTAGTTATTCAAGCTTTCAGTGTTAAACTTATTTTATGACGTCACGTATTGCTATTTTTGTTCATCTTAGAAGGAAAAACTTTTTCCATTTTTCTTAAGCCTTCAACAATTCGCTCTTGCATACGCAAGGAAACTGATTTTCCAGTAAAATTTCATGCTCCCAGAAGTAACCAAAGAAATTTTTTTGAAGCAAATTGAAAATAGGAAGGTATTACAGTTGTGCCTTACAATGAGTCTATCACAAGCCTTACTGGGCTACCAAACTATCTCTTCAGTACACATGGCGTCTGCCAAAGTTGGCCAATGTAGTCTTTCTGGTGACCGTAAGTCTCGCAGAAGATGAACTGTAACACCCCTATCGGATAACTACAGTGCAGACTGTTGGAGAATACTCCAGACGGAGACGACTATTAGCTTGACGTTGCGCCTCATGATCCTTACATTGTTTACAAAGTAATGCTGTTGTCTCTAGCCCAGTATGCTGTCGAGCGAACTGTCAGTGTTTGTATGGTTATATAGCTTTCAATAACCCATTTAGGACTGGATCCTGACCACAATAAACATAAACTCCAACATGCAGCTCTCAACTTTCTGCCCTGCACGGTGGCACGCACCTCTTGCACCCTAGCCAGAGTGCCATGCCCTGCCTACCAAGACTGCCCTCCTGAAAAGGTACATGGTAAGCAATGCATTGGCATGAAAGAGACTCTTAACTAAAGGGGTTAAGTCTTGAGATGAAACACTAACCAGTCCGTTGTTTGTAAGCAATAATCTAATGGTATTGAGTCACAGAGTAGATTTTTAGTACCTCCCTACAACCTTAGGGAATTGCTCTTTGTTTGAGACCAGCGGGTCTATCAAGCGCGTTGGCAACCCTGGATACTTTATCAGAAAAACCGTGCAACAAGTCGCAAGGATACCAGTTCAAATCACAGTTTAGCTGACTAATTTCTAGCAGCTGAAAAGGCTCATTCAAGCCTGTTCAAGATCGCTATTCCTACTTTTTACATGATTGGTAACTTATTCAACTGGTAGAATACGGATCTTTATCATGTTTCTTAATGTGCCCATATGGTGCAATGTACGTCAACTGCCTGCTACTAGCCACCTATTGCCCAATGCATCACTCACTCCTTTGGTGTCTCTTAATTGCTACAACCATCACCATCTGATCATCTAAATTTAAACTGATCCTTTTTTTTTTTTCTCAAAAAGTTCCTCGTCATTGTCCATTACTAAAGGACATTATTCAACCACTTTTTTGTATTTTTAAGTTAAAATTTGGCATAATGTAGTCAACTGACTTGCGATCATAACCAATAATATTAATTACCAATAGCAAATATGATGCAAAGCTATGAACTTGGAAATTTAAATCAATCAAAACAAGCGTTTGCTTGACGACAGGATTTTGGCAGCACACCATTAGAGAAGGACTGTATTGGGATGACATTTTCACTTAATATTGAAAAGAGAAACGTTGAAATTCACTGGCTTAGTCAGAATATTGGGTGTGCCAACCTGAGCACGCTGTCACGTTCAGCAGAGCAGGGGCGAGGGCATCCACAGGGGCGCTGTTGATTCCGTAGTCACCCCCGTCGCAGGTGATGATCATGGTCGCCGCGGTGCTGCCGTCCATTGTGTACAGGTGCCCCTGAGGGCAGGTGCACTCCATCACCCACTGAGTGCCCTGTAAAGAGTCGCGTCAGGTCGTCTTTTGATCCTTTCCTTCAGGTAGACACAGCTCGGGTAACTCTTGTAGAGTTATGCAGGGGCGATTGTAGCTACTAAAGGGGGATGATGTGCAGTTCCATACCAGGATACATGTAATTCCTTAATGAACTAGACGATGTCTGCCATTTATAGAGTATAATAATGACAGTAAACCACCTCTGCTTCATAATACATGACATATATCCTGGCATGGAACTGCGCAGCTGCCCTCTTTAGGAGACCCAAGCCGGCGCTAGCGTTATAAATTTTTAATTGCGATGTTGATAGTTTAACTCCTTGGCATCCCTATCAATATGAGCTTTCAGGAGGACTATAGTTGACCATGAACAGTTAGCGGAAGGGCTGACTTATAGCTTTTTTTCACTTCATGTCAGTGCAGAGGGCTGTTCTTAATTGCTGTTAGCTCACTTTCTGTTGCAAGGAAATTATAGATGCGTAGCTGCACGTTATTATGGGAGTAAAATATGAGGGTTGCACTGGCAGAGAAGTATTTCTGGCGAACTTTCGGAAAGGAGAAAAAATAAATAAAAGTGCATTTTGCAAAAATAATGTATTCCCATGAATACTTCACTTACTATCTCTAAATTTACCCTAATGCATATCATAGCTAAAACGTACTTCAGAGGCGTGGTAGGCACAAATACATTACATTACTACAGATCAGGAAAGGCTAATGGTTGCAATCGGCTATTTTTTACCGAATGGATTATAGGTATGAAGATAATACTAAAACTTAAATGACATGTAAAAGGCCCTGGAAATTAGTTTACTAACTATATAATTTATTATTTCTTATCACAAACACTCAAAACTATTGGCTACTATGGACAACTTATTGACACTCACATCATGTTGTGCGTTACTGCATCCATTGGTGAAAATCCTAGTGAGTTGAGCTTGTGTCTCAGAGTCATAGACACACCCTGGCATAAGCAAAAATAAAGAGTTCTATTAGGGTTATACAAATAATGAGCCTAACGTAAGATTCAACAGTTACACAAGTGTCATGAACTCAGCTCTCACAGAAAAGTAAGTTAATAATTGTATGAAAACAATAAATAATTGTATGAAATACGGCCTCATCAGCCGTCATGAATTCAACTACTCTTATAGGAGAGTTCTGGAAAGAGTTTTCGGATTCTGGAGAAAATCGATTTGGAGTCTTTAGCACAATTTTTAATTTTAATGAAAATTATATTCCAGTTTGAATTGTTTTTATAATGGTGTGATAAAGAATTAATTCTGCGCATCTAATGAAACCAAGTACGCCAAAATCAGTTCAGTCTTTTCTATTTTATTAGCATTTTAAAGTGAGGTATACAATTTTTTGGATCACCCTCTATAGCCAGCAGCACCTTTGAATTTAAAGTACCCTTTCTTGCAGCGAGCTCAGGTCTAACTTCCGTTTCACAGATACAATCGAATTGAATCTTCATCCCTCGAATTTCTTCCCGTCTAAAAGAGAAGAAGCTACGTGCAAACAAGTGCAACACAAGTAAAAAAAAAGTACATAAACAAGTATATAAACAAGAAAAGAAAGCTCGCAGACTTCTAGTATAATATAGATACAGGAGTGCCCGTGACCCATTGGGTCACTAAAAATCTATCCTAAGGTTTTGGTGAGACGGGGCAGCTTTTGGGTATCAGTAACGTAGCCAGGAAAGTTTGAGTGGAGGGGGAGGGGCGGGCGCTAGGGGTGCTAGAAAAGTATCTACATGGGGCGGGGAAGAGGGGGCGAAATAACAAGAAAAGTTAGGCCGTAACGCCAATGTTTTCAATACCTCATTTCCAGTAGGGAACACTGGAGGGAGGGGCGTGAAAATTGTTTGGGATAGCATACGTCCCATCCCCCTCACGCTGCTCTCACGGTTTGCTCAGTAATGCACGTAGGGCTCGTGAACCCTTCACCTCCATTGAAAATGAATGGAACTGAATTGGCTCCCGCCACCCAACAACGTGACTAGGGAATCACTATTACTAACAAACTACAACACAGTCAGCAAGTTGACATAAGTGTGAAAATGGCAAACAGAGCGTTGGGATTCATCATTAGAAATATTGAATACAAGTCGAAGGACATCATCATTCCCTCATACAAGGCGTTACTGCGGCCACACTTAAAATTTGCTGTTCAATTTTGGTCGCCACATCTGTGTAAAGATATCAATAACTTGGAAAGAGTCCAACGCAGAGCAACCACATTGATACCTCTGCTAGGAAACAAGCCTTATGAATGTCGCCTAAAAGAACTGGGTATAATCTCTCTCGAGCAAGAAGATAAAAGAAAACAGTAAGTACTTATTCTCTTATGCATCAAATTACGCGTCTCTGAAAACAAAAATAGGACCGTTATTGGACGAAAATGGCTCAATGACTGATAATGATCAGGAGATGAGTAAAATACTGAGCCGTCAATACCAGAAAGTCTTTAGCAAAAAGACCNAAAACGTACTTCAGAGGCGTAATATGCACAAATACATTACATTACTACAGATCAGGGAAGGCTAATGGTTGCAATCGGCTATTTTTTACCGAATTGATTATAGGTATGAAGATAATACTAAAACTTAAATGACATGGAAATTAGTTTACTAACTATATAATATATTATTTCTTATCACAAACACTGAAAACTATAGGCTACTATTGACAACTTATTGACACTCACATCATGTTGTGCGTTACTACATCCATTGGTGAAAATCCTGGTGAGTTGAGCTTGTGTCTCAGAGTCATAGACACACCCTGGCATAAGCAAAACAGAGATTTCTATTAGGGTCATAGAAATAGTGAGCCTAACGTAGATTCAACAGTTACACCATGCAGTGTCATTAACTCAGCTCTTACAAAAAGTAAGCAAAAAATTGTATGGCAACAATAAAATTAATAATTGTATGAAATACGGCCTCATCAGCCGTCATGAATTCAACTACTCATATGGGAGAGTTTTGGGACTTCGGAGAAAATCTACCATTTGTGGAGTATAATAATGTCAGTAGTCCACCTCTGCTTCATAATACATGACATATATTCTGGTATGGAACTGCGCAGCTGCCCTCTTTAGGAGACACAAGCCGGCGCTAGCGTTATAAATTTTTAACTGCGATGTTGATAGTTTAACTCCTTATCATCCCTATAAATAAATAAAGAAAAGTGCATTTTGGAAAAATAGTGTATTCCCAAGAATACTTCACATACTATCTCTAAATTTACCCTAATGCATATCATAGCTAAAACGTACTTCAGACCGCATTATACGTGTTTATGTAATGTAATGATGTCTAGTCCCTTCCGATATGGTTGCAATCGGCTATTTTTTACCGAATTGATTATAGGTATGAAGATAATACTAAAACTTAAATGACATGGAAATTAGTTAGTTGAGCTTGTGTCTCAGAGTCATAGACACACCCTGGCATAAGCAAAACAGAGAGTTCTATTAGGGTCATAGAAATAGTGAGCCTAACGTAAGATTCAACAGTTACACCATGCAGTGTCATTAACTCAGCTCTTACAAAAAGTAAACAAAAAATTGTATGGCAACAATAAATAATTGTATGAAATACGGCCTCATCAGCCGTCATGAATTCAACTACTCATATGGGAGAGTTTTGGGACTTCGGAGAAAATCAATTTAAAGTTGTCCGCACAATTTTGAATTTTAACGAAAATTATTTTCCAGTTTGAATTGCTTTTATAATGGTGTGATAGAGAATTAATTTGCGCATCTAATGAAACCAAATACGCCAAAATCGGTTCAGTCTTTTCTATTTTATTAGCATTTAAAAGTGAGGTATATATTTTTTTCATCACCCTTTATAGCCCGTAGCACCTTTGAATTTAAAGTGCCCTTCTTCCAGCGAGCTCAGGTTTAACATTCGTTTCAAAGATACGACCGAATTGAATCTTCATCCCTCGAATTTCTTCCCGTCTAAAAGAGAAGAAGCTGTGTGCAAACAAGTGCAACACAAGTAAAGAACTAAATACATAAACAAGTATATAAACAAGAAAATGAAGCTCACAGACTTCTAGTACAATATAGATACAGGAGTGCCCGTGACCCATTGGGCCACTAAAAATCTATCCTAAGGTTTTGGTGAGACGGGGCAGCTTTTGGGTATCAGGTACGTAGCCAGGGGTCCCGAGTGCCTTCTCCGCAGGGGATGTAGCATCTGGCCGCAATTTCTGCTGACGAGGTTAGTTTTGTAAAGATAGGTAGGCTCTCAATACTTCCCCTTCTGTTTCGGGAGGTGGGCTGCCGATCGAGGTGGCTGACCTATTCTCGCTAGACATCTAGTTTCTTGTATTTCATTCCCATCCCCTGTGCGGCGTAACTGAGCGACAACGTTCTGCCGCGCCCGGGGGTTGGAGATGCTTAATTTGCACCTTTTCCTGTCAGCAGCGCACTGACCACTCTGAGACCTACCGGCAGAAAAGCCGAGACAAATATCATTGACAAGCTCTGAAGCGCTAGTAAAAACCTCTACTACTACTACTACTTAGGAACGTAGCCAGGAAAATTTGAGTGGAGGGGGAGCGGCGGGCGCTTGGGGTGCTAGAAAAGTATCTACATGGGGCGGGAAGAGGGGGCGAAATAACAAGAAAAGTTATGCCGTAACACCAATGTTTTCAATACCTCATTTCCAGTGGGGAACACTGGAGGGAGGGGCGTGAAAATTATTTGGGAGAGCGTGCGTCCCATCCCCCTCACGGTATGCTCAGTAATGCACGTAGGACTCGTGAACCCTTCACCTCCATTGAAAATGAATGGAACTGAATTGGATCCTATCACCCAACAACGTTGCTTAGGAATCACTATTACAAACAAACTACAACACAGTCAGAAAGTTGACATAAGTGTGAAAATGGCAAGCAGAGCGTTGGGATTCATCACTAGAAATTTTGAATACAAGTCCAAGGACATCATCATTCCCTCATACAAGGCGTTAGTGCGGCCACACGTAAAATTTGCTGTTCAATTCTGGTCGCCACATCTGTGTAAAGATATCGATAACGTGGAAAGAGTCCAACACTGAGCAACCACATTGATACCTCAGCTAAGAAACAATCCGTATCAATGTCGCCTAAAAGAACTGGGTATAATCTCTCTCGAGCAAAGCCGATTCAGGGGGCGACTGATAGAAACATTCATGTATTTCAATGGCTTCAGCGACGTGCCTACAACGGGACTCTTTGAAAGAGACCTCAATGATCGCTTGCAGAAACTCAAGCATAAAGCTCGAAGAACAACCATAAGTCAGCAGTTCTTTCCGTATTTCATAGTCGGCATTTGTAATAGACTCCCTTCCGACGTTGTTAGTACGGAGTCAGTAAACGCATTCAAAAATCGTTTTGACCTACATTGTGAGAGACATCCTCCACAGCTAAGAACTCATCGTCCAGGAGTCGCAAACTCTTAACAGCCAGAGTTTCCGAGGCCACCTGATCCGTCTTCTTCCTCTCCCGCTCCAACCACTTAGTTTTATGTCTCTAAGCTTCGCATGTGAGCGGCTCTTGATCGTACTTACGTGCATTCATGATCGTCTCTTTGGCAGGGACTCTTCCCCCTCCTCTTTTCTCCTGTCCTATGTATCGTACTAACATTATGGCAATAGCTCATAAAGGGCTGGGGAGTAAGTTCCGGTATCTCTTTGGGAATAGGCCGATTGGTTCGTCTACTGCCACCTATCAAATCTAATTGAATCCCCTAGCTACGCCACTGCTGTTAATTATAATCAGGCAAGAGACTGGTTTTAAGATATCGGATATCTAGTCCCAGTGTTGTAGAGTACCGTACAGTAAGTGTGCAATTACGGGTACAGCTAGTTTTATTATCTTCTTCTCTATTCTCGGCTTCGGATTGCCATCCCGTCTCCAGGATACAGAGCTTTTCCATGTTAATAAAGAATTGTAATTCGAATCGAAGCATAAATGCTCTGAAATTTTCAAGGTGCTCCCAATAATTTATTCCTCACTGTATGTATAGTAGCGAAGATTATATGGGCGGTAGCACACTAACAAGCCAACCTTGTATAGCAAAATTATAAGATTTTGTAAGTATACTAAATATACTGCCCTTGACTTAGGTCACCATCACCAGCTCCTTTGGTACTCAAAGGAATATTCAACACTCAGCTGCCTTTAAGCAAATATAAATCTGTATTGTAAGTATACTTTTCTCTTCGTGCGTGCGTTCGTTGAATATTTAATTAGTTACTTAGTAAGATCGTGACGCCTTCATCAGAATAAGATAGGGGGAAATTAGGGCATACTTGACGTATCGTCGATACCACTCGGGAAGAGATCAATAGCACAGAAGAGTAAAGTTCAAACTTTAGCTGCTACTGCTCTAGATTTACTGTAAATAGAAGATTCACTGAACGGCTTGGAATATTTTTCGCTTTCGATAAATGATACCGGTCGGAGAGCATCACAACTGAAAAAGAATGCTTTTTTTTCCGTAAAAGTATCGCAGGTTCCTTCAGCATTAAGAGGAAAGTTAAGATGATACAGGTATAAGACATCTTGATGCTTTTGTTCTGTGCAGGTTGCAGCTACTCTATATTATACAGGGTGTCTCAGAAAAAGGTAATCCATGTTTAATAATTTATTATTTGAATTCTGTTCTACTTATACATATTTAGTAGCCATGGTAATAAAATTTAGAACAAGAGCTTTCAAATGAGACTAGTACACGCCTTTTTACCCTACCGGATAGATGAATAACAGCTACATAAACTTATGTCATCGAAACTGCAT
>LQNS02278188.1:547064-559004 GCA_001587735.2 Parhyale hawaiensis | reverse complement strand
AACGCACCCTACATAACTAACTGTACAGGAACTTACCTTGGCAAGGCTGCAGATTATCCTCCGTCAGACTCTCCATGAGTACGCGCTGATCTCCAGTTGCTGGCTGCCAGTTATTGAGAAGGTTGCAACTGAGGCTTAGTTGCCCATATGCTTCATGTTGGTAAAAATATTTCTTACCCCATGGGCAAGTCAAGGTCATCGTGTGCTCTTTATATACCTGCAACGGATATTGTTTCGAGAATGGAAAAATAACAACACTGCAGTGAATTGTAAATCCAAGAGCACATACTTGCGGCATCCAAAATTGGACATAGATCTGTTGTTTGCAGCAGTTACTGAGCCGCAACAGGAACAACAGATATAATCCCTAACCCCTTTTTACCAGACCCATGGCTTCTTTACAGCCCCTGACCTTCTTGCCTCATGGTTAATAATGATTGCAATTCGGTTCGCTTTAAGAAAAACCGACTACGCATGAGGCGATAAACTGCATACCATTGGAGGAAAACGTTTTTTATTTGTCCGCTAGTGCCGGTAGTTCGGTAAGAAATGAGGTTTAAAATATTGATCTCTTATTCAGACAAGGGCTTAACATTTTTTTGTAATTTAATTACCTTCAAATGCGCTGTAGCAAAGACACAATCGGCTGCAGTGTCCTTACCATTTACAGTAATAAATAATAATAAACAATTACAGACGTAGGGAAAGTTCCATATATATAAAAAGTTACTGTAGGTACCTCTAATAACTTTAATAACTTCAAAAAGATTTGCGCTATCTCTAGCACAACTAACAACAAAGAACCCGGAACATTTACTTTCACATTTTATATGTATATACATATATACTTGCAAGCGTTTATTATGTATAAGTTAGACGACTTCCTCGCCACTTGTTCCTCAGAAAATCATCAAACAACGGAACGTATCGTGCACTATAGTTTAATGAGGCAGGACGAGAAACGGTGTTTGTTATATTTCAGAGTCGTTTAACGTACAACAGACTGGTAGACCAGAGCGATCATCTGCTGCTGAGTAGATGAGATAGGTAACAAAGGATGGACCATATAGGCCCATTCCAAGAGAAACGCTGGGACTGCTGGGACTTACGCCCCCGCCTTCTTCAAGCTATCACCATTAATTATGTCGGTATCATTTAGGTGACTGAGGAAGAAAGAAGAAAAGGGAAAAATCTCAGCCAAAGAGACGACCATGCATGCACGATTCATAGCTGCAGATATGCGGAGCTATAGCGACGTCAAGTTGGTTGGGGCAGAAGAGAGAAGATTATGGATTAAGGTGGCCTCCGAAGCTTTGTCAGTTAAGAGCTTGTACTTCATGTAGGACGTGGTCTTAGCTGTAGAGGGTGTCTTTCCCAATGTTTGGCAGGGCGATTGTTAAACGCGTTGACTATCTTCGCACCGACAACGTCGAGGGGAAGTCGTCTGTTTCAGAAGTTCTCTATGAAATACGAAAAAACTGCTGGTTTAAGGTAGTTCTTCGAGCTTTATGCTAGAGTTTTTCACCGTTCTTTCGGAGGCGATCATTGCCATCTCATTTGAAAAGTCCCGTTGTAGGCACATCGTTAAAGCCATTCAAACACTTGGATGTTTCAATTATAGTTGCCCTCCGAGTCTTCTATGCTCTAGGGAGATTAGGCCCGCTTCATGTATGCGACACTCGTATGGTCTGTTTAGCAGCTGAGGTATCAATTTCGTTGCTCTGCGTTGGAGTCTTTCCATGTTATCGATATCTTTGCACAGATGTGGTGACCAGAATTGAACAGCAACATCTAAACGTGGGCGTACCAGCGCTGTGCATAAGGGAATGTATGCATACATGTTACGAGCATGTATAACTGCAGTAAATATTCCTATCTACCTTTTCATAAACAACAGTGCCGAGAATTAGATCTATTTATTAGTCGCATTCTATCCAATCTCTCCTTCCCACATGAAAAGAAATTTTTGGCTGGAACTTTTCTGTGTCAAATTCGTCAGTTCGGCAGGAGTTTGCTTGTCATTTCTCTGTCAGCAGATGCGATGATTTACCGCGAAAGATAGCAAGCCATCAAGTTAGTCGTAAAGGTTTTTTTATACCTCGTCTTTAAACATTTCCGGTGTCTTGTATCGGGGCCAAATATGAATTTATACGAACAGCTGAAAGAAAGAATTAGCAGCTCACTCATGGTTCTGCATGAATTTCAGATCGGTAGCATAGATACGGTAGCAGCCAATCAAACGAGCGTCTAGTCATTGTGACAAGGCCAACGTTCTTACTGCATTTTTGGACATGTCCAGTCGAGTGGGTTTGGTTTAAATCAACTTCTATGACTCAGTCAAACGCACCCAAAGAGAACTACCATTTTATAACTGAACGGACAATTCCACTTCAGGGATTAAGATTGAGTTTCCGTGAGTGTCGAAGATAAATAGTTGGTCGAAGCCCGGGCCGCTGTCTAAAGTTGCAACAAGTCAAGACTCGAAGGCTCAAGTTTAGCACTCAATCCAACGTGCCCTTCATCTTCGTTTGATGATGCTCGACCTCTAAGTTGGTTCATTTGAAGGCCAAACTTCTGTCATCTTATCTCCATTCAGGAGCGAGATCACGAAATGTACAATAGACTAGTATGTAAATGCGCCTTTATTATTGTGTTTCGAATCTTGCTAAAAACTACAGCTGCGTATCGAGAGCAAAAGCCTACGTTGCTCAATAATAATAGCCAGATTAGCTGACAGAGAGGCATGGATACAAGCGGATCATCATAAACTCTATTTGTTCCTCGTGACACGGCCAATAGTTCATGCAGATTTCATAAAGATCCGTTAATAACTATTTGAGTTTGGTCGCTAGAGAATAGCACCCAGACGAATAGACAAGCAGACGGAATATCACCAATGTGTATACAGTATTCATCTGTTCTTTGTAGTAGTGCAAATAAGCCCTGCAAATTTCATGAAGTTCCTTCCATCACTTTTTGAGTTATATGGTTAACAAAGACACCGACAAACAGTCAAACAAACCTTATCAAAATCTGACTATACCGATCATAATAAAAATAACCATAAACGACAACAGACAACAAGAAACTGTTATTGTCGTAAAGCTACATATATACTGTAGGTACTCACGCTAGATGGTACAAAGGCATCAGGGAAAGTCCGCTCCAGCAAAGCATGCAGGCCTTCATGGGATGATGTGTAACACACTGAACAGAAGGTGGAAAAAGTTCTCACTTTTTACAGTAGAAGTGAGTAATTTTTCTTCTCGTCACTTGTGTAACATCCACAAAAATAAATCGTAATTTTATTGAATTTTTCTCTCTTTATTAACGGGAGAAGCGTTCAACGTTAGCGTTCTTTCATATAGGTACTGTCCCTCGAATACAGAATAAGTTAGTCTTTTTTTTTTTTCAATGAAAATGGCAGTTATGCCTATTTGAGATTCTAGAAGTCTAAAATTTGGAATCATATCTTCCCCCCTCCTTAAAAAAATGATAATAATTAGTCGTTTCCGAATATACTTGCGTCCATAGAAGTAAAAAGCAAGGCTTCTCTTTATCTGTCTTAGTGATGGTTTCTTTAGAGATCAGTGCTAATTTTCTGTCTCATAAACGAGCACGTTGCTTCTCGCTACCGAATTTTTGACATTTTCAATTGCTATTTGAAACGGTGTGATAGCTATTTCCGCTTTTTGTCAATAAAATGAACTATAAGTGAGTCATATATTATAACAAGGAATCATTTATGGTATGAATATAGTAAATTACTTTAACAAAGCGCATAAATTCAGTAAAGTAAGGAGCAGAAGACTTATGACAGGCACAATCAAGGACGCCTCGCGGCGTAAGACGATCACCCGCGATGGGAGGGGGGGAGGGCTGAGGGTCTGAAAGTCAGCAGTTTGGCGTTTTTATATCTAGCTCAACCCACTTGAATGCCCGCAAGAGAGTGTGATGATAGTTTACTTTCTTCTGGTAATTTTTGAGTTGTAAGACATAAAAATACAAAATATAAAGTCAACTAATCATTGAAATGAAACTTAACGTTTCAGAACTTTAAGTATATCCCATCTTCAGGAGACTAAAATACAGTAAACACGAAAACTTATCCTAATAAAAAATTCCTTAATTTCTCAAACAGCGGAGGCGGATATTGCAGGGACAAGGTCTAAAATACAACTAAATGATGCAGCTTAAAGGGACCGGATGTCGATGCCTGTACAGTCGAAGGATTAGGGATTAGCTATGAATTTTGTGTACAAATATATACATTAACAAATATAGACACTCTCAGAACGAAAACATTATCACCTCTTACACTTCGTTTTCTGGTGAGAATAAGATGTCACCACTGGAGGATTCTAACGTTCTGTGTAACCCTCAAAAATAGACATTTTTTCTCAGGAAAACAGCTTGAACAAACTCAGAATAACTTTCTATGACGCTAACTTATTCAGTTCTCTGAAAACTTTTCTAAGCAAGGTATGTACATTCTTAGTCTACAAGTGAAACAACGAAACACGGTTTTAGCAGCTTCAACCGGCAACAGTAGAAGGTGTTTAGTACTAATGTCTGCATGTGTAGGCCGAGTGTGCTCAATATCTCTGTTTGATCATGTATTTCCCTGGGCGTTTCCACCTTTGACTGCATGGGCCTCATAGGTAGTGTAAGGATGTTTACTAAGTACTCGTATTTGTGATCCTATTGTGTTCTTAAGTAAAGGTTCAATCATCACTATTAATCGATGAAATTTGCAAAGGATTTGACTCCATACGATAACAAAAATTCCGTATGGCTTACCGTAAACAAATCATTTCAAGTTCATTGAAAGTATTCCCTAGGTACGCATGCAGCAATTTACAAAACCATTTACTTACAATTCTACCTTACTTACCGCACGAGCAGCGCTGCCACAGCAACATCAGCACAAGTGAAGAAAGTCTAAGCATTTTTGCTGTCAGTTCTCGACTTTTCTTGAAAATTTTAACTTTCCATCGTTATTCGCAATAAGCGTGCGGCTCACTTCCCAAGTACGAGTGCTGCAACAACGATGTTTACCCTAATAACCCGTTTTTCGTGCAGTTTTATTTGAAAGGGATTTCCAGTGTAGAAGTTGACCTTATAAACACGGCATTCCCCCAGCAACTAAGTACATATGTAATACTTTGGATTAAATGTACACAAAATAATGCTCTTATCTACTGCTTATGCCCAATATTATGTCGGATATGAATTATGTCAGAATTAATACACCTTTAGTCGTCTTATTGATGCTTTTTTAGGAAAATTAAATTTTGAGCATGGAAGAAAAAAAAAAATTCTCTGTCATTCGGTATTTGTTGAATAACCCTTCTGCATATAAGCGATTTAAGCTCTACTTCTATTTTTCAGTGCATTAACATCTACTGTGCAATAAATCCGAATATCCGCATTCATTTCGAGCCCGCTACACAGCAAGAAGAAAAATAATACATAACTGAAGTACGTGACTATAACTCAGATTTGCATATAGGTACAGTATTTTAGTATTTGATGGGTAAACAATGTATAGGCCTGTCGTATCTTCTACTTCTAGATTCGATAGTAACAGGTTAATGAAAGCTAAATCAGTTCGTCCAAAATTATTCTACAGCAAAATTTGTCTATCATTGTGAGTAAGAGCACATCCTAAAGAAAACAACACGAATATTAAGGATACATTCGATTGGGTCGTCAAAGTCGATCTAAGCCAAGTCCACTTTATTTGACTTAATCGGGACTGGGACAGGAACATTGGCTTCGTCGCTTTGAATCGTGTTGCAGGTGTTGGGAGCGACCCGCCTAAGTTGAACCGACTGAAAATTTTATTTTAAGAGTAAGATTCAGTTTTTGGAAGTCTCACACCTAGTCTACTGATTAAGAGTCAACGACTGAACTATGAATCAATAAGTCGAAGTAGCGCATCTGTTTGAAGATCTGGACGAATCAAGTTCGCTCGCTGTCCAGTTGAAAGCGCCCTAATTAATACAGTCCTCTTCTCTGTACTGACTTCTTTCCTGTTGCTGCTAGGCTGTATAGGATTGCCAGGAAAACTTGTTTTAGTTTGAGAAGGTGTCGTTGTTAATCAAAATATCAGCAAAGTTATGATCAGTCACTTATAACGTTGAAGGAAACTGTTCATAAACGCAAGTGCGGCCAACAAGTGACCATGTCTGAAAAAATAGGTGGTATGTGAAGATGGGTATAAGTTGGTATATGGACGCTCAAGAGAGAGTAATTTGTTACGATGACTGTACTTGGCTCTAGTACTACTCTTTTATTGCAAGCAACGAATGCTGAAAACGGTCAAATTATGAGTTAATAAGTTATTTACCTCAACTGTCAAACTGTCCCAGTTTCGTAAGAAATTAAATACAGTTTAATCGTTATCAACAAATCCGCTAAAACTAATTATGTATCGTTCTTTTGCCCAACTTTCATTTTGTGAGATGATACAGGAGGTGTTCTAAATACATCATAGTCGTTTTACGCAGTGTTTGTTTGGGTTCAATATCCTTAGTTCCAAATATCCATTAAAAATATTCCTTATTCATTGGTACATAGGCTATAGTGGACACGTGAAACTAAAAACTTAAAGCTAAATCCGATGACTGCACAAAAACTGAAAACCCATAAATGAAGCACAACTTGTAACTTGGCGTTTTGGAATTAAATACTGATTTTCCTACTGCAAATTCCTTACGTATCCAGCAAGTACCTGCAACCTTCGTCCATGAAGTGCTTCAGAGAACTGATGAGGCTATTGAAATCTATTTGTAGCCCTAAGCGACGCCCCACTGTTGCCATGGCGTTTGTTTTGTTTGTAGACACAATCACTGCAGTGTATTTCTGTAACCGCAGGAGACGGAGGGATACAAGTTGAATTTGATCTAGCGTTCCCAAACCATGATTCGGTGCTCATGTAGCTCTTTTGTAAAAGATAATGTAATCTTCTAGTTCAATAATTCTGCTCAATGCAATTGTATTTCTCCTATCAATATAGCAGCAGCTATCGACGTTTTTACAACTGTTGCAGTCAAGCGTTTGTAACAAATCGCTGAACTTGTTGAAATTTTTACTTCTCAATTGGCATAATTGGCGAGCATCGAGATCATCACTGCTCATCCAGAAGCTTAACCACTCAAACTTTAGCAAAGTAAGAGCTCCGTTAGATCAATTACCTACTGCAGTGTTCGGAACATGAGCCCGTTTAATTTAACTGCCCCACAATTAGAAACTTTTCGGAGGAGCGTACAACCTCACTTTCATCGACCGCCACTTCACCTGCCCGCAGTGATTTCTCGTCGCCCACATGAGTAGCATATAGAGCCACCAGATAGCTCTTATTGAGGGTAACCTACCCTCGCGGCTCCCCTCGCGCGTGAGCTTCCGGCTTATAACGGCCAATGCATTACCGGTGTAGCAGGGGTCTGAGGGGGCGCAAGCCGGAAGTGGGTGGGGCCTGGGAAACCGGAAGGACGTGGAGCAGGGAACCTACCCTCAAAAGCGGGTATCTCGGTGTATTACCCACTACTCACATGCAGTAAACGAAAGCCGAATACAGGAGTATGGGGTTCATTATCCAATTTAAAACTGCGCTATTGGTGCAGTATTACAACCTTTGTCCAAGCGTTTATTAGCTTCAGAAAAATAAACGACAAGTTGACCAGAACGTCTATTTGCTTTGAAATATCCAGGATAAGGATGTTTGCGAATAAACAATAATAATAAACGCTGATATATTTGTTTACTACTGAATCAGTACACCGTGATAGAATGAACACAAGATTTTTCAATCTACTTATACGTAAAGGACATGTTCCATCGGCTCACTCTAATCGGAATATTTTAATATGATTTACGCAAACTTGTTCGAAACTTCAATCCTAAACGGTAGAGTTTCCTCATTCAAACGAGTTTCAGTTGTTAATTATAGACTAGTTACGCTTATTCGAACGTTCACCTCTGTACGGAGCTATGACAGGCTACATTTTGAGTGAATAACGCAACAATAAGGAACAAAAAAAAAATAATTATGGTTGAGTAATACGTAACACAAGAGCGTCTCCCTCGAACACCCTTCTCCTACTCAGCTCATATTTGATCAACAGTCACATTAAATTAGGAAGAACTCAAACCACACCAATAGTTGATAAATTACTTCTGACCTGAAAAAAAGTTGTTCTGAATAAACTGACATAGGAAAAAATATTCAAAAAAATTACAAGAAGTATGGACAAAATATGATAGAATTCACACGATTTATAGGTAAGAACTCCAGTCAAATTCATATCTGTGGGTAGTGAGAGAGAGTAGAAACACATTTTCAAACAATCACACGCTACAGGACGGTACTAAAGTTGAGACTGGAATCTTAACTTTGGAAATAATGCTGCTCGTTTTCACAATACGCTCTCGTGTGAGAGTAACAGCATCAAGGATCACAATTTTGCTCCCATAATGAACTGAAACGTTTCAATAAAAATTTTTGACGTGCTTTATTTTCAGTGCGAAGAACAGGAAATATTTTTGTGCTCATAATTCAACTGGTTCTTGGTAATAATATGTACATATGGTTAGAATAAGTTGAGAACTGTTCTTGGAGTGCATAGGGTCTATACGTACGTAGGTAATATAAGCTAATTTTTTATCTTTTTTATTTAACCCTAGTGACCCGTGCCGTCATTATAGATGACGGTAAAAAATTAACACTTCACCAAAACCCCCGCCGTCTTTTGGGCTTCCTCATTTTTCCCCTATCTAATACTGAAGAAAAAGATTGCAGGGTTCCCCACTTTTTTTTACATTTTGAAATCTAAATTTTCTCCTATCTTATTCCCATAGAGCGTGACAGGAAAGATATAAATATATAAATAGCTAAATAAAAACACGACGTGAATTATTATATAGTACTGATGTGCTTATTTTAGCATAACCAAATATTTTTGTTATTATTTCAAAATCAAAGACTAGAGCACTCTTAGAGCGCATACCTCCGCCAAGCGAGGCAACGGTAGCAAAAAATTTAAATTGGCTCTGAAACCATAATTTTTTTGTATAAGCTCCAAAATTTAGTCATTTGTGAATTTTGATAGTAATAACAGCTTGTACAATTTTCTTGAAGATCCGTTCATAACTTTTTGCTTTATACTGCTAACAAACGTTATGACAACAATGAGTCCAACATACAAACGAACAAACCGATCTGCATCGAAATTCAATCATTTATGCCTTCCAGCATCACTAACAACCCCTATGAATTTCATAAAGATCCATTCATTTTTTAGTTGCTGTGTTAACAAGAATAAAATAAAAAACGAACGAACAAACGGATCGTTACAAAAATTTGGTCATTTACTCTTTGTTACATACCTAGCAACTCATGTTATTTTATAAAAATCCATCCATTAATTTCTGAGTTATGGCATTGAGAAAAATTATGCAGACAAACAAACAAACGGATGGACATATCTTCATCAAAAGTTATTCATCTATCCCTCCTAACATTCCTAACATTCACTGTAAATTTCCTCCAAATCGGTTCATAACTTTTTGAGTCATCTTGGGGACAGACAGACAAACACGACGAAAACATAACCTCCTTGGCGGAGGAAAAAAATGCATAGTCATTGCTACTTTTTTATTTGTTTCCTATTACTTCAAGTAGCTATACGGTATAAATGACCCAATGTTACTATCAGTTACCAAATACTGTTTCTAATGAGTAATAATAAACAATTCCACTCGAGGAAATATAACCAACCTACAGCTTTGTTGTGGATACCATTCTTTCTACATTTTTAATAATTTGTTATATGTAGCTCTACCTAACCGATCAATGATTGAGTGTGTCATAGCTGTGACACGATGTTTTTGCTCGCAGCCATGGTGACGCTTGCCCGGTGCTTCATGCTGCTTGATTACGGTTGGTTTTGTTCTTTGTTATGGGGTAGATTAGATTAGATAGGCGGTAGTAGACGAACCAATAGGCCCATTCCCAAAGAGACACCGGAACATACGCCCCGGCACTCTATGAGCTATTGCCATTATGTTAGTAGGATATAGAGGACAGGAGAAAAGAGAGAGAGAAAAGGAAAGGGGGGGGGGGCTTGAAGAGTCCCTGCCCAAGAAACGATCTTGAATGCACGCAAGCACGTTCAGGAGCCGCTGACATGCGGGTGAGGGTTCTGTGATGTTTGAGGTGCCATTGTGATGGAGAAGTAATAATCATGCTTGCGCTCTCTGCCATGGTTGTGCTTACCCTGTATCACAGGCCTCGCTAGGTTTCACTGGTCCTGGAAGACCGTTCAGGGGAGTGTAGTATTTATTGGTGGCTTATTAAACTATTGCTGGGTCTTCTACCGGTGGCACTGCTGGACGATGGAGTGGCAAATAATGACTGTGCTCCCAGTTGTGGTACTCAACGGGTGCTCCAACTTATTAGTGCTGGTTTGATGGATCAGGTGAGCGGGATCATTGTACAATAAAGATGAGTCTATTGAGTGTAACGTATTTCTATGATAAGATACCTTGTAATGACCCGGGCAGCTCCCAGAGTTTTTGCTGTAACCAGCCACCTGTGCTGGCATAGTCTGGTAGATATTACCTATATTGGAATGTACTGTTGTACTACGCATGTGTATAAATTTAAAAACTTGATTTTTGCCGGGCTTTCATGCCCTCTTGCGCCTCAAAGTGCAACAGCGTGAAACTGGAACTACGACTAGAACTCGAACGTAAACCTGCCAACCGTCAGCCTTCTTCGTTGACAGCGTGGGCGCTAATACCCTGTATGTTGATGCGCCGCATGGAAACACGTGAGTTTACTGCGTGTTACAGTGTTCTCATTTAACTTTAAAAAAGAGAAACAACAAACAATTAAATATATTCCGTTTACTCAGCATTGAACTCGGTAGTGATACTTTAAATAGGTGTGGACGTGTATATCTTGTTTACCAAAACTCATGCGTCCGTCACAAATGCTTGGTTAACCTCTCTTTGAGTCCCGAGTGTTAGAGGAGGCACGTTGTTTGCTACCCTCCATTCATTTTCAGGAAAAGAAAGCAGTTCTCTTACTTGGTTGCCGGTATATTGGTAGGTACAATTGTTTTGAAAGGATCCATTTAGTCGCGTTTTTTAAATCATAATTTTGTAACAGCATCATAGTGAAATAAGTGCTAGAATATATATTTGGAATTGTTTCAGGATCAGAGCATTGGATCTCCAGTGGTAGACTTTCTCTGGGATTTTCACTGCTCAGTCTGCCTGTAAGTACCCCGATCAGTCAATCACCAATGTTTTGCAGCTTGAGGGCACTTGATGAATCTTTGAATATTTAGAGCTTTCTCCCCATAATCGACTCCTTAGTTCAGTATTGGTAAGTCTACTAGTCTACTAACTGAGTTCAACGTAGTCAGGATATCAAGGTGTTCAGTTTACTACAAAGTAGATGTAGGATGCCTTATGGCATAGTACGTAAAGTAGACTTTCTCTGGAATTTTCACTGGTCAGTCTGCCCCAAAGTACTACCATCAATCCATCATTTGCACAGTCTGGGATCTGAAATTATCAAGTTAAGTTGTCAAGTTGTTAGCATTTGGCAAGATTTTACTTGGCCAAATTAGAGGTACTCATTGTCAATGGCAACTCTATCGTTTACACCAAAAACAATATTTACTGAAATTTGGGTACATTTTTACAAATGCCCAATATGGTGTCCAGCTATATCACGGCTAGAAATCAGTACACTCAATGGCAGCTTGTGCCCCTCAGAAATGGTGGGGCCAGCTCGCTTGTAATTTCAGAGTTTAAATAAAGCAATGGTAGTAACTTTAGAGGGACAGTTACAGTATACATATATATATATATATATATATATATATATATATATATATATATATATATATATATATATATATATAT
>LQNS02278188.1:508976-519508 GCA_001587735.2 Parhyale hawaiensis | reverse complement strand
TTTAAAAATTATTGCTTAGGACAGTACAATGATTAGAAATTATTTAGGACGACATAGCAAATGCTTTGATTAGATATGTGCCCTATAAGCTCAAAGAAGCTTTCAATGGGTTTGTTCTTAGATTCTCTGTGAAATTTATCAATGTAGTAGGCATTTTTACAGATTGTATGAAGTGAATTGAGAACAATAAAGGTATAAAGGTAAAGGTATAATGTAACCATTTTCAGGGTGGAACTGATCATTTTAGGTTTCATTATGAAGGTGTTCTTACACACAAGCTTTCAAATTATGCTCAACTTCAGTGATTGTGGGGACGTGACAAAATTTTCTAATCAGCAGGCTCTGCTTGCTGCACTTGTGTACTGAAGGAGCTACGAGTGAGCACCGCACCTGGTGAACGGTTATTGTGGCGTCCGGTGCACTGAGGCAGCGTGGGGGCACTTACCTTGTCCAAATATGGAGAAGGTAGGGAGGGGGGTCGTTGAACCTTTCGTTATAGTGCCATAGTTCTTAACAAGCCGTGGTCGCCTGCAGCCGTACTTGCTCCTCCTTTGGGGCCAGTTAGCCTAATTCTGCAGCATGAAGCAGTGCATGTGACTTTCCCAGATGAGGGTACAGTCAATGTCAGTATTACTTTTACCTGCTGGACTGTCTTGAGCATTGAATAAAACGTTGTTACCATTAAAAACTGCGCAATTGTATAATAAACTAAGGGCAGGAATAATTAATAGACTACGCGGCAGAAGCTCATTTCCCAACGCCCTGCGAGCTACAGTGATCCGCTGCACAACGGTTGCCTTCAAACACGTCAAGCATCCAGGCTAGCGTCCTCCAAACAGAATCGGCTAACTGAAGAGTTGAAGCTCCGGGGCGAGCTGTGCTCTGATTGGCTGATTGAAGTGAGTGTGACGTTTTCCAATCATTATCATCCGCGAACAAAGAGTGAGAGGTGATAATGTATTCGTTGACGATTCAAGCTTGCATATACATATTGTATTTGTTTGTCCACATTATGAGTGGTCGAAGCACGTAGTTGAGCAATCTTCGTGATTTTTGTAGGGAGCTCGGTGGGTGGACCTAGATGTGACCCATGCCAAAAAATAAGGCCTAGCTAGCCATGGAAAATAACGGTGCTGAATTTTCTTCCACTGCGGCAGATCATTTTATGTTACTCAAAAATGGTGGCGTTGAATTTGTCTCCGCCGGGCGAATTTGTCACCATCGCGGCAGATCGTGTTAAGCCACGATGCGATATATTTTTACCCTACGTTATTATTGAAGAGCTAATCTTTGGGAATGGGGCTGTGCCAAAGCCTCATTCATCGAAATGACTTCATTGAATTTGCCCCCTACCGTCGGTGATGGTCTTACCCAGGAGGTAAAGAATACAGCGCAGGACTCAACAGAACTAAAATAAAACTTAGCCGGGACCGCACGTAGCAAATTTACATCACATCGACGAGTCGAAGCATTTGAATTTCGGACTTCAGGCCTTCGTATGTTGTTTTCTTGAACATGTCACCGTATTTTTTCGATTTATTTTATTCAATCTCCCGCTCATGACTTTCCAGCTACTTGAGCTGCATAGTAACGTAAAATGTTGTCGACCAGCACAGAATGTTCGAGCAATAGCTTACTGTTACTATGGTTTCTCTCGCGTACAGAATTGGCTATAATGGTGCTTATATTAGTTTGTAAGGAATAAATATGTTCGGTGAAGAGCCCTGTGACCTAAATATAATGTGTAATTAAGGCTTCAATCAAGAAAAAAAAGTTAAATCAGGTCGAAGAAAGGGAACAACTTCGGCGCTAGTGTTGTGAAAGTTGCCACCAGCATGCACTGTAATTTTCAATAGATAATTGCTAAATTAGTATGTATTATCGTAATTTATTTATGCGGTAGAGATGAATTTTGCAATTTAAGACGATTTTTCTGGTTAAATTAGTCAAAATACTCCTAGGCTGCTCAGTCATAGATTTGTCGATGATGACGTCACTTCTTAGTGCTAATTTCTCGTGAGTCCTCCCGTTACGCTCTTTGCTTCCTGGTCATACCCCACGAAGCGTTCTAGTTCAGACTTGTATTAGAAAATATATTATTTTCTCTTTGCAAACGGGTGTGACGGGAAGCGTTTTACTCTGGAAGTACATAGTTGGGTGCCTAATCTTTTTCATTCTTTGCATTCGTACAGTATTATTTCAGCCAAAATTAGCAGAGCCTTGGGCAGAAATAAATACATCAATCTCATACAGCGTCCTTTCACCTTGAGCGCAAGACAAACCCTTTACCGTCGTCGGTTTCTTGCTAAAACTTGAAGATTTTCCAAATGCAGGAGGTTTTTAAATCGACCACTGATAAACCATCAATCTCATAACTTCTGAGGGTGTTATACGTTGAAGCCCTTACGGAGTAAACAAACTGTATTGTTTTGGCTGCGGATTCTGATATCTCACCTATGGGCACGGAATGAGAATTAATTAAGAATTATAAGAATAAGTAGTAACAAAACTTGATTGCGAATTGGCTGGCAAAAATTGTATAGGAGGCATCAAGTCATTCAAGATGTAAGCAATATAATATAAGTTCTAGTTTCTGATGAAAACAATGTATATGTTACGAAGAGGAAAATTTCTTCTTTTAGAGGCTTTTAGAAATTTATAATCACTTGTTACACATCAGAAGCCGTGATTATTGAAAATTCAAATTGCTGGTGAGTTTACCCACGCTACGCCCCCCGTGGGCACAGCATGGGCCATAGGCCATAAGTCTAGGGTAGTTTAGGTTCGTCCATACTATGTTATGGGGAGCAGCTGTTTAATTTGTATACGCTCACACACCTGCAGGTGAGTGTCGAAGTCTCAAGGGTAATCGATTGAAAGTCAACGCCTGGGGTCAATCCATCGGGTCGAAGCCAGATCACCTGTCAGAAGTTCCAGACAAGTCGCGCCTCGAAGACATAGGACAGAGAAATGAAGCTTCTGAGGCTTAACGTGGCCGGCTCTTCGGATATTTGCACTAGCTTCGACTTGTTCATTCACGTTTCAAGTATTCTGTGAGACTTTCGTGATCTTAGGACACGTTCGACAAAATTGAGCCTTAGAGGCTTCACCTGTTCGAAACTTCACGCAGGTGCGTTGGCTTCGATCCGCTGACTATTCTTTACGACCAAGCAGGGCAATTTACACTACTGTCCCGTAAAATTACTGCATCATCAAGAGCTAAGTAAGCTAATGCTATACCGAATTATTAATACTGAGCAATAGAAAAGATTTCCTTAGCCAGAAAATCCTTTTTAGTTGTTTTATTTTTCCTCTTGTTTTTTTTTTCTCTGTGTAAACTCTTGTGTCGCTTCTAGAAGTTAGCTAACAAACTGTTGGCAGTATCTTTAAGTGCGTGGAAGGATTCTTTTAAACAACTACAAAGCACTGTATACTGAAGCGGATGTGATGCAAAAATTACTCTTATGCAGACGTCACACGGTAGTCAAAAGAACGAGTATCGTCATCTTTTCGTCCGTATGTGTTGATGTGCCCATTTAAATAGCGCACACACTTGCACAGAATTTTGAGTTATAAATATCTCCACACATAATGATATGGCTGAAAGTTTATTAACGGCCGTTGCAGAATAGACTGAGCTGACGGTTAACATATTTTAGACCATTTCTTAGCAACCTCAAAGCTGTGTTTACAAGATTTCAAGACCATGTCCTTACAAAAAAAATGACGAAACTCGCTCTTTTGACCAGCGTGTGTCATCGCCATTTGAACATTTAACTTTAATTGATGGATATTGTGAGTTTAAATACTGCAAAAATATATCGACATGGGAAGGGGCGTCAAATAGCAAGAAACTATCATCTCGAATTTTAGTGCCTCAAGAACTGCCCCTTAGAATTCGAACCAAAATTTTATTGCCGGTATATAGATGATATAGTTTCTTGATACTTGACCACCCTTCCCATGTTGATAAATTTTCCAATAGTTAAATATGTAACTTCTAGCGGCAACGAAGTCAAGTGATGCAGAGGTCCATATTTTTTTCATTTTTTTAAAGCCTCTGTCAACACAACTATCGATCAAATGAAATTTACAGGAATCGCTGAAAAAATTCAATAATGTGGTTTTCAAAAAATGACTGGTACATGTAGGGACCTAAGTCGTACCTGGAAAAATTTCATGCCATGAAAATAAAACAACCTACTCTAGAAGATAAAATACTCACTAAAAATGCTGCGCACGCAGTGTGACCACAGCAAAACGAGCAGGAGAAACAACAACTTCATCTTCCTGAAGAACGATGAAAGGTTTATGAGCGATGAAGGTACAACCTTGAGTTAAATAAATGAACATAAGTCAAAAAGTTCTTTTCCGTGGACCACAACGTAATGTTTTTTTCAGTTACTCTCTGCTCTTACTCGGAAAATGTTCACAAGAAATTGTATTATTAATAACACACAGCAGATATTGGCATTAGCTTCCAAGAACATGAACTATGCGAGTGAAGCTATAAAGCACCTTTGTGTCTGCAAAACAACAGAGTGCTTACTGGTTTGAATACACTATTAACCCACTGAGTGAGGGCAACATCTTCCTACACATGGTAGGGGAAAATAAATTGAATGTACGCAAATGTAGGCACACCAGACGACTGCCAGCTTCGTAGAACAACAACAATTTTACGGTCCTTAATTTACCTTTAGCTATACAGTATATGTTTTTCGTTCATAAAACATATGCTCGCTCACCATGTGAATATTTAGACGCATTTCTGACTACATTGATGTTCATGTGAAGGGACTATTGTAATGGTCGTCTAAGGTCATGTCAGAGATCGACGGCAAGAGCTCGTATGACTTTTTCCACACCTAATTCGCTCGCCTTCCGGCCTCGTAAACTTGGAGCCAGAAGACACATTTTCACATCTCTCGGTAAAGCCCCATCGGTTCATGCTGTCACTCAAACAAACAGATAATTTGCTGGTGCACGAAACGTGTATTATGTCTCTTCCGACCACTGTAAGATCAACCGGAACCTAGCTAGCCTCCATACCGGCCTCCTGGAAATGAGAAATGTATCAATGAAGTCTTGAGTATAAAGGACACTTACTGAATATCAAGCATCAATATTAATGTGTGTACCTCATACCTTGCTTGTCTGCACACAGGAGCATTGCCTTAACTTCTTTTCAAGTACCAATGCCTTGCTTCTTACATTTAGATTATGTCTTAGTAGTTGTATATAGCGTATAAAGAACTTGGAAAAAAGCTCCACTGGATACTTCAAAGATGCTGGGAGTTCAAGTAGTAATAGTAGAGGGCGGGTTGACTATATTTAATTAAGAGTACTTAACAGTTCTTTCTGGAATGAAGGAAAGTATTTCTACAGAATCGGAGTTTGACTAGTCGAGAAGCGTTTCAGCGTAGTGACAGGGAAGATAATTAGCTATATCGAACACTTTCAGGTGTTACCATTTCCAGTGATGCCCTGATTCACTAATGTTACAACATTGTACTATATGCTGTCTTGTAATTGACATTTTTTTCATTACAAGAGAAAACGGTCAACGAGTCTCACCCTTGTAATTCTCGCTGCAAACTGGATTTTACAAGCTTGTATCTACCTATAATAAAGTTTAGCCAAGCTAGGCAAGAACGTAGCACTTGTTGCAATACCTCCCGGAAAGATTTTTTTTGGGGGAGGATTGATTCAAATGAATGAATGAAGGCATGGCAAAAAACAAAGGTTTTCAGATGCTCTCGTTCTTGATGAATGCCGTGATGAGTTGAGTAACGGATAGTGCGCACATAGATGAAGTCATCCTCTTCGTTTGAAAATCCAACAAGAGACGGGAGTGATGGTTTGAGCTTCTCTATTAGTTGGACATTAGACTTAGATGAGACGATCGCACCCGACTATTTAGAAGTAAATCATCCACACAAATATTTTCCTTATCTCTTCGCCAGTTGTTCTGACTTATGAATAGTGTTCATTGCATTGACAACAATGAATCAGTGATTGTGATACTGTCCATGATGAATGAAACTACTGGTATTTGAAGGTAAGAAAACTCGAGATTACTCGTCACATGTTGGCAACAATTTTGGGATGAAAAGAATAGTTACTCATGCCGATTGGTACTTAAGAAACTACTAGCAGAGTAAGAGTTATTAGAGGGGACTTAAATATTTAAGTGACAAGAACCTGTGCAATAAATAGACAAATTTATGTACGCANGGATGAAAAGAATAGTTACTCATGCCGATTGGTACTTAAGAAACTACTAGCAGAGTAAGAGTTATTAGAGGGGACTTAAATATTTAAGTGACAAGAACCTGTGCAATAAATAGACAAATTTATGTACGCAATTGAAAATTGTTGAACTGTTTTTACTAAGCTTGGTCTGACAACGGCTGTATCGTCATCAAAGTCATGGGATAAAGCCTACTTACACCCCTCAAAAAGTAATAACAATAAAAATTGAAAATGCTGTAACCTTTTAAAACCAGTCAAACAAACACATGAAATGATAAGGGGAAAGTTAAATTTTACCCATTTTTCGAGTTAGATAAAATTTTCAGACTCTTGGAGATAAGACTCATGAATAGCGGTACAAAAATTCATCATAGAAGAATCGTTTGGGCCTAACTATTAATATCGCGTTCTAATACTCGAAACAAATGTAGAATCTACTGAAAGCTTTCTTCTAAAGTTTACTTCCAGCATACTTTTTACAGTTTCTCATATTTGTTTGAATAAAACAGATTCGGTGATAAAATGCATGCATAATTTTCATTTAAAATGTTTACTAGAATCCTATGAGCTACTAGTGATCTTCGTCTTGTGTTTGTAATATAGAGTATCTGATTCTTAAAATTTTAATATGTGGAATTCATTAAATGCATTCTTGAATTTGTGTATTGCAAGCATTTCGGATACACCGATGTATTTTTTTCAAAGGGCATAAATAGCTTGCGCACGTTGTGACGGTCAAGACCGTTCGATTATATCTTTTGACATAAATATTTTTATCGACGTTTAACGGCAGTGATAATGTTACAATGTCTCTTATTACATATACTGTGTTATGAATTAGAAATTACAAGCATTGTTTTCTTTGAAAACGGCTATTCTTCTTGCTTTACATATTCTGTTATTTCTCTTGAATTCCGCTGTATCTCCTGCATATTCTCCTATTTCTTTCTGACGCCTAGCATAAAATTATAGGGCACAACTCATTTTTTTTTATTTAGATTTTGTCCTTGATTAAGGTCTGCACATAAAAGAAACATCCTATGACTTATTTGAAAACTACTATAGTCTAAATATTGAATGATAAATATTGTTTAGCAGTAGTAGGAGATTCAGCAACAAGAGAGTAAAATATTGCATGATGAAAGCAACTTGATCACCATGGTTAATACAATTCATTTTGAGTACTTCAAAAGCATGCGTTTAACGGCAGTTTCCTATGATAAACTTTTAATGTCGTCAGAATTCGTCTGAATATTGTACTTCTTACATTTTAACAATAGTATTTTGTTTATGGCTTTTTTCATCATTCCTGAGTTTGTGACCGGGCGAATGCAAAGAGTGTGCGCGGTGGTTTCGGGCATTCCTCAGGGTAGCGTACTTGGCTCTTCGCTATTTCTTCTGTACGCTAGTGACATGGCCTCACCACTGGAAAACACGATATCAACTAGCCTAATGTTGTAGATTCTACTGTGATAGCTGTGATGCTGGCGCTCAATCTTTATTAATAAACACGTTCCTCGTTGCTTGAGATTGAGAGACGCTTCACTGCATTTTAGGGCACCAAACCTTTGATCGGCTGAACTGGCGAGCTCGGCAGGCCACTGTCTCCATTGTAAGTGGGTAGGCATCAGTCGCAGCTTGTGAATTTTTTCCAAAGATATTGGGGCATGCATTAGAATAAAATTGACGTTGCGAAATTCAAGACAATAATCTATCCATTTGACAGGAAACGGATTTTGTTTAATAGTTCAAAGCATAACTCATTCATACTACGTTAGATTTCAATTGAAGTATACAGCTTTTTGATTTCTGAATCATTCCAAGATCAAGAAGATTTCAAAACCAGCCAAAGCTGTGTTACNATCCATTTGACAAGAAACGGATTTTGTTTAATAGTTCAAAGCATAACTCATTCATACTACGTTAGATTTCAATTGAAGTATACAGCTTTTTGATTTCTGAATCATTCCAAGATCAAGAAGATTTCAAAACCAGCCAAAACTGTGTTACGGACTCTTCCTGAAAGTCAGCTGACATAACAGCAAACGTATTAGTAAATTTTTTTTATAGACATACAGCACTTTGTACAAGACGTTCGAACACTTTCTACCACCAACGGGAAATGGAAAAGTATGGAGTGAGTCCGCAGCAATTCGAAAGATTATTACATGCTTATTTCCACAACAAATGCAATGAANCATAACAGCAAACGTATTAGTAATTTTTTTTATAGACATACAGCACTTTGTACAAGACGTTCGAACACTTTCTACCACCAACGGGAAATGGAAAAGTATGGAGTGAGTCCGCAGCAATTCGAAAGATTATTACATGCTTATTTTCACAACAAATGCAATGAACTCACCAAACTTTACTTGAAAAAACGTTTGCATTCATCCATGAAGAAAACATTTTACTCGTCTCCAGCTAGGGATGCAGTGCTAGTTTACTCGCCTCCATGGATGTAATCTAATTTACTCGTCTCCAGGGATGTAATGCTGGTAAGTATATTTAAAAAACAAAATATGCTACTCACAACTACAACAAAACAGTTTTTTTAAGTACCATTTTCAAGCTTGGTGTGCCAGTATTTGTGCAATGTCGGCGAAGTACTAAACCTTTCTAGCAAACGCTGCGTTTTAAAATTTATTATTGGTGCTAGGAAATGAGATAATAGCCTCGGCATTGACCTGATTTAATTGAGACCATAGTCAGGCCGGTAAAAAAACTGATGTGGTAGTTTTTTCCCAATGCAAGGACGGCTAATGCAATCGGTGTTGTATCCCACAGAATTTAACCGGAGAAATTAAAGTTAGATAAATAAATAACTTTTATTAAGAACACTATGGGTTCACAAAATACACTTACAAGTTCATAAGTACAAACAAAGTAGCCAAAGTTCAACCTAGTAATTAGGCCCAGTCACAAATATTGGTGGCCACGTACAATGAGAATAAATAGACACACTCAGCCTACACCTGCAGACACGAATGGCATTGAGCAGCTCAATTTCAGCTAGGAGAGAGAAAGAACTCTTGACTGCATTGGTACAGGGAATTTAACAGTTTACCCCAGTACAGTGTGATTGATACACACCGTTTCATTATAGCTAGCATGGCCAAGGGGCTTGTAACAATGGAACAAGTTGCACGCAGAGCTCAGTCCCCAGTATACCAACAGGCTCACATATAGTCCTCCCGTACCTCGAGCAATCAAAAGGAAATAGTACAGTAGGAAGACAGAGATATATCGGCTCACGCCTGTGTGCCGTGAAATGGTAGCTTAGAGAAGTAGCAGATAATACGCACATCAGCTACAGGTCATTCCCATCATGGAGGTCGGTGCCTACATACAGAATCCTAACCCACCGCTGCTTGAGCGCCGAACTCTGATAACTTGGATTAGAGCAGTGGTTCCCAAAGTGGGCGTTAGCGCCCCCCTGGGGGCGTTGGCGAGTTCTGAGGGGGCGGTGAGGCTAAAAGGGGCGGCAGGGGGGTGGTGAGGCTAAGAGGGGCGGTAGGGGGGCGTTGAGGCAAAAGAGGTGCTACAGGAGGCTCCAGATTACAATAGGGTTTCACATGCACTGAGAGTTGACTGTCGTCTGTGGTTTCAAGATCGAGGCGCACTTTATTTTCCGGGGTGATGCCTATGCATGATCGTCCTAAGCTTACTTTTTCACTTTCATCTCTGTCGCCACTTTGAAATCGGCAAACCCATCTCCTAAGTGTGCGGATATCAACTGCATCGGCTTCGTAATCGTTCACAAGGCGTCGGCTAATGTTGATTGGTTCATTTTTTTTCTGTGTGGAGGAATTCATTGACGTATTTTTGCTTTCACCGCACGTCTATGAGAGATTACTTTTTTAGATTGTTACACCTTCAATATCTGCAACAGACAGCTAAAACTTTCAGGTCACAGGTGCAGAAGTTTAGTCGCCATAATAATGCAATTTGCTACCTCCTGTGATCTCCTCGGGCGGTTTAAAATATGAGAGGCATTACTTTCAGAACAACCCATACCATGCGTAGCCACAGTAGTGCAACAGTTTTTTGGGCGCTTATCGAAATCCTGGGTGATGCAAAAGAAAACATGCCATTCCACACATTTAGAAAATATCACAGTACAATTAAAAAATAATTATATCTCACTCATTCGATGTTATATGACTAATAATTCTTAGGGTTCCCTGCGTTTTGTATAATGATGGCATGACGGCCAGAGATGGATCTTCGCATATCCTGGTACTGATTATGATGCTGCTGTAGCAGATAAATTG
>LQNS02278188.1:467685-478679 GCA_001587735.2 Parhyale hawaiensis | reverse complement strand
AAAAAAGTGGGGTACCTTGCAATTTTTTTCGGCCATCTTCTACAACCCGGCCTATTTTTTCCTATCTTATTCCCATAGAGCGTGACAGGAAAGATATAAATATATAAATAAATAAATAAATAAATAAAAACACGACGTGAATTATTATATAGTAGATTGTAGCGATATTTTCATATATTCTTCCATATCGCTGATTAATAAATGATAAAATTGGTTACTGATCTAGGTTTCTTTTGTTTCATGACGTTTACACTTCTCTTTAACCTTAATTCCAGTTCAAATCATACTAAAAAGTGCGCGTTCGAATGTTTATTGCAATTGGCGACTTGGTCTGGGGGCGTTCGTATCACACCTGGCCGACAAGGGGGCGCTAGTCCAAAAAAGTTTGGGAACCACTGGATTAGAGCATATCCCTTGGAGCATTGAGTTATCAGACTTTTCTACTCTCATCTGCAAGCTATATGCACATTTACGAGCAAGAATATTGAGACACTCTACGTCATACGACACAAACACATCACTAGCACCTGTGTACCGGGGCACACCCACCAACAGTCGGAATATGTCATTGTACGCAACTTACTGATGGCCTGTTAAGTGAATTTGGCCCAAAGTGTACCATTTATTGGATAGCAATAAGTTTTAAACAGCTGAATCTTGACATTTGACAGTTTTTGGCCGAGTACACGCACTTATCATGTAACTAATCCAGTTTGTTTTTATCCCTGTATGAGACAAGTTAAGACTGAAAACATGTCAAGAAACCCTTTTAATCCATAGTTTCTCATAGTATGAATTTAAAATATTTGCAAGGGACAACAAAAAAATGTCCACCAGAGAGCATTGCAGTGCTTCAGCGTCATGAGAAAAGGGGAAAGCAGAGGCATGTTTGAAATAACTGGGAATGAAGAAAGATGTACTAGTACATGAGGTGGTTCAATACAGAACAAATTCAACCATTGCAAGATATCAAACACTATGTGTACATGGGAGCGAAAGTTGTGCATGTACAGATGCTGTGCATAGCAGTTAAAAATTTTCGATATTACATAAAATTTGTACTATAATCAATGTGACAAGCACTTTGGTCAGATTAGTCAACATGAAATCGTGTATCTCAATCACACAGTGGATGGGCAATCTTGAGTCACTTCATGGCAAATCCTCTGTACGATCGCAGCAAACTGTTCTTACTCTCTTGTCTATTACCTGTGCTCTTATGGGAGAATGAGCTGTTCAATGTCATTCGTGTCTGCAGGTGTAGGCTGATTGTATCCATACTTTTTCCTTGTTTGAACTTTGGCTACTTTGTACATGTAAGCGTATCTGTCAACCTATGGTGTTCTTAATGAAAGTTATTCATTATTACTTTCCTTAATTGGGCTTGGGTTATTAGCTTGTAGATACTGTAAGTAGATTCTGGGTAAAACCGGAACCATTTGAGGTTTTTTTTTTTTTTGTCATGAGCCAACAATTTCATTTCTTGAGAACAGTTCTCCATGACCCAGTCGGAAATTATGGTTGTTAATATAGTAGAATATAGTGGTGTATGAGAGATTAAAGTTGATTATGGATGATGAAACAATATGGTAGATATGTCGACCATAACATAACGTTGATTTTAGTATATTTAGGTTGATATTGGTGGAGGCGATATTGGGTGTTTAAAGTTGGTCAGGAAACGAAGGTCTATGGTAGTACATGGATGTTTGACGACAATATATGGTAGATGGTTGTACAAGGATGTTTACAGACTATATATGATAGAGCATATGCTAGAGCATAACTATGGTAGCTTATCAAACCGATATCCGTTCGTACGATCATGAATGGAATTCCTCCCATTATATGGGGCGGAATATATATGGATTGCCATGGATTTTAATAATATGGCTAGAATTCCCAACATTATCGACCAAAGTAATATTGTATGACTATAAGTTTGAATGCGAAACATATAAAAATTCATATCATAGTGCAAAAATTGTGCATCTTTTCAGTCTTTTCTTTTCTGTCGATGAAATGTAAAAATTACAGGGTATATATGGACACTAACGGCCTTAACGTTATTTTTATCTATTGTTTACCGATTTTTTTTTACGCTTAGCCACTTCAGCGTAGTTACCCGTCAATTTCATTGTTATTTGTTGTATCCCTTGCTGGATAGTATTACAATCGCTGATCAAATATTGACATCCATTTTTGTGTTCATTCAGTTTATATCTGTAAAGATTCATCAAGAAATTATTCCCGTTACCTTTATGTGAGAGATGTAAAGTTTTATGAGACATTTAACCTTTCGTACTCGTGCCCTAAAAACGGGTAGGCCTGAAAATATTCACCCCGGTAATGACTTCCTCTAAACTGGGTAGAGTAGCTCTGTACCGACTTAAAGAGTTAAAGAAGTTACATATAAACGTGCGTTAACTGCACCAACTGGTTCAAGCTTCTGCTCTAGCATCGTTCTGAAGTTTAGAGCCTTAGACCATTCTGAGCTGCAGGCCTTACTCGTACGTAATAATTAACCATTATTATTATTATAAGCAACTAATCATCAGTAAACAAACCAGGCATCGACTGCATAATATGTCAACAGTGAAAAAAGTTTATCTTGGTAGAATATAGTTGTATCATTCGCTGAACACAGTCGATTTTGGTTGGGAATGGTGTTTTTACGGTTCACTATGGTAGATCACGGTTGTGCAGCTAAAGCTTTAATAGTTGTAATTGGGTATTTATAGTTGGGAATTATGGTTGATATTATGGTCGAAGGTTGTGACATATCTCTACCATACTGCACCCCATAAACTGTTGAATATGAAGGATATTTCGATGATAAACAACCAAAGTCTCGACCATAATCATGGTTGTTCTACTATAATCACAACCATAATTTCCGACTGGGGACATCTCTACCTAGTTAGTCTACATTGTGACAGTGAACGCAATTTGACCCGGATCCATCAAATATTAATACAACTCTTTAGACCAATGACGCCAACCTACCTTCTTCAGCAGCTGATAACGAGGCACTGATGATGCGCGAAAGACCATGTAAATTCCATGCCACGCTTCGTAGTTACCATGCCAGAGCTCTGTTTACTGTCAGAGCCGCAGCTCTTTGTTTCTGTTACCTTGGGCAACAGGGTCACCATTTCAGCCTACATTCCTCGATTAATATTAGCCTCCCGGCGAGTAACGCGGCAATTCTGTAGATTGAGCAGCAATTCTCTGGTGTGTCTCAGTGTTTCTCGTTCTGCTGCCAAAACTTTTGCAGTGGACCTTATAACTTCAGGGGGAACTTTTACTCTGTTAACTGCTAATAGTGAGTGGATAAATGCCTCTTCGTGATCATCCAAAGCAGCTTCGCTGCATGTACTCTACCGACCGAGCTCAGTGCAACCAAGGTCGAAGACAACTGCCATAATCAGAACATGTGTTATGCTCTGTACATTTGGCAGACAAGGTATATTGCAAACATTGATAGGAGGAGCCCCTGATATTGTAGCATGTGAAAACCCCCATAGCTTCGTTGTAATCAGCGATGTGTTATTAACTGTCTAAATCTGATCCTGCACCGACTGCCACTGAGTTCAATCATTGTTGCACTGAGTGAACCAGAGCTGGCTCTTGCATTTACTACATTTCACCTAAGTGCAAAACTATACCGGTATATACCACCACAACATTAGAATGCGTTCAAATTTACACTTGTCTCTCAACAGTCACCACCCATGTTTTTCGAGAATAAAGGTCTACTCGGGTATCTTGCACAAATGTACAGATGTACAGGGAATTCCGAATCTAGGTAGTCTTGAATCCACTACCGCAGTGTCTTTCACTTCTTCTCTAAAGCTCTCATATTCCTCACGGCGCAAAGTTATGAAGCAAATGTTGCAACTCACACTTTACTGGCTTTTGCTTCCATGAAACTACAGAATTGGCTATACCGGAATTGTCATTACCTCCCATCGATTATCGAGTGCTGGCTGTGAGCTTCGCTGTGTAGCGGCTCGGTGCGTCTCAGCACATGAAAATACATAAGATTACACATAGTACCTACACCGTGTGTAGGTCCATAGGTCCTAAAGTAAAAATTTACCGGCGCTCCTATGGCTACAAAAAGGTATAGAGAATATTTTCAATCACGAGTGACGTCTTTTTTCTGCTTTAAAAAGTTTTTTAATCTGGATGAAGTTATTTTGAATCTACGGCTGCATTTTATCCTTTTTATCTTCTCTACATATTGACTTTTGGAACTAATAAAGGTTTATTAAAATTTAGGGTCATTGTGATCGTTTATTTTTTCTCATCTACTACAATTTCAGTTGTAAAGCGTAAATATCCGGGAATCAGCACCTACAACTTCACAACTGTTAGATATATAAATAACGACGCTCAGCGTCTTAAAATGATGATAGAAACAAATCCCTTTAACGATATCAGTAATTTCACGTTTTTCTTCGTTATCTGCTCCGAAATACAGTATACCTACCTCCATTTGTTCTTCCTTAATTTTTACTCAGCATGAGCACTATAACATTGGAGCAATTGAAGCTTTGTGACGGGGAAAGAAGTGGATTTAAACTCCCTGTTGGTGGTACTTCCCATGTCTCTAAGGCTCACATTTCACATTAAGTAAAAGAAAAAGAACTATCTTTTCGACATGGACCCATGAATTTCCCTTATTAAATCCAGATAGGAGGAGAGAAAGATCAACCAAACAAACAAGCAACCAACGAATCAACAACTTGTGTGTCACCATCTGTATAGTGGGATTATACAGGAGGAGAGATCCAGTAATCTATCTACTGTAGACAAAATGTAGCTTCATAATTGAACTGTACTGTGATTATTGTTATCTAGATGTAAACCTTCTGAGCGCAAATAAAAAAAAAAATAACACATAAAACCGTGGGGTCCATATTGGGTACAGCCTGCATATGCAGCGTAGAGCTGGAGACCATCTATCTACCATATCTCATATTGATTTTTTAAAATAATAGATATAGATACTATTTACGATATGACCGGGTTTAGCTCCTCAGAAACGAGGATTAGAAAGCTTAATAGAGATACTGTTGAAATTTAACCTAATGAAAAGCGCCGCTCAACACACATCGAATAAAAGTTTTGAACCTCTCGACCAGTTTCGTTGTACGAATGTCAAACTTAGACTTATCGACCGAGATCTCACAATGAGGTATCACAAGATGGTTTGAAAGTTCTATTACTCGAGGCACGTACAGAGTATATCAACACGCAATATTCCTAGGTTTATATGTCTCGAAAGGAGCTTAGATCTGGAGACATTCATACAACATTAATTTCAGTCATGCATTATCTGTCTCAGAAGTAGATAAATTTTATCTAGGTACGTCTGTAATAGAATTCACAGGTATTGTAAGGGTTCTAATGAATTTGGTGTAGCCAGATAACGACCTGACAAAGCTTTTGCTGCTCTCAGGAATGAAATGGAGTTGAATATCCTTCATGAATGACACTATGCGATATAGCTTCAGTGTGAAGACATGAGTCAGTTTTCCATTTCATTGTAAAGGATGACAGGAGAAAAGCAGAAGCCTGTGGATCCATATCTCAACATATTCATATACTGTGTATCATATCGTGCTGCTCCTGTAATGAAATTCGCAGTTTAGGGCTCCGAGCTTAGCAGCCTCATACCTTTTCTACTTTCGTGGATTTTAGATTGCTGAAGATGGCCGAAGAATTGAAACTTTCGTTTTCTATAAATATATGAGGCGCTGAGTCACGTAATCCGGTACACTGACTCAGTAAGAGCCACCGCGTTCAAAATCGTATTATGTACGGTGTGTATGTAAATGCTCAGGCAATGTCACTGAATGCCTTGCATACTTAAAAAGAAAGGTAAAGTCGCCTTCACCACACATCTCAACAAGGAAACCCAAAGGCAATGGTTCTGTTACAGGTAAATTCCCACTAGAGCTCAAAGGAATGTACTGTACGGCTGTAATCAACCGCAGGTTATCTGACAGAAGCCTCACATGATAACTGCGCCCACGACCGTAAGATCACTGGGTCCTCTAGCTCACATAAACTATCAATGACAGAAATGTCGACGCTGCATTGTGGAGCTTTGAAACTCTTTTGCCAGGATGGGGAATGGAACCTTCAACTTAGAGACAACGAGCGAGGCAACGTTAAAGGGAAGCCACACTTCGGGTCACTGCAGTACAGTGTTGAAATTAATCTTCTAAGCCACACAGTTCTGTACTCAGCTTAGGGTCAAGATAATTAAATGAAAATTTTTTTTTTTCAAATTGCGTCAGATTCTGATCAAAGTTCGTGGCAATCCTAGGCTATTATTACCAACGGTCTTTAGGCAATCATGGGAATAGAAACAGCTTGCAAAATGGTTCACGTTTATTTTAGGCAGACGATTCATGCATTTCTGTGAAATGATGGTCATTCTCTTCAAGACAACATTATGCAACAAGTTACAATATACAATAATTAAAATTGCAATAAGTAGATGCCTCAGTTTCTCCATTGATAAAAGCCAAGTATGTACTCGAACCACTTTATTTTGATGTTAGGGCGGTTTTAGACGATAGTCAAACAAACGTGCTTCCTCAGTAGCACGTTATAAAACTTTGATGCGTTCATTAAGAATTTAAACAGCACGCAAGAGCAGAGGTGTATGAGTTTCATTCCGCTCTAACTTTGAGAATTAATATGTCACGAACTTTAGGAGTGACGCATTCCTAGAAAATTCTATTGTCTCCTGAGAAGTTGATATGCGGTATTTAACTTTTGGTGGCGACCCAGAAAGCTGTTAGGGCTGCTAAGCTAACTGGCGTCGCGGCTAACTTTATGGTAACTTTTTTCCGCTCGATGGATTCGTCGTCGTACCTACTAAGACTTAGCAAAACGTTCAGACGATTAGCTGGAAAACTTCGTTGTTTTGACCGTCGTGTGTACCAGGCTTGATACATTCACCCCGTTGCCTGGTACTTCAGCCAGACAAAAAGCGTAGAGAATTTGACATGAGGCACCTAAATCTTGCATGCTTCTCATACAACACACGTGACATTACTTGGCATATCAGTTTTTTTTTTTCATACATCTCATGCATTCCACATAACGAAATCATCACAGAAGTACAGATTATATCGAGTTTAAGTTTAAACTGATTGCAATCTCGCAAGTGAAAATTACTGTAATATATATATTTAGGGGGACAATAGTACATTGTTTCTACACATATCACCTGAACATTAAGATTTAAATTGCTATTAAATCAATTACAACAACAAGTAGTACCTGCAAAAGTTGATGCAAAAAATAGAAAAGCATTCTGAGAGCGCATACTTCCTCCACGCAAGGCATCATTAACAAACATTCAAATTGACCCTGAAACCAGTTATCAACACCAAAATTTGGACCCTTTGTCTCTTGCCACATATCACAATAATAAATTTTCGAGCTATCTAGGTGACAGACAAACAAACATGCACACAGGCAACCAGAGAAAGTCTAACAGACGTATAATCTCTTTTGCGCAGGTAATTAACTGTAAAAATATGCAAAAAAAAAACGAGAATAGTCAGCTAAGCAAACAAATTAAGAAATAGTAATAAGCTGCTGAAAGGAAATTATCAGAAATTATGAGATAGAATGATGAGATCACCTGCAAAACTCATACCTGTGGGGAAAGAGAAAAGATTAGAAACATGTTTTAAGACAGTGGCATGATATGATTTAGGTCGGCAGTGGCAGCAAAACTAGAATGAATTTCGGAAATCAGAGTGCATTCACTACTCTTCATAATAAAAAAAAACATCAAGTGCTAAACGCTAGTTTAAAAAAAAAAAGATTTAACATATATAATGGAATCTTCGGCTGAAAAACTATATTTATTACTTTCATTTTGAAGCCCTCATTGTTTCAGTGTCCATTGCCCGACGGTTTCTGTTTGAAGCATTTTTAATTAGTTAGATTAACTAGTGAGTTATGCATGCTTTGTGTCTAAACTAATTGTGCATTTAAAATAAATTTTGAACTAAAATAATCTACGCTCAAGACTATAGAAGCGTATAAAATCATTCAGTTCAGAAGTAAAACATATTCTAAGATAATAGAAATACCTTGTATATCTACAGAGTATGACTGGGAAAACAGTGAGTTTACAAAATTCCTAAAATTTCTGATATTTTTTGTAGTTAGACAAGGTGAGCCGATTGGGAGAAGGTGTGTTATGCTAGGTTTGTCAAGGATTGGAGTTGAGAGAGATAAGGCTTGATGAATCAAAAAAAAAAGTGAATATACGATATCTCTGAACTTCAGTGATTCTGTGGAATCACTAATTTGAATAGTTTTACTGAGCCCAATATTCTGTGTCTATGTGCTTATGATATTCTGTGAGTGCTGTATATGGTGTAGCTGTTCGGCATTTAATATTCAATTAATAGATGAAAGATCAGGTGCAGTTGAAGATGTTATACGAGGGTTATTCCAAAACTAATACTTCCTATTTTATTAACTCAAAAAGTGGAAGAGCTGCGAAAACGATAGGGCACCATGAAAACGAGGGATCATTTGTGCTCTAGAATATATTTTTCTATTCTCACAACCATTCTCAATGTACTTATGCCAGCGATGAAAGAAAGCCTGGATCCCTTGATCGTCAAAGTCAGCGCTTACCCAGGCGGTCGAGATTTTCACTGCGGAGACTACGGCGTTCTTGTTGGGGAAGTGCTGGCCGCGTAATGCATTTTTCAAAGATCCGAACCAATGAAAGTCTAACGGTGCCAAGTTGGGACTATACGGTGGTGAGACACCATCGTCCATGCGAACTTTGTCACACATTTCCGTGGTCATCAAACTTGCGACTGGTCTGGCGTTCTCATGTTGCAAACGGAATGTTTCCCTTTTCTTTGGTCTCACACGAGCAATCCGAGCCTTCAGCTCGGGCAACCATTGTACCATAGACCACACCATACACTGACTGGACACTGAAATCGGGCCTCTCGCAATTGGGCCTGGAGGCCGATTTACGTAAGTGTTAATAAAATGAGTTCTAATGATCACAGAGACCTCAAACAAAGAATAACTTTTTCTTCGTAAAGTAAGGAATGTGTTGCAGAGCATGTAACCTAAATTTACAATCATATACCTTTTGTAGGCGACATATATCATACTTTCGGGCACTAGGAATAATTGAAAATTCATCAAAATTTTCAGGAATATAAAAACATTATAGAAAAAATTGGAACATATATATGACATGTAATGCACTTTAACATCACATACAAAGGAGTAAATTTCCAACGACGGATTTGAAGCAATAACCTCAGAAATTGATATTTGTTGAGCTTTCGGTAGAGCTCATCGCTATTGCTGCAAGGCAAGAAAGGTTAAAAACCCCAGTTATACTGAAAAACCTGATTAAAACCACAGCAACACAACAGAATGAGGCCACATTACTAGCCATGTACTAAAAATGCCTAATTATCCATGAAATAGAGCCATCAATAGACATTAAAATGACATTTTGGTGCTGAAAGAACCCTTCATAAACTGTTCATTTAATAGATGACAATGTTACATCACTTCATGGTGGCCAGAGTTAAATGACTCCATGGTGGCCTATAATACATCACTTCACAGCTGAAAATGCTAGATCACTTCAAAACTGCTAATGTTAAATCACTTTGCAACGGCCAATGCTGTATCACTTAACAGTTGTCAATGCTAGATCACACTAGGCCTGCCAGTGCTATATCATTTCACTGTTGAAGATGCTACATCATTTAACGGCTACCAATACTGTTTCACTTCGCAGCAACCAATGCTGTATCACTTTCCGGCTACAAATGCTGTATCACTTCACGGCTACCAATGCTTCATCACTTCACTGCTGTCCATGCTCAATGCAACACCACTTCGTGGCGGCCAGTGCATCATCATTCAGATCACTTCACGGCCGCCAATGCTATATCACTATACTGCTACCATTGCTCTATCACTTCGCTGCTTCCAATGCTAGATCACTGCATGGCAGCCAGTGCTTCATCACCTCACTGCTGCCAGGGCTTCTTCACTTCATGTCTGTCAGATACTCTGACTCACCCTTTAGCTCTGCTGTCTGTTCTGATCATTTTGCTCAGCCCGTGTATCAAATGAACTTTATTAACATTTTCATTAGCTGGTTACTTGGCATTTCATGACAAATTGAACATGCCACAAATTTGAGAAACTTCTGTTGTACAAAATCAGACTGTTTCTTTCACAAACTATTGTGAAATACTTTTACTCTAGCTACTGCAACTATCAAAGGATGTCAAAAACAGTTGGTCTGTGTAATTACACATCAAGCCTTACTTTTTTTGTGAATTTGTTGTGTGTAGAAGTTTTAGAAGAATGTACAGGTTTGCCAGTCATTACTGAATGCAAAAGAATTAAATGAAATAGTTAAACAAAGCTTGAAAAGTAATCGGAGAACATATAACAATGCGTCTGCGGCACCGTGTAAGCAGGCCCAAGTGCGGGACCAAAATCTGCCTTCGGGGCCAGTATCCAGTCAATGTATGGTGTGGTCTATGTTTCAACATAACGGTCAGAGTTGACAGTGGTCCATGGTTCCAAGAAAACCAGGAGGTTGACGCTCTTCCTCTCCTGCACTCACATCTCTATCACCACTATGAAATCGACGAGCCCATCTCCTAACTGTGTAGAAAATCCTACATTTTTAATAGCTACAGTATTTGTATTCTTTAATTGATGTTTCGTCACTGGCACACCCGTCACCAACAACTTGTCGGTGGCTTCATTTTAATTTGGTCCCTTTGTCTCCAGCAACTCGCCTGACGCAATAGGAGCAATACTGGAGCCACTTTGATTTACACTAAACAGTCTCTACCTAGCTCTCAGACCCGGCAGTTGTCTTCCCGCCGGTGTGCATCTCGCCCGTATCGTCAGCGTAGCCCTGCGCTCCTAAGCTTCAGCCCAGC
>LQNS02278188.1:457260-467327 GCA_001587735.2 Parhyale hawaiensis | reverse complement strand
TTAACTCTTGCTTCAGCATTGTTCGGACTATACGACCCTAACAAATTTCATGTTCTCCCGCAGTTCCTGCATTATAGCGAAACTATTTGGTGAAGGCCCCCACGGCACCGCTGCACATCAGCGGTTAAGGCTCCACCTTTTGGACACCACCACACTCCTATTTTTATTCAATGATTGGAAATTACCATAGTAATAAATAACTCAAGTTTAAAAACTGGTAATTGATCCTTTACCCTCAAGTTTTCTCCAATTTAATTATTTTTCGCTATAAACTGTGCGGATATCAACTGCTCCAGTTTCGTAAACGTTGACCAGGCACCGGTGAATGTTGATCGGCTCAATTTTCCCGTATGAATTAATTCAATAACTCACCTTTGCTTCTGACGCACGTCCATGGCAGGCATTGCTTTCTTAGAGTTTCATACCGTCAATATCTGCAGCAGAGGGATGAAACTTGAAGGTCATGAGAGAATAAATTCAGTTTTCCTAACGATGTAATTTGCATTCCCCTCGGATCCTTTCGGGAGAATGAAAATTAGGAAGAATTACTTTTGGAACGGCCCTCGTACTATAAAAATTACCTAGAATAGCTGAAATGACAACTATGCCTTGTGTAAAATTACCTGGACGCTCTACGGTGGTGGTGGTTGTCGCCATCGCTGAAGATGTGGCTTGGGTGCCGGCTGCAGTGGGTGTGGTTGTAGATTCCCTGGAAGATTCATTAACCATTACTGCGCTGGAATCTTCGGTTGCGACTTCGGTAAATGCTGTGGTTGTGGATGCTTCCAAAGTCACGGTTGTGGAATCCACAGAAACTGTAGTTGTGGATATTCCAGTAGTTACAATTGATGATTCTACAGAAACCGCAATTGTAGTTTCGCTAGTTGAAGACCCAGTAGTAGATTCAGCAGAAGAGGTAGACGCAGCTGTGGTGGACTCATCCGTCCCTGTGGGGATAGTGGTTAGTGTCGTCGTGGTGCTTGTTGACGGATTTTACCTTGAACACCATTACATTGTCAGCAATACAGCTACGGCGTTTTATCATTAATCTACAATATTCCATTGTTATAGTCGTATTATGACGTCACTTATGGTTAGTTTTTCTTCACATAAAGAAAAAAAATGTCTCAAGCTTTCTCGACACTCGTGCGTACGCAAAGAAATTGGTTTTCCTTTTAAATATCATTCTCCAAAAACTAACCAAGAGTACTTGTTTCAAGTAAATAGAAAACAGCAAGCCAATTGTGCCTTGCAATGCGTCTGTCATAAGCCTTACTGTGCTACCAAACTACCTCTTCATTATCACATGGCGTTAGCCGAAGTGAGCCACAAAACAAGAGCTGTAACACTCTAAGCTAATTGCAGTGCTGACGGTTTGCAAAAACTCTAGACTGAGATAACTATTAGTTTGGCAGTCTAGCTTCTTATTCTCTGCTTTGCATTGTTTGAAAAAAATACTACTCTTTCTAGCCCAGCATGTCTTTGGTTGAACTGTCAGACTTTGAGAGGTTGTAGGGCTTTCAATAGCCAATATGGGACTGGATCCTGACTACAGTAAATAGGAACTCGAACCTGCTGCTCTCTACTCATTACCCCACACGTTGGAACACACCTCTTGCCCCCTATCCAGAGTGTCCACATAAAATATGCATCCAAGACTGTCCACATAAAATATGCATCCAAGACTGTCCACATAAAAAATGCATCCAAGACTGTCCACATAAAAAATGCATCCAAGACTGTCCACATAAAAAATGCATCCTAGACTGTCCACATAAAAAATGCATCNAGAGTGTCCACATAAAATATGCATCCAAGACTGTCCACATAAAATATGCATCCAAGACTGTCCACATAAAAAATGCATCCAAGACTGTCCTCATAAAAAATGCATCCAAGACTGTCCACATAAAAAATGCATCCTAGACTGTCCACATAAAAAATGCATCCAAGTCTGACCACATAAAAAATGCATCCAAGACTGTCCACATAAAAAATGCATCCTAGACTGTCCACATAAAAAATGCATCCAAGACTGTCCACATAAAAAATGCATCCTAGACTGTCCACATAAAAAATGCATCCAAGACTGTCCACATAAAAAATGCATCCAGACTGTCCACATAAAAAATGCATCCAAGACTGTCCACATAAAAAATGCATCCAAGACTGTCCACATAAAAAATGCATCCAAGACTGTCCACATAAAAAATGCATCCTAGACTGTCCACATAAAAAATGCATACAAGTCTGTCCACATACAAATATGCATACAAGACTTTCCCCATAAAAAGATGCATCCATGATTGTCTACATAAAAAGATGCATCCCAACAAATGCACTGACAGTAAAGAAATTCTTTGAACTTAAGGGACTCAAATCCTAAAATGGAGCGCTGAACAGCCCGTTGGTTTAAAATAATTATTCTAATCTGATGGTACTCAGCCACAGGGTGAGTGTTTAATGCCTCCCTTGTAGCTTCGAAGAATTACTCTCTGGTTAAGACCAACAGGTATATCAAACGGTTGTCAACCAGGGAAATTTTTTTAATTACTCCTTGGAAAAAATCACAGAGATGCCAATTAAAACCAGACTTTGACTAGTTAATGACTTACTGGTGAAAAAGCTCACTAAAGCCACTTCAATATCACGATTCTAACTTATGTGTCTGGTAACTCATTCAACTGATAGAATACGGATCTTTATCACGTTCCTCTATGTGTCATTATAGTGCATTGTACTCAAGTTACCTAGCTGTTACTAGCCACCTATCACCCCATGCTTGACTACCTCCTTTGTTACAGTGCTAAGTTTTATCATTGCTGATACTGTCTCTGCTAGAAGCATATCACCGTCCGATTCTCTGAATATAAACTAGCCAATTGCTTAGTTTGTCTGCAAGTTCCTTGACATTTTCATTGGAAACAGCTCATTCAGAAACATTTTGTGTGTTTTAGCGATAAAATCTTGCATGATGTAGCAGAACAGATTTCTAATTACGGCCAATAACAAGAATTACCAATAATTTCAAGTATTTCCAAGCACCATGCATATGGAGATTCAACTCCAGCAAGACAAGAGTTTGCTTAGCGACAGAATTTTAGAAATGCACCGTTTGAGACCGACCAATTGGAATTACATTTGACATACTATTGAGAAGAGAAATGGTGAATACACTAGCTAAGTCAGAGTACTGAGTCTGCCAACCTGAGCACGCTGTAACGTTTAGTAGAACAGGGGCAAGGGCATCCACAGGTGCGCTGTTGATTCCGTAATCACCTCCGTCGCAGGTGATGGTCATAGTCTCGTTGGTGTTGCCATCCATGCTGTACTCAAATTCTTGGGGACAGGTGCACTCCATCACCCACTGAGTGCCCTATATATAAACAACCATGATAAACGATCTCTTCGCACTAACCTTCACATAAATAACCATGATAAATGATCTCTTCGCACTAACCTTCACACTGGGACAACTTAGGCAGCTTTTCGTAAAGTGGTATACAATGGCAGTCTGTGGCTGCAAAAGTCGTGGTGCTGCGCAGTTCCATACTAGGATATTGGTACTTCTTTCATTAGCTAAAGGATTGCTTCTAATGCTACATTACAGTAATGTTATACATAGAAGTCATAATCTAAAAGATAAAAGACTTTACAAATGTCCTGCATGGAACTGTGCAGTAAGTACCCTTACTTCGGAGGCACGAGCCGCCAGTCTTGGTATGGGCTTTTAATTGGAATATTGATAGTCTCACCCTCTGATACTCCCAATCAAGCATCAGCTGTCGTAGGACTAGCAATATATCCAATCATGAGCAATTGGTGGAAGGACTGAATTAAATACATTTTTAGTGCGTGTCTCCGTAAAATGTTGTTCTTGTTGATAGCTCACTTTCTATAGGATAGAACTTGGCATGGTATACGTACACGTTATTATATGAGCAACCTGTGAGGATTTTGATGGAAAAGAGGTATTTCTGTTAGATTTTCGAAAAATTAAAAGTAAAACTTTGTTGAATATAAAATTGAACTTGGTACATTATAGAAAACTAGCGTATTTGCAGCAGAACTTCCACATATGATCTTCAAATTTATCATAGTGCTTATCGTTGGTTCAACTTGTTCGAGCGTGATAAGTACAAACAAACACCCCACGATACTTGGCAGTCTACTCTTCGCAAGTGAGGCTGATGGCAAATTGATAAAACGTTGATAAAATATTTTCCAGTCAACATAGCGACCTGAAAAAAAATAAACTGTTGTTTGAGACGCAAGGCATACATCTCTTGGAAAGCAGCACTCAAGCATGAGCAATGCCCAATGGTAAGTAGAAAAGTTATTTTAGCGAATGTTGTGCTATTTTGGTATCAAAAGATTCAAATGTGGTGGTCACAATTGATATCTAGCAGAAAAAAAACTGTTTCTTGCTTTTAGACAGATTTTTTGCATCACCAAACGCAATTTACTGTTTGCTTCAGGTCACTCTGTTGACTGGGAAAACTTTTATTGAAGTTTAATCGATTTGTCATCAGCCTCACTTGCAAATTTGACTGGGCTGTCAAGTACTGTGTGGTCCATGTTACAAACTAGAGCATTCTGAGAGCGCATACCCTCGCCAAGCGAGGCAACGGTAGCGAAAATTTCAAATTGGCTCTGAAACCATGATTTTCTTTGTATCAACATCAAAATTTAATCAATTGTACCTTTTGATAGTAATAACAGCTTGTGCAATTTTCTCGATGATCCGTTGATAACTTTTTGAGTTATGCTGCTAACAAACGTTGTAACAAACATGAGTCAAGAATACAAACGAACGAGCCGATCTGCACCAAAATTTAATCATTTATGTCTTTTAACAATACTAACAACCCCTATGAATTTCATAAAGATCCAATCATTATTTTTTGAGTTATTGTGCTAAAAAGCATAAAATTAAAAGAACGAACCAACGGATCATCAAAAAAATTTGATCATAAACTCTCTGTGATATACCAAACAACTCATATGAATTTTTTAAAAATCCGCCCAAAACTTTTTGAGGTATGGCATTGAGAAAATTGAGGCAGACAAACAAACGGATGGACGGATTTTTAACAAAAGTTAATCATCTGTTCCTCCTAACATACCTAAGAATCCCTGTAACTTTCGTCAAAATCCGTCCATAACTTTATGAGTTATCTTGGTGACAGACAGACAGAGAGACAAACACACAGACAGACAAACAGGCAGACAGACAAGGCCGATGAAAACAACGTAACATCCTTGGCGGAGGTAATTATATATACATAACGAATTATTACTTAGAAAGAAATAGGCAAACGTTGGGTATTTCTAAAGAGAACTTATGGAATGAGACTCACATCGTGCTGTGCGAAACTGCATCCATTAGCAAAGATCCTGGTGAGTTGAGCTTGTGTCGCCGAGTCATAGACACACCCTGGCATAAGTGAAAACAAATACTTGTTTGAGGATCTTATATTTATTGAATAGACCGCAACAGTACTTGACTCTTAGGTCTGACGCTGGCGGCTAAAAGTCGGCAATGTATAAATGAGATTTTCTCAAGAACTATTAGGAAAACAATTATGAAATTAAGAGCATTACAACTTTTCCCCATATCTAATACTGAAAAAAAATTCCAAGGTACTTACCCCAATTTTTTTTTTTTTTTTGCAGAGAAGGTATCTTTGATACGGCGGGGACGCACTTGGGCGCTTGCCTGCATGGCCGTGTCTGGATCAAGGAGCTTCAATGGGAGGAGTACGCGCAAGCCTTCTCTGGGCGAGTAAACACATGGCTTTGTCACGTGACTAAAACTGGCGTTTGGAGATCTTAAACTGGCTGAAGTGGGAGTGGTCAGCACATATAGTTAAGGAAGGTACAGACAGGCAGTTCTTCATTATTTTTGGAAGACAATCGTGTCTGAAGATTTGTATCCCACTGCTCACCCTGTCACTTTCATCATAAGCTGGTATACAGGATACAAGTTTCCTTTACATAGGTACTTCCATCCGCTCGGAATTTTGTCGATGATAAATGGCTGCAAAAATTTGAGCTCAGGCCTCATTCCTACGTGAGGCAATGCCTCACGTAGGCAATGCCGCTCTCCGATTGGATAAGCCACTCAGCCAGTTTAAGGGAAAAGTTTACTCGCAACGCTCCCGTAGGATAAATAGATAGGGTGCACTCCTCTCTATTAGAACCTCCTTGGTCTGGATATGTTCATAATAGCTCTTGAGAAAATCCTATTTTTCCTATTTTGGCCGCCAGCGGCAGAGGCCACTTGGACCTAAGAGTCAAGTACTGTTGCAGTATATGAGGACAGCATTGGCGTACTTCTACGAAGCACTATCAACAATAGCTTTATCCAACGCTTTCGACAACTTGAGCGTCTAAATAAATGTCTTATAAACAACGATCTTTCAGTCTCCTTTAATAGAGCCTGATTATTGATTAGTGAACAAATCACACGATTGATCAATTACGTCAGTGCTACGAACCTCTGTAGCGTAATACTAAAATATCGCATTTTTACCCTTTTAGGGCAACTATCAATTAATTTTTGTTCAGAATCAATTTCTTACCACCTATAAGACGGAGCATGAGAACTATATTGATATTATGATTTCAACACGTTCATAGGAAAAAAATCAACTATAAAGTAATTATTTACTTGCCACCTAGTGAATAAAACTAAAACAAATAAGATAATAAATCAGTGCTCTCATTTTCTTAGACTGTGTAGGAGGACAAAAGTTAACAGTTATAGAACACGCGAGAGAGACAAAAATCAACCGCTGCCAGTGTTAAGCTGTCAGCCAACGTATAGTGAAAATTTACATTTTGTAAGTGGCATGCATGCTCCCTCTTCGTGTAAGATGGAAACAGTAACATGCATTTCTTACATATACTCATAGCCTGTGAGCAAAGTGAGAGGAAACGGTATCAGATCAAAGCAATGCAAGTTTACCCTATAAAGAAGTGCCCTTTTAAACACTGTAGGTTTTCAGAGAATAATTTGTGGTCACGTCCTGAATTAAACTCACTGTAATATAATTAAAAATAAATTGATGACTAGAGATAATAATTCCAAGTTTGTATTACAAGCATTTTCGAACAGGTGCATTCGTTTTTACCGATAATTTTAGCAATCGGTGCTGTACAAGCAAAGTTACGTGCAAAATTCGTAATTTATAGCGTCAGTTCGTACCGGTGCAAGTCTCAATGTCGTTAAGAGTGCTGAGCAGGTCATCCACAGGTACATCGTCCACCGAGTAGTTCCCAAATTGGCAGGTGATGGTCATCGCGTTGGCTTTGTTGCCGTCCTTTTTGAATTTCTGTCCGCCGGGGCAGTGGCAACTGAACGTCCTCTTCTCTACCTGAAATTACCGACCAATGTCCAATTGATTTTTTTTTTTTTGCAGTACAACGTAAGTTTCCATATGTGAAGAATAGTAAGTGGGAGTAGACACTGGTTTGACTTCATCATGGTCAGCTAGTGCTTTTATTGCCAGGATGCCCCGAAATAACTGTAGGTAAAAATGCTGTTACGTATACACTAAACACGTTCACAAAAATATAGGGTTATTTTCCACTGAACTGAGACTTTCAGTGCCAGAATTTCTTAGAGCGTTAGCAGTTTGCTGATTTATTACCATGAATTTTGAGTTTAAATCAATGTAAATCAAATCTTTCCTTTACACAAAGTGGAAGTGCGACCGCGTTTGGAATATACCGTTCAATTTTGGTCGCCACAGAAGTGCAAATGTATTGCTAAAATGGAAAGAATCCAGCGCATGTAGAGCAACAAAGTTGATTTCTGAACTGCAAAGCAAGCCATATAGTTGTCACATACGGGAAGTGGGACTCATCTCGAACAATGACGACTCAGGGGAAACTGATAGAAACATTCAAATACCTGAATGGCTTTAAGGACGTGCCGAATATTGTATTTTTTGATAGAGACGCTTATGTTCGCCAGTGAAATAACAAAAACAGACTCAGGCATAGAGATTGAAGAACTTCTCTGAGTGAACAGTACGTCATAGTGACCATTTGGAATCGATTTTCACGCAGCTGTTGTACTTAGAAAATTTGCCTGCTTCGATAATCATCCTGTTCTATTGAAGCAGTTAAGTTTTCCACGTATAACAACAACTTGAAAATCGACAATAGCTGGAGTTAAATTGCACAGCTCAGAGCTAAAAAAACGAATACACATTAGAGTGACAAGGTAGACAGCAGGTGTGACTCACGTTGGTGAACTGATCCATACACTCGGAGTTGAAAATCGTCCTTAGTTTATCTTCAGTCTCCGTCGTGAGCGAACATCCTGTGTAAGTGATTGAACGTTAGTTCATCAAAGGTCCGAATGATTTCATAAATCTAATCATACTGCTGCCTTCTCACAACTAAAGTTGAATATTTGTGTCACCGTAATTCTACTGTCGACACGGAAAAATTTGTCATCAGTGATCGTCCGGTAATTGAAAAAAACTCTACGCCCAGCCTAATATGCTATTATTATCATTGTTATTAGGAAAAATTTCAGCTTCTGGCCCATATAGCGCGTCGTGCAGCAAAGCTTCCCATGTGAAATAAAATAAAAAAAAAAACAATAATTTAAAATCCAACGCTGCACATCACCGATTATAGTCATTTATTAGACGTGAAATAATGATTTACAAAAACTACAAATAGTGTATAATGTGTAACAGATACCAAATGTATGTATTTACTAAAAAATTAAAAAAACACAGCACTTACTGGAACTTAAAATATAGTAATTCTCATAAAACTTGCCATCTTGTTCATTTACTAAGACATGACCGAATTTCTAAAATGACTGCGAATTTGTCAAACAACAGTCCGCTTTTATTTCGTTATTTAGGCTGGTGTTATCACTTTTGTTCCTTCCTTTGCATGGCCTTTAGATAAATTCTTACTTAAGCTGTTGTTGCTTTGTTTTGTCCTTCTTATTTACGTCTCTTAGTTGGTTATAGTGGATGCTGCCGTCCCTAACTCTATTGCAATAATTCCATATATGTTTACTTTCACTATTTTACAACACTGATGTTGGATATATTATATTCAGAAACGTTTGCGATATAGGCTACATATAGTAAACATGTTTTCTACGTGTACTGTGGTTATCTTTTTTATTCTACGAATTGTTTCATTTCTATTGATAACTTAAATATTGGTGTTAACTTTCATGCTTAATACACCTTGAAAATTCTGTGCACAAGGTAACTTGAGTTTAAGTCGTCCGGCTGGATCGATCTCAAAGTAAAGTAACGGTGAAGTCAACTTTGACTGTACCCTTCCCCTGGGAAACCCACATGCACTGGTTGGTGCAGCAGATATAGGTCAACTGGCCCCAGAGGAGTAAGTAGCGCTGCAGCCTATCACGGGTCGCTAAGAACTATGGCACCGAAACGGAAGGTTCAATGACCCGAGCCCCCCCCCCCAACCCTTCCATCCCTGGTCAGGCAGGTGCCCCCACCCAGCTTCCGCATACCAAACAATTGCTTACTTAGTGTGCCGGACGCGACAAAGATCCCGAAACAGGCTTGTTGCTTGCACTCGGCACCTCGAGCACATGAGTCAGGCACGCATGGCATGCTGCTGTTGTGGGTATAAGTGACTGGCAGGGCAATGCGAAGCCTCTGCTGACCGACTGAACGTTCCATCCGATACCTGTGCGTCTACGACCGTGGTTGGACTCTGTGGAGGCTCTCTGCAGATCGCTTGAAGGCACTCATCGCAAGAGGAAAGACTTCTGGGTCCTGTGGCTCCTCCTCTCTTTCTACTCTCTTACTTTCCCTTTCTTCCTGTCTTCTGTGTTTTCTAATGCCGACAGGCCCCTGCTGCCGACGACCTGCCCTGCTCGATTTGCACTCTGTGTGTCACCCGCACGGGGTGGTTCTTCTGGTGCTCAGGTTGCTCGAGCAGGGTCCATAACCCATGCTCAGGCTTGTTCAGCGCCCCGAGCTACTATCCTGAATGGATTTGCCCCAGATGTGCACCACTCCATCCCCACACACCTCCTCCCACTCCACCTCCTC
>LQNS02278188.1:427375-445886 GCA_001587735.2 Parhyale hawaiensis | reverse complement strand
GGTTTCGGGTCATTTGTTCCTTCCGTTAACTTGGCGCCATAGTTCTTGGTGACCCGAGGTCGACTGCAACTACGCTTACTCATCTGGGGCCAGTGGACCTATACCCGCTGCACAAACCAGTGCATGTGGGTTTCCCAGGTGAGGGTGTGATCTAAGTTGACTTTACCTTTACGTATGTACAATCAGCCTCATTTGCAAATTTCAACGAACAGTTCAGGTATCGTGTGGTCCGTGCCAGAGCGTTTATAGATAGGTACCGGGGGCACGTGCCTGTACAGAACACATCTTAGAAAACCATCGCTCTAGCATGTAAAAATCAATATATATTTAGATACATAATCTCACAAAATTTGAATCATATGAAGAACAGGACAGATATTTATTAAACGTATACGGATAAAATAGGGAACTTTTAGAGGGACAGAAGCTGGAGCCCAATTAAGTAGAGAAATCCTAGTTTTAGTAACTGTAATCGCAAGTGTTATGATATATGTCAAACAATATTGTAAGCTTTGAAGATGTGAATGCACTAAAATTACATTGGATTTATTCAGTAAAAAAGTTAATGAATTCTAAGATCAACATACAATTATTACTACTCCTGTTATGTTTTGGATTAGTTCACTATATTTAGGGATTTTTTCCGTTCGAAACGTCGGTGTCGAACTCACCTGACTCCTATCCTCGTGAGGAAAAATCCTCTCTAGCTGATCCTGCTCGTCATATCTCAGTATGCAGCCTGTCGACGAACGAAACAGACATAATGGCAAAATATACCCCGTATTAGAATTCGTTTTTGTGCCAGAAATTGATTTACGATTGAAACTTTAGGGACCGCCAAAGATTCAGTAAGAGCTACCACGTCAAGGGCAGTCTATTATGTCCAGCACGAATCTTTAATGTTACCGTGCATTAAATTTTGTTTTCCAAACTATATTGTACAAATTGCATTCAATCAAAAAAGTCACTGTTGAAGTACATTTCTGCTGTGTGTTCAGAGAATTATTTTGCTTGGACGACACATAATTATATTGTAAACATTGCTAAGTTTTTACATTTTTTGCGCAAAAATATTACCATGAATAATAAAAATATGTAATTTCACTGTAAAAATCTAGATCTTAACAAACTTGAGGGTTTAAAGTAAGAGATATGGTCTCGAGTTAGTCTGGACTCACATTTTTCTTCCATAATATTCAGTTCTCTTGAGTACCAACATAATATTCGAAATTGATTTTCAAGCACGGAAATTGATACGGTGTTGCATAACATACGGAAAAAACCAGCGTTCAATGCTACTTATATATTATTGACGTCAATGCCAATGCTCCTGAGTACAAACCTAGTGGTACAAAATCAAGGCAACCGTTTGATTAAATAGTAAATAATTTGTAGAGAGCTGTTTCCTCACCAATCACCAACCGACGCTATTTCGTACCCTAAGAAAACCATCGTTTTCAGTAAATTAATAAACAAGTTGGAGAATTAAAAATATTGGCCCTGAGTAGGTGTTTAACAGTTTGCTCCTCGTGTTCATTGTCGCAATAATCCTTTGCGGGTCATCTATTGAGAAATCTAGTAAGTAAACACGGGAACTGAAATAGTTTGATACCAAACAAAAAGAAACATTATTGTAGGTACGAAATTAAACTTCAGTACTTGCGCAAGGGGAATACATTTGCTGCAAGTGGTCGGACAACGCCTGGTCATCTGCCAACTGGGTGCCATTCACTTCGTAACCTTGATGTAAGTAACAAAGGACTTGGAGTTCTTGCGAATGGAAGAAGATGCTTTCGTTCAGAAAAGCGAAGCGGCCGCCATAGATGCACTCATATTGGATGAATGAGTAGCCGTCCTGCCACTGTAAAATAAGTGTCCTTGGTCAGTAATAACGTCAAAACTATAGCCTTCGACGAACTGTCAAGTCGTAGGTCAAAGTAAGGCATAAATGTGTTACTGGAAAAATATTGAAAGGTGAGTTTCATAACTGCGTTGAGAGCTGTTGCTGTCATTTACTGATAGTTTAACATTTGTAAAGTGAATACTTTTTGTTTGATGACATATTGCTAGGTGCTTTCAGATTGACATACACTGCATTAGCACAAACATCACTCAATCATTTTCTAATGTGATGAAAACTGCACAATTACAGCCTAAAAATATTACAATTTGTGCTTTCTAATAACTTAACCCAAAAAACAGTCGAGAACAAATCTTGTTTGCTTTCAAAATCGATACTCTATATATCAGAACTCTTTTAGCCGGAGTTTAATTATTATAAATAAAACTCTTACACATTATTAAGCAGTCACACCCTTAAGGTTGCCTGCGCTATACCAGTGATCCCCACGACTCAAAATTGTGTCTCAATCTGCAACCGCTTAAATACAAATACCAACACTGACTTTATTTCATTTTGGGTCCCAAAAAAATTTTCGGGTTACGGTACAGTAGTCCAAACATGGCTGTGTGTCTGTGTCCGCAACCAGCCATTGCAAGTGTCGTGTTGATTTAACCTTGAGCAGTTCTAAACTTTAAGTTAATTTTAAGTTACGTCAACGTAAATTCCAGTTGTTGTCAAAGGTGATTAGCTCATTTGTCTAAAAGCCAGCTGCACTGATTTTTAAATGAACGTGAATTGTTTTCAAAATGTTGAGGCACGTAAAAATAAATCAAAAGCAACAATTAATCACTTGTACAAATTAGCAGAAAATAGCCGTACCCCACGGTCTCCAGAGCTGGTACCAAACATGTTCTCTATTGCCTTTTCTGCAGCACCGTCCGGCGAACAACCTTGAAGGGAAAATAAAATTCAATAAATTTCACAGAGTCGACGTAAATTACCTGAAAGTACAGTGACGGCCGCCAGGGGTATTGCTACAAAGAATCCCAAAGTCTGGGTGGATTATACTGGGGTTATCACTGCTCTTGTACAGAAAACACTGAACTATATATTAGGGGAGCCCATTAGATATAATTTTAGCTCCTGAAGATCTGTAACAAGACAGAGAAACGCGTTAGTCCCGACAATTTTTTAACACGTGGCTCCGTAATAAATGTGGATTTCATATCTTATTACGCTTTCTGACGTAACCTTCTGAGGGAGACGCGCACTTTTTTAATATTTGATATAACCCTAGACTTAAGAAATAAGTTAAATATTTATTTTTGGCTATAAAGATTTGGACAATCCGATAAAAATTTTACGTAGAATGCCTATCCAATGGTTTTGGTATTACCTTTCAAAATATATATATATATATATATACTGTATATTAAAATATACAATGTTCAAAATATATCGTCACAATTATTTACTCCATATCTATTTAATTAATTTAAATATGCAAATGAAGCCAAAATAAAGATGCTGTTTGACTACTTTTTCGAATATTTACGATTTATTCAGTATTCCTTCCGTCGACATCGATAACCTGTTGCATACACATTTGGAGAGCGTTTTGCAAATCACGAATGATAGCTTGTCGAATATTTGCATATTCCTTCAATAGTGTTGCCTTCAAGGCCTCCACGTTTTTGTGATGGGAAGCTGCAACAGTATTCTCCAATATGGACCAAAATAATGCCAAAATCAAAGATATTAAGGACTGGAGATGAAGGAGGCCATTCTTCCAGGGAAATAAACGCTGGAATATTGCTTGCCAACCATTCTCTAGTCTTCTTTGCTCCGTGCAAGGGTGCAGAGCGGGTAAAAGGTAAGCATATGGTTAAACTTATATAATATTAAAATTTGTGAATGTTAAGTAACAATGTGAATAAATAAGATGGTTGTAATAATTATTGAATACCCTGTATATACATATAAATATCCCTGCTTACAGACACAGAGTCGAATATTCCGTTGAGAACTAAAGAAGATGGTGACCTAACGGGTCATGGGCAGACTAGTCATATTATAATTCTGAAGTGGAAAGTATCACAACTTTCTCTAGCGGGAATGCAGATATATTATCATTCATGTATTGTAATAAGAAATGTCTTCAATAATGGTATTGTGATGCACATCTGAGTGTAACAAACCAATCAACCGATCCATATTATCTTAAGGTTCAACTACATGTACAGCAAATGGAACAGAAACGTAAGCGAATGGCAGTAATATACAAAACTTAATGCAAGGACTATTTATGTGATCAATTTTCATTCTGTACTTCTATCCATCCATCGTCCCCCAGTTCATCTTCTGTACGTTAGCGGAGCTATAATCTACCTGGCGTATTCATATCGAAACGAAGAGAAATAATCACCAGCTGGCAGACTGAATTCGAAAATTGAAGGTGATTCATTATTGCATTTTTGCACTAAATTAGGAACTAGAGCACTCTGAGAACGCATACCTCCGCCAAGCAAGGCAATGGCAACGAAAAATTCAAATTAATTCTAACCATAATTTCCTCTGCATCAGCACCAAAATTTCTTAATTTGTGACTTTTGACAGCAATAACAGTTTCTGCAATTTTCTTGGAGATTGATTCATATTATTTCGAGTTATGCTGCTAACAAAGATTTCGACATACATTAGTCAAAGACACAAACAGATCAACAAATCACCGTAAAATTCAATCATTTATGTCTTTCAACATAACAAATAACTTTAAATTTCATCAAGATCGGTTCATAACGTTTTGAATTACTTTTCTAATACACATTAAATCAAATACAGAGACAAGCAAACGGATCATTACAAAAATTTGGCCATCCACCCTTCGCAATGTTCCTTTCTAACTCATGTAAGTTTCATAAAAATCCGTCGATAACTTTAGGAGTTATGAAATTGAGAAAAAATAGGCAGACAAACAAACAAACAGATGGACGGATCTATTCCTCATAACATGCCTTGAAATCTCTGTAAATTCTGTGAAGATCCATCCATAACTTTTTTAGCTGTTTTATCTTGGTAACAGATAGGCAGACAAATCAACAGACTGAAAAACTCGATGAAATAATAGCCTCCCTGGCGGAGAAAAATCTATAATGAAATTGTTCTAATCGAAATCATACAGTATCTATTACCATTCCATACAAAACAAAAATTCGACTTAAGTTCATTTACCTTCCTAATATAGTTTTTTCATATATATTTCATGTTAGCATATGTTACGTCCGATGAAGTACCAAATGGCATTGGCTTCAAGGTTGTTTGATATACCTCTACTTGAATCATATTTTCAAAGAATGACAAATAAAGTAGCTATCAGCTGTTATTTCCAATATGTAGATAATTCGGGTTTTGCTTCTTCTGTTGGTCAAGAACTATGACCCTGCAAAAACCAACCATTGAAGGGACTGTTCTGCAAAGTTTAGTCGGCGTGCGTAACATGACCCAAATCTTGTCCAAACATTCCTCGTTCCAAAGTTATTACTAAAAAAAATTTATGATAGCTCATGTTGATAAAAGTATGGTATAACATACTGAATATCTAAAAAATTAATGTATTTTGCTCAATTTGTATTTGAGCTTCAAAGTATTCCTCTAGAAAGATATATAATTTATTCTATTTAATGATTTTTTAGGGGGGCAGCATATCAAGGAGATTGCCCCGGGAATCCCGAGACCTCTGCACCCCACAAAGCATAGTACATCCGAGTACATACTAGGAACTAACCTTGGCAAGGCTGCAAATTTTCCTCGGTCAGATTCGCCACCGGTATGTCTTGATCTCCAACTTTTGGCTTCCACTCGTCCTCGTAGTTGCAACGGAGGTATAGTTGCTCGTATGCTCCAGTTTGGTAGTAATATTTCTTACCCCATGGGCACGTCAAGGTCATTGTGGACCTCTTCCATTTCTGTAGTGGGTATTGGTTCAGGAATATTAAATTTTGAATCCTTCAGTACATGCATACTTGTGACTTTCCAAATTAGACTTGTTTGCAGCATTTACTGAGCTGCAGTGATAACAAGAACAGAAATTTTTCTTACATCGCTGTTTACCAGGCAGCGGGCTGTTTTGAACCATTGAGTTCTTTGCCTAGTGGTTGATGCAGATTGCTAAACTGGTTCGCTTTATGAAAAAATTGACTACGGATGCCGCGATAAACTGCATACCATAAGCTGAAAACATCATATCTTGTTTGTCCGATACCGATAGTAATTCGGTTAGAAATTAACTCTAAAACATTGTTACCTTATTTACACATGGACTTGAAGTATTTGCAGTTTAATTCTCTGCGAAATTCACTACATCAGAATACACAATCGGCTACAGTGCAAATACTGCTTACAGTAATAAATGATTACACGAAATTTTACATGTATGAAAAGTTTCATCAATCTGAGAAGCTACTTTACATGTAATAACCTTATAATAACTTTTAAAATATTTACTGTATCTCTAACATAACTGGCAACAAAGAATCCCGCAGCATTTGCTTAGACTGTATAATCTGTATAAAATAAAGAGGTTCCTCAAGCGCATACCTCTTCGCCGAATCGGCCCCAGTGGCGAAAAGGTGTCTCCTTCCCTAGACAAAAGTCGGAATGTTATTTACAAGGAGTTTTAATAGAGAGGAAGGACTTCTGCCGCCTTAAGTTAGACCAGCTAGAGGTCCAACCTTTCCGTTGTGGCTGTGAAGCGATTGATTTCCTCCGCCAAGGACGTTATGTTTTCATCGAGTTTGTCTGTCTGTTATTCTGTTTGTCTGCCGGTGCGTCTCTTTGTCTGTCACCAAGATTACTCAAAAAGTTATAGAAGGATGTTTACGGAATTTACAGGGATTGTTAGGTATATTAACAGTAACAGATGATTAACTTTTGGTGAAAATCCGCTCATCTGTCTGTTTGTTTGTCTGTCTATTTTTTTTTTTCTTAATGCCATAACTTCAAAAATAAAGAATGGATTTTCATGAAATTTATACGAGTTGTAAAGCATAATACGAAGAGTAAATGACCAAATTTGGGGGATGATCTACTTATTGGTTTGTTTGTCGCTATTCTTGATTTTATGCTTGTTAGCACAATAACTCAAAAAGGTATTGACTGAACACTGATGAAATTTACTGGAGTTGTACCAGTAGTTACATGCTTCCGTTCTCAGCTCTAAAAAAAAAAAAAACACCTTATATCGCTCGTTCGATGCCCCGTGAGGCACACGAGCTCATTGCAGATCTTGGTGTCCTAACTCGGCAGTTGTGTGTGCATGCTCGGCGCCGTAGCGGAACTGCTTTCCTCAGAGATGAGGGTGGTGGGGGTCTCGGGTTATTTGTTTTTTCCGTCAAATTTGCGCCATAGTTCGTAACCCGAGGGCGACTGCGACTACACTTACTCATCTGGGGCCAGTGGGCCTATACCCGCAGCACAAACCAGTGCATGTGGGTTTCCCAGGTGAGGGTGTGGTCTAAGTTGACTTTACCTTTACCTTTACATAAATGATTAAATTTTGGTAATGAACGGTGTGCCTGTTTGTGTGTTAGAGTTATGTTTTCGATAATGCTTAACTCAAAAAGCTTTGAATGGATCTGCAACAACGATACAGGAATTGTTAATGCTATAAAAAGCACAAATGATCAGGTTTTGGAGTTGATAACGAAAAAAAAATCAAGGTTCCGTTATTGTTGCGGAAGTACGCACTCTCAGAGTGTTCTCTAGTTGATCATGCTTTCGTTAATTCAATTGCAGACTGAAAAGAGATGAGCGTTCACAGCTTCATAATTGGTGAGCATTCAAACATTTCTTTTCTTGCTCTGAAATAGAGAAAATTAATTGTTTTTTACAGGCAGTTCAGAACACTGAAAATTTTTTCGATCGGGTTTCGTGGATAAGCGTGGATTTCATAAAGGTCCAAAATCTTCTAATTTGCGAAAAGCTGCTTCATCGACGATTGGAATAAAGTCGAAAGAATTATTGATAAGATGAAATTATCTGTGGAAACTAAAAATCAAGAAGCATAAGAATGCTAAGGGAAGCTGCAAATATATCTTCAGTGCTGCGATCTCAACTTCGGCAGTGCCAGAAGTGCCTTCAAATATGATGTCGTCTTGTACTTTTGGAAATGGTCAGATAAATAAACAAATAAATGAACTAACAGATGAATAGACATCGGTTTTAGTATATTGCAGAATATAATTTTGCTCGAGCTTCTGCACGTTACGCTTCTCAGTGTAGAAAGGGGAAAATTCAAGATGCTGGAAGCTCTGATTTTGCTAGAAGAAAATTTAACCCTAGCTGTCTTTTTTATCTTGAAAGCAAAAAATCTGTCATTCTCGAAGCGAAGACATTACGATCATGTCAACCGTATCATATCCACCGCTTTTCATTTTTTTTCAGGCCACATTATGTTCATTTTACTGATAGTAAGACGTAGCTAAGAAATGGTATGAGCACAGAGCGGGTACTATTAGACATTTCGACTACGAAGTATTTGTAAGCGAATGTGCAATATCCAAATAAATAAACGACATTTTGAGAACAGAAGATTACACCGCTGTAACTGAATAAAAAAAAATTAGCTGAGTCCTTTCTCGCAACTGCATAGCAGAAAGATGCGAAAAGCACCGTCGTATCTCTATGTCTTCATCAAGACACACGTGCAAATTCTTTGCTGATAGAATATATACGAGAGTCGCAAGGGATATCAGAATAATGAGAAATATTAGATGAAGTATGATGTAGACGGTATGCTTAACTGTAGACAGGGCTCAGCGGTGGACATTAGACTTGACTTGTTAAACGGGGTGGCTAACGTTAAAATCACCCAGAATCCATTTACTTCAACATTACGTACACTTTTACCCCACTTACTTATATCTCTTCTTCTTTACTGCTTTATTTGCCTCCACTTTTCTCCCATCTGTTGAGCATTTTTTTTAATGAAGAATAACAGCAGCTTTGCTCACAACTGTGCACGTGTCTGGTTACGGCATTGTGAAATTACCGAGCGAGCTTCTCGAATCGCTTTAGTCCTTCACGTGGATTGACCGTTGAAATGACAATTGAAAGCTTTTCGAGTCGCTTTAGTCCTTCACGTGGATTGACCGTTGAAATGACCATTGAAAGCTTTTCGAGTCGCTTTAGCCCTTCACGGGGATTGACCGTTGAAATGACCGTTGAAAGCTTCTCGAGTCGCTTTAGTCTTTCACGTGGATTGACCGTTGAAAGCTTCTCGAGTCACTTTAGTCCTTCACGTGGATTGACCGTTGAAATGACCGTTGCAAGCTTTTCGAGTCGCTTTAGTCCTTCACGTGGATTGACCGTTGAAATGACCGTTGAAAGCTTTTCAGGTCGCCTTAGTCCTTCACGTGGATTTCATCACGACGACGTTGCGATTCAGACGACACGCTGCCGTGACATTTGGCTGTGACTGTATAACTACACACAACAACGAAGCAGTCCCGTCCAGTTACTGCTGATCATCTGAATAAGCTTATCTGCAATTTTTGTTGCAATCGACATACAATTATTTAACAGTACCAAGGTGAGAAAGGAACAGAACCATTTTAGTACCTAGCATTCTCTTCATAAGTTATTAAAGTTATTTGAGGTGAAAGCATTTATTTTCTAGAAGAACTCTTACAATTCCTAGTTTTTTTTATGGGACTAATGAAGTCCCTAAAAAAGCATTCCTAGTTTATATTTTTTGTGAGAACTCCAAGTTATTTTTTTTTTCTTCGTTCTTATTTAGCCCTTTAGATATTTACCTTGAATCATTTAGGGAGATTAATAATCATTGTATGTATCGTAGAATTTTCCAATCATTGCCCCTTCTGGCTTTAAAGTTGTATTCTAAGCTACCTTTTCCTGAATTTTGAGAATAATATTTTACTCGAAATTCCTCGCAAAACATTAATATCAATTTAAAATTCTTTGGGAAGAATTTCAATGCGTTTTATGGCCGTATATGATACTAATAAAAAATTCACGTACTTTAATATCGAGATTCAGCAGGATTTCCTCTTGCTGATGTCGGCCTGTGATTGGCTACCCGGCCCTATTCTTTTACCCCATTTTAGTCTTCATTCGATATTCCTCGACTTCTATATCTCTTCATATTACTGAAGGTCAAACTTTAGCTATCGAATCCACGTACAGGAGCTGGTACACAATGTATGCTTAATATATGTAAATGCAAATTGGTCTCAATAATCATAATGACTTGATTTTAATCAAAACTACAGCTGCATTTCGGAAGCGAAGACCTTCGCTGATCAATGAAATGCTAAAAGACAGATTAGTTGTCAAAAACACAAACGGATCATCACAAAATTTAGTTGTAATCTTCTTCCTGGCATGGCCGATAGTTTGGGTAAAATTCTTGAAGACTCGTCAATAATTATTCGAGTTTTTTGCTAGAAGGTTGCACGCAGACGAGGAAACAAACTGACTGAGCAACACCAGTATGTACAGTAATGATCTATTCGTGACATTCCAAAGTAGCCTTATAAATTTCATGATATTTCATCGATCCTCTGTTGAGTTATGCTTTTGGTTAGTAAAGAGACAGACATACAGCAGTGAAAAACCTATCAAAATGTGACTATTATAGTGATGATCATCAATTAAAATAAATATCGATAACTGATGACAAGTAATGATTATTGATATATAAAAACTACTCACGCTCGGTGATACGTAATCATCAGGGAATGTCTGTTCCAGCAAAGCATGCAGGCCGTCATGGGTTGATGTGTAACAAGCTGCCCAGAAAAAGGGAAAATCCATTTTTTCGCTAGTAAACTATACAATTTTTCTCATAATTTGCGTAACTCATCATCAAGAATAAGTCACAATTTCACTGACTATTTTTTCCTTTTCATCCATAGGAAGAAATACTTTTTTATTCTAAAGCGTTCAGCCTTAGCATTATTATCTATACTGTGCACCAATTATTGAATAAGTTCATCAATTTCTTTGGAATGACAGTGGCAGTGATGTCCATATTAAAAAGTAAGAGCATCAAATTTGACCCTATCATATTCATCATAAAAAAAAAAAACACCAGCAATGTACATTTATGCTTGTGACCTCAGATATACACTAGAAGAACGCTTTTGCATGTGTCTCATTGATCGTTGCTTGAGAGATCAGAGCTAGCTTTCTGTCTCATAAACGAGCGCGAATTCTTGATAACATCTTCATGTGTCACATCAATCGATATGTAAGTTGCATGCATTTTTTTGTTAATAAGGTAAAGTGTAAATGAGTCATAGTTATAACAATGGAATATTGATGTCATGAATATCATAAAATACCTAAAAAGATCGCAGATTCAGTAACGGAAAAAACAAAACAGTGGAGAGACAGAGACACAAAATAGTACGCCTCATGGCGTAAGACTCACACCCTCAATACAAGGGCGAGGAGAGGCTGAAAGCGCTGAGTCGGCAGTTTGGACGTTTTTCACTTCTAGATCAACCCACTTGACTTCCTGCAATGATGAAAGATCACTTCTATCTGGTATTTATTGGGTGGTAAGATATACAAATATGTAGACGAACAAATGCAAACACATAATGTACTGAACGAAAACATTATCACTTTTCTCACATTGTTTGCTAGTGAAAATAAATTGTCACAAATCGAAGATTCTGTCGTTTCTCTGCAACGCATTAAAATGGACAACCCTTCTCCGAAAAACCTTTTGAACTAATGCACTCTGAGAGCGCATACCTTCGCCCAGGAAGTTCCGGTAGCGAAAAAATAAAATTTGGTTCTGAAGCCAAAATTTTCCATGCACCAACACCAAGATCTAATCTTATGCGCCTTATAACAATATCAAGAGCTGAAGATCCCTTCATACTTTTTTGAGTAATGCTGCTAACCAACATTTTGACAAACGTTTATCAAACCAACAGATAGACCAACCAGTCATTAGCAAAATTTAATCAATTGTGTCTTTTAACATTACTGACAATCCAATTTATAACTTTTTGAGTTATTGTGCTAACAAGTATAAAGTCAAACACAGCGACAAACAAAAGAGCAAACAGATAGTCACAAAAATTTGGCCATTTACTTTGCGTAATAAACCTAGCAACTCATGCAAGTTTCATAAAATCCATCCCTAACATTTTGATTTACGGCAATAATAAAAAGGAGGCAGGAAGATAAAAAAAAAAAAACAGATGAACGGAGCTTTACTAAAAGTTAACGTTTGGTTCTTCTTAACCTACTTAACAATCCCTGTGAATTTCGTTGAAATCCGTCCAAAACTGTTTGAGTTATTTTTGTGACAGACAAAGTGACCGGCAAACTCGACGAAAATATAACCTCCTTGGAGGTGGTTACAAAATTAGAATTAAATCCTATAGTTCTAAATCGTTCAGTTCTCTGTTGGCCTTACTAAACAAGGTAAGTAGGAAGTCTGCAAGTGAACGTACAAAACAAGGTATTAGCTACTTTAATTGCCGACAATAATTTGCTAATGTCTGCAGGTCCAAGTTGCGTGTATTAGTGTATTTTTTTCGTACGTGGCCTCCTCTTCACGTGACTCGGCCTCGTGGCTAGTGTAATGATGTTTACTATGTACTCGTATTTATGATCTTACTATGTTCTTAATAAATGTTATTATTACCTCCACCAGTGAGCTTATGTTTCTGCCGAGTTTGTTTGTCTATTATTACGTTTGTCTGTCACCAACATAACTCAAAAACTTGTGAACGGATTTCAACGAAACTGACAGGGATTGTTAGGCATGTTAATTAACAGTAACAAATGATTAAATTTCGGTGAAAATCCATTCATCTGTTTATTTATTTTTTGTTTGTCTGCCTGTTTTTTCTTAGTACTATTACGAAGAGTAAGTAACCAAATTTGTGATGATCTGTTGGTTCATTCGCTTGTTTGTCACTGTGTTTCATTGTATGTTTTTAAACACAATAACTCAAAAAGTTATAAATGGATCTTTATGAATTTTATAGGGGTTGTTAGTAATGTTAAAAGATATAAATGATATAATTTTGGTGCAGATTGGTTTGTTTGTGTTTATGTTTAACTCATACTTGTTATAACGTTTGTTAGAAGCATAACTCAAAAAGTTATGAACGGATCTTCAAGAAAATTGCACGAGCTATTATTACTATCAAGAGTTCCAAATTATCAGATTTTCGGTTTAATACAAAGAAAATTATGGTTTCAGAACCAATTTGAATTTTCCGTTATCGTTGCCATGCTTGGTGGAGGTATGCGCTCTCAGAGTGCTCTAGTTATTACGCGTTCTTCCAGTTTATTTGTTTGTCTTTTGTCATCAATAGAATTCAAAAAGTTATGGACGGATCTTCACAAATTTACAGCGATTGCTAGGTATGTTAGGAGGAACGGATGATCAACTTTCGTTTAAGATCCGTTTAAGCATTTGTTGGTTAGGTCTCTTCCTCTTTTTTTTTTCTTTTTCTTCTTCTTCTTGGTACCTCAACTCAAAAAGTTATAGCTATATGAATTTTTATGAAATTTACATGATTTGTTAAGTTTATTCCAAAGAGTAAAGTAACAATTTTTCTGACAATCTGTTTGTCCTTTTGTTTGTTCGTCTCAGTGTTTGTTTTTATATTTATGTGCAAAATAACTCAAATCTGAACGGATCATCATGAAATTTAAATTAATTGTTAGAAATGTTGAAAGACATAATGGCCAACGTAACGAAAATCACAGAAGCTGCTTTAGTGTCAAAAGGCACTAAAGATCGCATTTTGGTGCAGATAAAAAGGACTAACAAACTTGAATTTTTCTTTGACGTTGCCTTGCTTGGCGGGGGTATACACTCTCAGTGTGCTCTAGTTAATAAATTAAATTTAGAGCGAATCTGACCCGGTACGATGATATAAATAGCGTGAGCCTTCCAGTAAACAAGACTTTTTAGGTTTATTGAGAGTATTACGATACGCATCCAGTTATTTACAAAACATCTTAATTACAATTCTAATATACTTACTGCAGGAGGCGCGCTGCCACAGCAACATCAGCAGAAGTGAAAAAAGTCCAAGCATTTTTGCTAGCAATTTTCAGCTTGTCATCGAAATTTTAAGCTGCCATTATTGCTTGAAATGAACGTTAGGCACTCTTTTTAAGCAGGAGCACAGCAACAACAAATGCCACTCCAAATGAGCAGTTCTTCGTTGATTTTATTTTAAATTGTTTTACACTATAGAGTTGGCCATAAACATAAACTCTGCATTGTAGTACGTAATACATTGGATTATATGTATAGAAAATAATGCTCTTGTCTACGCTTGTATAACCACGTTAAGGTAGCCCCATGTGCATCTTCGACTTTGCCCTGTTGGAGAGAGTCCAACGCAGAGCAACGAAATTGATACCTCAGCTGAGAAACAAGTCGTAGGAACATCGCCTAAAAGAACTGGGTCTGATCTTTCTCAAGCAAAGACGACTCAGGGGGCAACTAATACAAACATTGAAGTACTTGAATGGCTTCAACGACGTATCTATAACTGGACTCTTTTAAAGAGACTTTAATGATCGCTTGCGAAACAACGGTCAAAAACTCAAGCATAAAGCTCGAAAAACAACCTTAAGTCAGCAGTTTTTTTTCTATTTCATAGTCAGTATTTGGAATAGACTCCCATCCGACGTTGTTGGTGCGGAGTCGGTCAACGCGTTTAAAAACTGTCTTGACATACATTAGTAGAGACATCCTCCACAGCTAAGAACCCCTCCTCCACGACTCCCAAGCTCATAACAGCCTTGGCTTCCCTGGCTATCTTAATCCGCCTTCTTCTCACTTCCGCTCCATCTACATCTTTAAGCTCCGCATTTCAGCGGCTATCGATCATGCTTGAGTGCATTCATGATCATCTCTTTGGCTGAGATTCTTCTTCCCTTTCTTTTTTTCATTTATTCAGACTTCTTCCTTTTTTTTCTCTTATAATTTCCCCAGTCCTCTACATCCTACTAACATATTGGCAAAGCTCATAGAGGGCCGGGGCGTAAGTTCTGGTGTCTCTTTGAGAATGGGCCTATTGGTTCGTCTACTGCCGCCCATCTAATCTAATCTAGCATGGTTTCGGTGTACCATACAAACCTCACCTAATGAAGCCTAACCAGGAACTTTTTTCGACCATCACTTCACCTGCCCGCAGTGCTTTCATGTCGTTTACATGCAGTACACGCAAGCTGAATACATGGTTCTAAGGTCCATTGTCTCATCTAAAAGTGTGCTATAGGAGCAGTATCATACAACCTCTGTCCAAGCGTTCGTTAGCTTCAAAAACGTAGCGACAAATTTACCAGAACGTCAGTTCGCTTTGAAACTAGGACAAGGATGTTAGCGAATAAGCAATAATAATACACTGTAATGCTACTGTAGTGTTTCTTACTGAGTAGGTGCAAGGTGATAGAGTGAACACAAGCTTTGCAGTCTGCTTATAAAAGACTTGTTCCGTCTGTTCACTTCCATCGCAATCTTCTTGTCTGATTTGCCCAAACTTGTTCAAAACTTCAGTCCTAAACATTATAGTTTCTACTTTCAATTAATTTCAGTTGGTAATCACAAACCGGTTCCGTTCAATCAACAGCTTACCTTTATAGAGCTATGTGGGTTACATTTCAAATGAATAATGAAACTAGAACGCCTCGTGGCATAAGGACATCACCCGCGGTGGGAGCAAATTTCATCGCCGTCATTTTTTATGGCCAGCTAATCCTAGGTTTCTGGCATGAGTCACATCGAGGACAGCCCACCAGACTCCCTGCAAAAAAACATGAACCTAACTCAACTCCTTCGAGTGGGTGGACAGACAAATATATAAAATTAAATCTTCAATGAAAACATAATCACATCTCTCACTTTGTTCGCGGGTGATAATGAGGATCCAGAATTAATCAAGCTTCTCACTTGATCACCCTTCACTTACTCAACTCACATTTAACTCACATTTATTTTTAATCAACAACCACGTGAAATTAGGAACAAGAACTTGGATCACAATATTAGTTGAAAAATTATTCGAACCATAGTAAAATAAATTACCGATAAATTTAACAAAATATTTTACAGAGATGAACTGATGTAGCAAAAAATACAGAAAATTTACACGTTAGCAATAATTTAGGGATGAAGAGAAAAGTTACACTTGCGGATCGATACCAACATTTATACCAACGATTCCACTTTGATTGCTGTGATACGAAGCTCCAGCATGAACGATGCTGACGCCCAGTCTATAACCAAGGACACTTTGAAAATTGGAGTATAGCGCTCTGTCTGGAGAATGAAACTGAATGCGGACATGACTAATTCTAAGCTTGTCAGAAAGGTTCTGAACCTTAACCATAGCATCTGCTTCTTAAGATCAATGACACAGAACTTCAAGGGTTGATCCTTACGTTTGAGGCGCAAATTAAGAGTTTCTATTCATGTGGTTCGAGTAAGATTGGTCTTCTGTGTAAGATGAATACTATGTCTCATAACAAAGACGTATTCTATGGATGTTTTTATGTGTTGTAGATGCCTTTGTTGGATCATTGTCCCCGGCTTGCGCTTCGGCTGCCGATAGTCAGTTACGTCTGCTGGATCGGCTCTTCAGCTTTGCCAGCAGGGTTTGTGCCAAAATGATTCGGTGACTGTATGCCACAACCGGTATGTTGACGGCCTTCCTTAGTCATTGAAATATCCAGCTTTAAGCGACACTTGCTGTATTGCTCTCTCCCTGCCCCCAAGGTCTTGGGGAGGAATTCACGCGTAACGCCTGATGCCCACCCATTTACGTAAATAGGAGACTCTTGGGTGCCGAACTACATTAATGGCATTTTTATGGGTCCATCTCCGTAACGCATCGGGTTTCCTGGTGCTGGTTATCGTCTCATTTCGGCTTCTCAACGTGCTTGGTGAAGTCCGGGCTTGTAGTTTTAACAAGCAATGACATATTAAACAGAAATTTACATTGATTATGTAACCAGGATTTGTCTGTTATTATCAATAAAATTTGGTCATTTGTGCCTCTGGACGTTCTTTACTCTTCTGTGATTTGCTTGAAGATCCGTTCATGATTTTTTTGGGAGTATTCTGACAAATACTAAGATAAACATGAACCTAGTCAAATACACAAACGGACCTACAGATCATCACAAAAATTTAGCTACTTGTACCGTTTTAATATTTCTAAGAATTCCTGTACCTTTCATGAAGATCCATTTCTAACTTTTTGGTGTACTGGCAAAATATAAACAAACTTAGAGACAAATTGACAAACGGACGTACAGATCATCACTAAGGTGTGGTTATTTGTTCTCTGTGCATTTCTAACATATCCTGCGAATTTCATGAAGATCCGTTCAGAACTTTTTGAATTATATTGCCAAGAAAAAAACAGGTAGATATATGTACTGAACAAGCAAACAGTAAAATGGATCTTCACAAAAAGTTAATTATCAGTTCTTTCTCACATACCTGATAATCTCTGCGCCTTTGTTGAAGAACCATCAATAACTCTTTCAGTTACCTCGGCGAGAGATAGACAGACAAAAAGACAAACAAGCCGACAAACAAACGGTGAGAAAAAACATTAACTCTTTGGCGGAGATATTAATATCGGAAATATTCACAGCTTTTTGATATCTAATTCACTCCAAGTTTAAACAGAGCTCTTAAACTCTCAAATCTGTGTTAGCGACTCTTACTGAAAAAAGCAGGTGACAACTATCATTTTAGTAAATCTTTTGCTTGATATGCAGGAAGACAACAGGAAGACAACAAAATGTTCGAACATTTTCTACCACCAACGTAGAATGAACGAGTGTAGTGTGAGCCCGGTTAAACTTGACAATACAAACTCACTGTCAAAACAACAGTACTCAATTCATCAAATTTTGCCAGAAAAAATATTTTTTACTCATCAGTAAGGAAAATATTTTACTCCTCTCCATGGATGTAAAGCATATTTCAAAAGTAAAACTGTGCTATACACAACTGCAACAAAACATTTTTTTCTAATTACTTCAAGTCATGGGTGCCAGTATTTGTACCATGTCAGTGAAGTATAATATTAATAACTTATAGCAAACGCTGCGTTTAAGATACGTTACTGATGCTAAAAAGAGAGATAATAGCGCCTCGATACTGACCTCATTTAGATAATACCATAGCCAGGTTGGTAACGACATTAGCTGTGGTAGTTCCTTGCCATTAATTTAAATACTTCACTTTTGCGTTAATTGTACTTGGTCTGATAGCTTCTGTATGATTAGCATCGATTGTTTTAGTCTTCAAAGGACAACTACACTGCATGAACCCATTATTCAGAGGAGATGAGAAGTTTTTCTCGTCTCGCGAAATAGATTTAATGCTAACATATTTCTAGAGTTATCGCTGTGGGAAAAAGATGGAGTGGATGGGTTTTGCAAACTTTCTCGTCACGCGAAATAGATTTAATGCTTACACTATGGAAGCAATTAAACCTTCCGAGAATAGAATACTGTTCCCCACTTTGGATGCCGAGTACAAGAAAAAAGCTTGAACAACTTGAAGGTATCCAACGATCGTTCACTGCCAAAATTCGAGGCATGCAGGAGTACGATTACCACAAACGACTCAGCTGTCTCCAC
>LQNS02278188.1:371533-387100 GCA_001587735.2 Parhyale hawaiensis | reverse complement strand
CTTTTTTTCTATTCTTTTCTTTTCTCCACCCGCTGGGCTGGTTGCGTGGGGGTTTGTTAACCTCATGGAGTTTCTCCGTTCCTGCGTCGCCAGTCTGGTGTGATTTAATAATAATAATAATAATAATAATAATAATAATGACATGCAGCTTAGGCTAACATTTTACCGACAATCAATGAACAACTACAAGTTTCTGTTACCTGAACAAACAGCAACTAAATTTTTAGACAATTCCACCAAGTGTATCGTTTTCTAAGGACATAAAATGTTTTTATCCCTTTTCGTTTCCAGTTTTCTTTCCAGGTCTTTCTTCTAAGTTTTACTCAGGCATTTGTAATTTAACCGAATCTTTACCAGGATCTGAATCATAAGGTACTTCACGCCATCTCTTCCGTCCACATCAACACGAAAAAGGTGAAATCATATAATAGCGCAATATTCGGCCACTTCTTGTCCACACAGCTGAAGGAAATGATGAAGTCAAGCTAACCGCCCCCTCAACTGGGAAACTCACTCGCACTGGTTCGTGCTGTAGATATAGGACAACTAGCCTCAAATGAGCAGATGGCTCCGTCGACGGAAGGTTCATCGACCCTCTGCCCCTGCCCTCCCTCTTCCCTCCTCATCTCTTGGAAGGTAAGTGCTCCCGCAGCAGCTGTGCATACCTATTCTGTTGAGTCATAGCAGCCAGTGTCGCAAAGGGCTTGCGTATCTAGCTTGGCATCGAACCTAGATCCTCTGGCGCGTGACTTTAGCAGGCAAGACGGCTGCTACAGTGGGAATACCTAGGATTCATCTACTAGCAGTGTAACCATTGGTTCAGCACATTATCGACGTAAACATTACGTTGGTTTAACTCTTAAATACCAATCGATTCAGACGAGCTTAAACCACTTTGAAAATTCCAGTCAAGTGAATTTAACTATTCGAGAACCATGTCCCAATCGAACACGCTCTATATCGCCCACTTTCACCATACAAGTTTAGACTAATACAATTTAGTGGGAAATATAAAATACATAGAATTTTTAAATTTCTGGTTTTACTTGCTTATCACGTACAACTACTTTATACTCACGAGTTGTAGAACACCGGCCACTTAGCCCCAGTAACATAAGTAGCAGTAATAAACACTTCATTGTTTACTTGGACATTTACTTTGCCTGGTAGCAGAACTACCGAACCTACGGTAGAGTCGAAAAATAATATCTATTTAGTTTACAAGCGTTGCTGCGCCTAATCACAAGTCTGATAAAATAATGTATGTACCTCGTTAGAGTAAATACTAAATACACTGTTTCAATACCTAGATACATGAAACATGAGAGTACTATTCCTGATACACGGTATGCGTTGAAAGTTGCTACATTCAAACTACTCCGTACAAAACTCCTGTCATTGATTTTAATTTTATTGATGCGCAAGTCTCATAACTTACCTAGAAAAATAATCTTGCAATTTATAATTCTCTACCGCCGTGCCGAGGAAAAAGTACTGAAAACTAGAGCGCGAAGTCACAGTGCGAGGATCACTACCAAGTAACGCAATGATAAAAGACAGAAGGCAGCCAGAGAGACACACAGACCAAGGAACACCCAGACGAACTAATCATCACCGAAATTGTAGTACAGTATCTAGGTATTCTAGATATTCGAGACTGATGATTAATGCTCGTGCTAATGGCAGCAAGTGAATTGCAATATTAAACCAATATGACAGTGATACGGTTCTCATTGGGCCAGGTCTGGCTCTACAACCCAAGTTTTATCTTACCCTGTATAATAAAAGAACACATTTTATAAATATTTCAATACTTGTGAACATTTGGTGCAATTCTAAATTTTACCGCCACGTTATCCAGAATAAATCATGTAACAAAAATAACCCACATTTACCGATGAAAATATACCAAAGTTATCCAGCCCACTAGGAACATGCTACCTCCTGTGGTAGTGATACTCTAACTAACGAAGCAACCAGAATGTTCCCGCCAGCACCAAGTAACCCCTCCTAGTTACCATAACAATGTTCTGTTTACTGCCACAACCCTGACGTGTTGGTTCTGTTTTCCAAGGCAACAGTAAGTTACAAACTGAACCTGTACGTATTTCTCCACCAATAAGAGGTGATTTCTTTTTGTAACAAATGTCGACGCAGATACACAGATTGGATACAAATCTCCTGAATGGGCCATAAATTCTGCTGCAAAAAAAGTACGACCCTGCATCTCCTGCTGTCTAATTTTTTCGTACTGAACTGCAAAACTTTCGAAACTTCTGAGTTGCAATTAGCAAAATTTACGAGTACGAATCTCAACCGTAATCATCAAAAAACTTTGTTGCACAAAGATTATCGAGTGCAGACATACCTGATAACACGTTCTAACAGCAGCGACCAGAACTTGCGTCTCTTTATCTGTACGTCGTGACGGCCTAAATTGCAGAGGATAAGGCAGAAAACCTCGTAGCTTTGCAGTTTCCTTCTATATTTTTTCTTCTTCTTTTAGTGAATTTGAATGAAAGATTCTAAATTTGTCCTTAAATCAGCCGAACTCTCTCTGACAATCGCTATGAGCGGGGCGGGCACATGCGGCCATATGCCGCCACATAAAGCCACATGTGTGAAAAGGCCGCAATTTTATGTGGCTGAGCTACAAATGACCATCTCTGCTGATGGTCTCCGAAAGTTTTGGTAACTTGTCACTCTCTGTTCGTTAGACAGAAGTGAAGGACTCAGGTTCAGAATTTCTGTATCCAGTGGGTTACTATGAAGGTATACAATGTCACATACGCTCTGTAACGTACGTGGGTTTTCTGACTGCATAATCAAAGAAAAATTGCATTACTCCTATAATTGATACCATTTGTGCAAATTTTGTTCGTTACGTTTTTAGACATTGTTAATAACCATCCAAAACAACCTTTCCGTTGAACCGAATCTTTTACAACTTTTGTCTATTTTTAAAACCCAAGATTATGGCGGAAAGTCTGCAGGGAAGAGATGCTGTAATTTCGGGAAAAAATAAGTAACTCAGCATTTAGCCCCGTTTATCAGGTCAATTACTAAAGAAAACAGCATTTGGCATTTGAGGTCCTGCAACCAAACTTGAATACTGAATTATTTCAGTATTATCCAAACAGCAAGGGCCCAAGCCATTGCCCGCATAGCCTAATATAGTCATGACCAGTCGCTGTAAAGCCGCTGAAACTAGGCAAGAAATTCAAAAATGCTGTAAACCGTTTGTTTGCCTCCTTCTTCCTTCTTACTGGCATAACTTTGAAAGTAATTGCCAGATCTTTATGAGCACTGGAGCGTATGTCCCGGTGGTTTCCTGGGAATGATTCAGTTGGTCCGTGTGCTGCAGATATCTATTCTGAGAGTCTCATGACTAGAGCCCGGATATTGCTTGAAATAAATGCTTAATTATTATTTTGCTGAAGCTGCTTAAATAATGGTAAGATTTTGTATCACTTAGAAATGCTCGTAAGCATCATCCAAATTATTGCTAGCGCTTAAAAATATTTGTTAGTGCGTAGAAATGTTTGCTAGCGCTTAAGTTGTTTCGGCCATTAGCCTACGTTTAAATTGTTCGGAGACATATTCTAATTTAGGGGTTATCATGTACCTGCCTATTTATCGTGGGCAACAAGCCAACAACATACGAGAATAGCGCGGCGTCTTTTTGTGGCCACATTCGTGATCAGAATCACCGTGATCATGATCATTGTGATCACTGAAAAGCACATGAACGGCTGATTTTGTAAACAAACCAGAGATGATATGCCTATTTTCAAAATTTAGATTCCAGTTGTATTTACACAAAAAAAGTCGGTGAGGAATGGATTTTTAGAAATTTCATTTATTTTGAAGTCAATGGATAAGTGAACTAGCAGTATACAATGCATTTTGAACATAGTAATACAAACAGGCATAATAATATCATCTAATTTATCCTTAAATATAAGAAAATATCACGAACTTTGCATTTTGAGTTTTGCTTGTCTAACGGCTGGAATTACTCTTTGATCATACGTGATCAGCCCGCTAGTGAAATCCCGACTCGATCAATTATCACTAATGATCACGGATGATTGCTATCAGAATCACGTCAAAAAGTGGACACAAAAACGTACGGATCTTGCGGAAGCAAGCGGAATGATCCGCAAGGTGGTCACAAAGAGACGCCTATATAGACACTCCATGCACTTTACGTTGCTTGGTGGCACCACTCAGCAAAAAAAAAAAATAAAATACAAGATGGTGTGGCTTCTGTAACTTACCACATGAAGAGCCCCATTTTCCCAACAAACTTATAAACTTTTTTCGAGCTACCTTATGTCGACTGAGTTTAAGGACTGAAATTCACTTACAATGTCTAACTGGCTTTTGCAACTGTTGCTCATCTATCATGAATAATTTTAATTGTTCTTTCCATTCCGTCACCGAAACTTTCGACTACTAATTGAGGCAAATTTGTAGGCTTACAGAGGGAAAACGGTCAATTATAATATGGGTGTTACTGTTACCTAGAGCGGAACGCCGAAGGTCTATGCCCCGAATAATGTCCGCCTTAGAGTTGGTTTTCCTGTTGACATAGCTTCAAAAGTGATTGAAATTATGTCCTTTTTTATTTAGGCGCTTGTAATTGGAAAATCTGGCGTTTATTATACTTTGTATTTTTCCCGCCTAAAGTACAATGCTTAAATTCGTCAACATAAGCGCTTATTTTGGGTGCTATACTTGCTTATTTTTACTGCTTGAAGCGCTTAAACCGTTGTTGCTTAATGGCCGGGCTCTACTCATGACTCACGCATGGGAATAGACTGCAGTATCTACAACCATTATTTCACTATCACCATGTTTTGAAGACGCAGATGGAAATAAAACTCGCATAGCATAAGAAACGAAAGAATTGTAGAGTCACAGCGTTCCGAGAGATAAGGAAATATCGCCGCTATGCATAGTGGAAGTAATACTGTTTGTTATCCTAGATGAAGAATATAAATCGTTCGATATATTGCCTATTTAGACCTGGCCGGCACGTTGGCTGCTGTGGCACCAGACTGATTAAAGTCAGAGGTAAATTGTACAGAGTTTATAGCCTCGTTCCACAAAATCGGCTACAAATAGAAAAAAATTGATGCCGCTATTGCGTTGATAAAATTTTTGTTACTACAATGTGTTATCTTAAACCTTCATTTGGTACAGTACGCCTATTGCAACGAGAATAACAAAAGAAAAAGGGGCAGTTTTGCGACGGTTGGTGGTGCGGCGAGGGTGCTTGATAGAAATTATCTCTGCACTAACTTCAAATAAAAAATTGACATTCTACGCTCAAATTTTTAGGCTAAACGATTGAGCAAAACCGTAAATTGATGATAGGGTTTTATCTATTCGAAGTTGATGTAACTATTCAAGCCATAGTATAGCTTACATGATAACTTATCAACACGAAATGCAATTTCTATAGCTGAGAGAGAATAATGTAGGGGTAAAGGAAGCTATACAGGAGTAGCCACATATCATGATTGGAATATTCAAAAATTAATTTATAGCAGTTTTATATAATATTACTATGTGAGTCACTGTTAGCTGTAATATGTATCCTTTCAATTTCATGATGTGTTTTTACTTTTAATTGTTGTTTTTATTAGTTGGTCTTAACATATTATGCACAATGTTCCTTTGCCCACAGCACACATTTTTCCACTTGCTCATAGCAATATAGATTTCCGCTAATAGATATTACTAAAATTAAAACAAATGTTTAAATTATACATACCCGTAGCTACCTTGTCAATTACTTAGGTAAATATGATGTCTATGAAAAGAAAACTTTGAATTACTGGCACTGCAAGAGATTTGTTAATGCAACATTCACCCAAAGAAATACCGAAGCAGCGATTAACCCTAATATATTTTTGCAAGTTGTCAGTCAATCACTGTTCTTTTATTTGCTAAAATACTAATGGTTATGGTTATTTTTGTCTCTCAGTCACAGGAGACAATTCACTGGAAATTTTTATCTATTCTCATTAGTCTGACCGCCATCGCAACCACAAAAATTACTTTTATCCAGATAAGATTCCAGGGTAGCCGTGCAGTGCATCAGAGCCCTTTTCAAAACTGCACAGTTTTATAGGTATATATGTATGCATTTGTTCCATTTTTGTTAAGTTTTTCAACATTATATGAAATTATGTTGCCAACCATTGCAACGCGTTGTTCAGATATTGACGTATATCCGAGAAGCTCACACGGTTAAGCTAAAATACTTTTCAAATATATAGTAATTTTGACGCATTACGGCTCGGGCACTTTCGCCATAGAGGGTGCCGAAACATTTCGTTCGTAATGCAAATCATTATTAGATATTCACTCGCGAGCGAAGCGGAGAACGGTGATAAGTACGGTATATATGTATAGTGTATTTGTGTATATGTCTGTCCAGCCAAAAAGAGGGAGAAGAAGTTGAGCAATGTTCATAATTTTTGTAGGGAATCTTGTGAGTTGACCTAGATGTGAAAAATGCTAGAAAACTATAGCTAGCTGACCATCATAAACGAGGGCGTCTAACGTGTCTGTTCACCCAGAAACAGGCCGAAGAAGTTAAGCCATCATCACAATTTTTTTCAGGCAATCAGGAGGGTTGACTAAAGTATTGCTACAATGGAAGCTGGCGAAAGACTTGTACGTAGATGGCTCTTCTCTCTTGACTTCGGATTGCTAAATTAAATAAAACATGTGCAACGAGTTGAAAGCCTCATCACTATGAATGAATTATGTTTCTTTATGATTTTGGCTTCTTTTAGTCTGAAGTTAGTGTAGTTGTTAGAAAGGCTGTGGAAGAGTATGAGCTCACTGATCAATACATCGGCAAGAGGAGCGTTCATCTCTTGGTCATAAATATAATGACAGCCAATGTTGCTACGATTATACCAGTGTTGTTTCAAGCTCTTTTCAGAAGAGAGTTATTGTAACAAGTTAAGAGCCTCGTCATATTTTACGTCGATGAATGGATTATGCTTCTTAATGGTTATTGCTTCTTCTAGTCTGAAGTCGGTTTTGTTAGAAATGTTGTACGAGACTGAACTTACTGATCAATGCATCGGCAGGAAGATCGAGCGTTGATCTGAATAATGGCAGTTAATGCTGCTGATATTACACCGGTGTTGTTTGATGCGTTTTAACCGAGAGTTTAATGTTAGTATAGTCGATATAAAATTATGGCCGCCTACTTCAGTACAGCAAAACTTGCGCACCACATTCAGTCAACTCGGCACTGACTTTTTTGCCCCAATAGTAAACCACGAACTGACTTTTACAGGCTTATAGTGCAGGTACAGTTTTACAAAATGATCAAATTTTAGCTGTTTTACATGGCCTATAAACGTTTTTTTATGTTTTTGTGTCAAATTTCTAGAATGACAGATTAAAAATTGGAAGCAAAATGAATCATTTGGGTGACTAGAAGTTCAATTCACCATTTCTCACCTAATCTCACACGTGCTAAGCTCCGCTGTACAAAAACGTTCGTTATTGTAACATCGATTTTATGTATAAAAACTTATATAGGGTTATAACTCTAAACATCTGATTTGCCTATTTTTGCTAAAGCGTCCTTTCAATAGAGTCTTAACGTGCTGCGTTATACTGTTTTGAAAACTTTTGAAAAGTTTATTCTATATATTTTTGGCAAATCAGCGATGTTGACTAAGCCCTAACATGTTTTAAAACCTGCAATACAAAAGGTGAACAAAATTAAGATGAAATGTACTTAAATGTGATCAATACGATGTTTTTCTTTAATATTTAGCTGTTATACCTGATACTGGTTGTTGCGTTTCCATAATTAGTAATTTAAAAAGTCTTCTATTATAGAAAAAAAGCATCTCCTAAGTACAACATGGTATATTTTGCCTTGTGATAAAAGATAAGAAGAGCTCTAACACCATTTACATTAAAAAATTAGTTTGCCTATATGCTGCAGTAATGTCAGTACGTCTGAATCCACAGGATAGGAACAATAAACTAATACAAGTTATTTTATTGCACTTTTTCGTCTTGATGGAAAATGTTGTCAACGTATGTAATAGGGAATTAAATCTATGGTTAAGTGCTTAATAAAATGTGTTAGTTAAATTTTCTACAACCTGGCCTATTTTTTTCCTGTTTCGTTAAAAGCGTGACACAAAACATATAAATATAAAATAACAGGGTACGCGATCCGTTTGGCAACAAAACGGAGAAAAGAATATTTTCTGAGATGTAAGTACAGCTGCGTAGCCACAATGCAGTGGTCTCAGAGCATTTCCATATTAATGATGAATTGAAGTCACAAATCGTGGCATTATTAATTGAAAACCTATGAGTTCTTCTCGGTTTATTCTCAATGTAAAATGGCAAAGATTGTTGGCACAGTAATATACAAGCAAGCAAACAAGGCTCTCAGAGTTTATAGGCATGAATTATAGATCTCAAAATATAAACACATGACGGTGTTCATTTTATTGTTAAAATTAAAAATTAAAATGAAAAATTATGGCACATAAACTACGTTCTTGCCAGGAGCTGAGATGGTATTCTTTAAAACTATGTTGATGGTAAATTTTTATCTCTGTTGTGCTATAACTGATTATCGTTATCAATATTATAAAATGTTTCTTAACTTTAGTTTATATAATAACTTGATGTTGCACGTGCCATAGTCATGACAAAACCCTCTCAGTTTATTTTAGTTGCATGGGATCATTATGGTAGATCCTATTTGCTCCAAGGAGCTCAATATTATTGTCTCTTCATTTTGATGACGAAGTAGATCTAAAATAGCAGTAAAACTGAATTATTGACAATGAAAAAACATTGAACTTTACAGTATTAAAGACTTCATATCCATGCATGTACGAGTAAAGTTGGGTAGGCCCTAATGCCTACGGCCAACTGCGTTACTGTGGGAGTATGTCCCCAAGTTTCCAAAGCAGGGCATCCTACTGTGGTAACTAGAGCACTCTGGGAGCGCATATCTTCGCCAAGTGAGGCAATAGTAATGAAATATTCAAAGTGGCTCTGAAACATTGATTTTCTTTGCATCAACTCCAAAATCAAATCATTTATGCCTTTCAACAGTATGCTGCTAACAAATATTTTGACAAACAAAAGTCAAAAATATAAACGAACAAAAAGATCTGTACCATGATTTGATCATTTATGCATGTTAACAATATTAACAACTCCTGAGAGTGTCATAAAGATCCAATTAAAACTTTTTGAGTTTTTGCTCTTACAAGCCTAAAATGAGACACAACGACAAAAACACAAATGAACAAAAAAATCATCACAAAAATTTGGTCATTTACTCTTCGTGATATACCTAACAACTCATATAAATTTCATGGAAATCTTGCCATATCTTTCTAAATCATGGCATTGAGAGAAATAAAGCAGAAAAACAAACAAACGGATGGACGGATCTTCACCAAAAGATAATGATCTGTTCCTCCTAACATACCTAACAATCTCTGTAAATTTCGTCGAAATTCGTCCATAACTTTTTGAGTTATCTTGTTGACAGACAGAATAACAGAGAGACAGAAAGACAAACCCGACGAAAACATAACCTTCTTGTCGGAGAGAAATATAAGATAGAAGACTTAGAAATAGTACAATCATAGACCGCAACATAACTTGACTTGTAGGTCTAAAAGTGGCCTCTCACGCTTGTGGCTAAAATGGAATTAATGGGACTCTCTCAGGAGCTATTATGAACATGTCCAGACATGTCCCCAACTATTTGATATTTCGTAGCCACGATCTAGGCCCCTGGTTTTTGATTGCTGGTGGCCCCGGTCCCAGCCACGATCTTTCCAAAATTTTCTTCCCGGTCGGTCTATACCGCCAAGGAGGATATATTTTGTGTCGTTTTATCTGTTATTATTTGTCTGCTATTCTGTTTGTCTGTGGGGTTGTTTGTTTGTCACCAAGATTACTCAAAAAGTCATGAACGTTTTTTTACGAAGTTTATAGGAATTGTTAAGCATGTTAATTGTAACAGATGATTAATTTTTGGTGAAATTCTGTTTGTTTGTCTGTCTACCTTTTTTTCTTAGGGCCATAAATTGAAAAGTAATTGGTGGACTTTCATGAGATTTATATGAGTTGTTAGGTATAATACGAAGAGTAAATGACCAAATTTTTGGATACTGCGAGATAGTACTTTTTGATGGTAGGTTCTGGCTCCACCTACTTCCGGTTTCCCAGCCCCACCCACTTCCAGTTGCCCCCCCCCCTCCTGACCCCCGCTACACCGGCGGAACATTGGCCGTTCTACATCGGAAGCTCACGCGCGAGGGGAGCCTCCATTAAAAACTACTATATCGCAGCATTACCCACTACTTTTGTTCTTTCGTTTGTTTGTCACAATGTTTGGTTTCATGTTTGTTATCACAATAACTCAAAAAGGTATTGCATGATAGTTCTTGATGAAATTTACAGGAGTTGTTACTAATGTTTAGAGATATAGACTACCGAATTTTGGTGATGAGCGGTTTATCTGATTGTGTGTTTGACTTATGTTTCTAATGTTTGTTAGCGGCATAACTCAAAAAGTTATCAATGGATCTTCACGAAAATTACAGGAATTGTTAATACTATAAAGCGGCACAAATGATCAAATTCTGGTGTTGATACAAAAAAATCATCGTTTCAGAAATAATTTGAATTGTCCGTTACTGTTTCATGGCTTGGCGGAGGTATGCGGTCTCAGAATGCTCTCTAGATTCATAAAGTTAAAGCTCTTATCGTATTTGACGCGTCTGTAGTGATCATTTTGCTCAATGCTTTTTGCTTTAGCTCTTTTGAAATAGGTGACGCTGTAATGGGTGAAAATAATAGAAAAAAAATTTTGTTAAAATATCAACTGTTGATTCATATGATAGTATTGCAACACTTATACTTGATACTGCTTGAAGAAATACAGTTTCTATCAGGCATTTTCTGGTAACTTCTGACGAAGTTGATACACAGCTGCTGCCCTATACACAGGGTAGCGTAGTTTGCGTAGTCGGTGCAACTGGTAGCATTGCTACAACCGTAGACACAGGCTGCCATAGTGCTGAGCTCGCATGTGCTAGTATCGAAGAACGCCTCTCCACCAGACAGGTGAATTTTTCCAGATCTTGGCATGCTGAGTCAGCGTTTTTGGTGTCCACGCGCTGTCGCGACAGTAGTGACCTTAACCAGAACTACATAAGCATAGGCATTTTGCCTCTGCTGTCATGGTTCTGACAATTTGTAGTTGACTGCAGCCGTGTATCTTTTCTAGGACCAGTTGACATTTATCTCTCACACGAACCACCGCACGTGAGGTTCCCATTTAAGGGGTGCTATCAAGTTGTCTTTAACGTTACCTCTGTATGTCGCATCACCAAACACTTACATTGTACCAACAACAGCAAGTCAAACTCTCATTAGAAAAATATCAAGTGGCGAAGCATTCCCAACGTATATAAGTCTGCCGGTGAAATATGTCATCAACTATTACTGAATGAATCTGAAATCTTCTACTAGCAGGAATTGCTAGTAGACTACAAAATATTTTCTAGATTTGTACTCGTCACTATCAGAAGTGGGCAGGCAGCTGCTTAGTGTCCTATTAAAAGAAGATAGTGACTCAATAAAGAACAAGCCACACATTAGCTACTGATTTCATTTGAGAGTATATACAGTATATAGAGTTTGCAGTATCTAGCGCAGTATAAATACTCGAACTCCTAGAAATGACCAATGGTTCGGAGTGGAATTTGAAATATAAAAACCAGTAAATGTTTTAATTCCTAGTTCATTAATGGACCTTTTTTTCTTAAAGTGTTCTGTGCAAGGAATATGCTATTCTTGAGTAAAACACATGTTCCATTCGAGGAATACTGGAAGGAAAAGCGTGAAGAATTTCTGACCATCATATGTTCTTTATGCGGTGAAGAATTAACCCTTCCAACCCTAATATGCCATTTTCCACTGATAAAATAACAAGTCTTCCTATTGATAAGGTAATACAAAACTATTTACTCGACTGAAAAGCTCAGTGCTAAAAATCATTGAAATAGAGTCACCAGTTCAGCGTAGGCCTACTGATAAGATGTCTGTCGGATATAAACTGAATTGTTCTATAGTAAGCTGAGTTATTGCATTGTACGTTAACGTTATACACTGAAGAGCATAAAGTACTAAATTGGTGTCTGAAATTAGCTTCATGAGCAGAGGGTTAGTATTCATTCTTCATCGATGCAAAGAACCGTGAGAAAATGAACATCATTTCAGGCACCAAATAGTATTATTCCTACAGTAATGGCAACATTAAATGATAATATTCAATAATAATAATAAATTTTAATAATAAACAAGAGCTCTTTAATTTTGCTACAAAGATGTAATTGCAGCTTGCTCCAAGAAGTGCTTTTATTCATTGCAAAATGCTTAGGGAAAATATACCATCTCTAACATTGAGTCGTACGGTACATTACGGTAAGACTATTGTTATATAAATACTGTACTGGTGAGTGCATTTGCTGAAAACTAGTATTTTCCGTTTAAATTACATCATTACTGATACAGTACATTAACAGTGTACAAGTTAGGTCAAATAATTTAGAATATCGCTTGATCTCACACCATACATGTAAGATAATCTATACAGTGAATCAACTATAGTGCATCGACTTCTTAAATTTTCAGTTTGGTAGTTCACTGCACCCAGAAATAATTTGTACTTACGATTGAAGAACAGTGGTCCATTGGCCACAGCACCAGGAGTAGCAATAGCAGATACAGTATTCATTTTTTTTTCTTATCCGTGTGTTCTGAACGTTAATTTATTAATGCGAAGGTTTGAGTTAAATACTCTACCCTAGGTCAAATTTTCAAAAATGATTCATTTTGCCTACATGTGTTGCTGATTTCAGTCAACCGCCTCTTAAAATACTGGTCCTGGTTGAAGTACGTAAATTGTTTATATTTCTAAACGAGGTAAAACTATAAGTCCTGATACATATATTATAGAATGCGTTGAAAGATGCTGCCGCACATGGCTGTTGCCTTGTACAAATCTCGAATTATATGTCTGACTCCTACTAAAGCATACGTCACACAGGGGACCAACGCATGTCTTATTGTTTTTTTTTTACAATTCACTACCGCCGAGCAGGAGCAAACAAAAAAATCTAGCGTCAATTCAAAAAAATTATCAATAATTCGTAAAGAATCCAACACATTGTAACGAAATTGATACCTCAGCCGCAAAGTGGGCCTATAAGATAAGAAGTGGGCCTCATTTCTCTCCAGCAGAAAAGACTCGGGGGACAACTAACAGAAACATTCAAGCACTTGAATGGCTTCAACGACGTACCTACAACGAGACTATTTGAGAGGGACGTTCATGATCGCCTGCGACACAACGTCCAAAAACTCAAGCATGAAGCTCGAACAACAACCTTAAGCCAGCAATCGTTTCTGTATTTCATGGTGAACATTTGGAGCATACTCCTCTCCGACGTTGTCGGTCCGGAGACAGTCAACGCGTAGCAAAAACGTCTTGATAAACATTGGGAGGGACACTTTCCACAGCTAAGAATACATATTTCAGGTATTGCAAACTCTTAACGACCAAAGCTTCAGATACCACCTTTATTCATATTTTTTCTCTTCCACCAAACTCGTTTGACGTCTCCAAGCGCTGCAAATCTACAACTACATATCAATCGAACTTGCAAGATCGTCTCTTTGGCTTTTTTCTCAGTCATCTATATGATACTGACATACTGGCAATAGCTCATAGATCACCGGGGCGTAAGTTCCGACCACTCTCCGGGAATGGGCTGTTGGTCTGTCTACTGCAGCCTGTCCAATCTCATCTAAAATAGTTTCTGGAAGAGAATTCCGTCGAAACAACTCATATCAAACCTCAGTATGTCCAATTCAATGGAAGCTATATACTAGCTTAGAGCGAATCATTCACGACTCTAAGCCCCTTAATGTGAAGAAACTAATTGAGGTCTATTTTAAAATATCAAATAACTCAAAATGTTATGAACGGATCTTCAGGAAAATTACAAAAACTCTAAATCCTGTTGGAAGGCACAAATTATTACATATTTGGTGTTGATACAAAGAAAATCATTGTTTCAGAACCAGTTTTGATATTTCTATTGCTGTGCCTTATTTTTCGGAGGTATGCGCTCACAGAGTGTTCCAGTTTTTGTTGCATTTGATTGGTTGGTTTTGGAAACTTTGTGAACAAAAGGGTAAAGATAAACTCACATCAGCCACCGTAATGCTCACTCACGCGGACCACTGTTGTGTGTAGCGTTGCGTCCGACGTATCGTACACAACTTGCAAAAACTTCGGTGAACCAGTTCCACACCTAACGGAACGACAGTATCGAGCTGCCAAATGGCGAATCCATAACTTCTATACCCTATAATGTTTCAACTTTCAAGATTAAGTGCTTAAATTAGGAGCTGCTAATTACATCCCAGGTTTAATTTTGTTTAATCTTTTAAAGCTGTGAACATTTTTTACATGTTGGTTTGATGAAATTCTAAATAACACGAGGAAAATTTCCTGCGACGTATACCCCAATACATCAATCAATACACAAAAGTAGCCAAGATTTACCGAAGTTATAAGGGAACAAACTGCCTCCCTTAGGAGCGCTTCTCTAACTGACGAAGCAACCCTGGAATGTGTTCGCCAGCACCAAGTAACACCTCCTAGTGACCATAACAGTGTTCTATTTACTACGGCAACCCTGACGTGTTGTTTCCGTTGTCCAAGGCAACAGTACGCTACAAACTGAAACCTGTCTCCAACAATATGAAATTATTTGTTTTTGGTGTTATAAATGTCAGCGCAGGCTCACAGAATGGATACGGGTCTCCAGAGTGCACCGTAGTTTTTTTTTCTGCTGCAAAAATTATGGCCCTGTATCTCGCGCCGTCCAATTTCTGTACCGAAGCCCGAAACTTTGAAAACTTATATGTTACAATTAACAAAATAAGCGACCGCGAATCTCAACCGTGATCATCAAAACAACTCTGTTGCACAAAGAGTATCGAGTTCAGACTTGCCTGATAACACGTTCTGACAGTAGCGACCATAACTTGCTTCTCTTCCTCAGTACGTCGTGACAGATTAAATTATTGAGAATGGCTCAGATGAACCCCTAACTTTACAGTTTTTTTTTGTGCTTTTTAGTGTTCCTGAATGAAAGATTAGATTAGATTAGATAGGCGGCAGTAGACGAACCAAAAGGCCCATTCCCAAAAAGACACCGGGACTTACACCCCGATCCCGATGAGCTATTGCCATTATGCTAGTAGAATGTAGAGGAATGGAGAAACGAGAAGAGAAAAAATGGAAGACGAAAGAGAAAAAAGAAATGAGAAAAAATAGAAAAAAAAGGGAGACGAGTCGACGCCAAAGCGATGGTCATTAATGCCCGCAAGCATGATCGATGGCCGCTGATATGCGGAGCTTAAATATAGAGATGGAGCATAAGTGAGAAGAAGTCAGCT